>JBBCBC010000026.1:6458036-6798786 GCA_037126765.1 Stenogyne calaminthoides
CGTTGAAGGTTATTATGCTCTTCGGGCCTGGAATGGTTGGAAAAATATCGAGGAAGTTCCCAATAAGGCTACGCGTTGGAAAGATTCATTTTGGTTTGTTGGTGGGGATTGGAGAAGCCCGACTGATGACTCCGGGAGCAACTCTCGTCTTGATGTCCCTTGTGATTATGGAATTAAGACTGGTAAGTCCTTTAATTTTAAGTTGAACTTATCTCGGACTGACCTAACTTCCTTTCATTTCTTTCAGATCATGACCCCATCGATTCCTCGCCAAGGACCGGGCCGACAACAATCTCGTCCGACTGTGACTCAGTCGACCAAGACCCATCCTAGAAGTAAAAAAAGAGGATGCCCCGATGGTACCTCAGTTCAGGATGATCGGGTGCCTCTTCGAGCCGTTCGCCAGTGGGCCGAGTCGGAGACCACTCATGATGGAGTTCAAGTTATTTTCGCTCACCATTCGGATGGAGCTGGGGGATCCGGCTCTTTTGATCCTCCTCCCATCATTCGCACAGTGGTCTCGCCTTCTAGTCCCCGGTCAGAAGGAGATGACACCTACTTGGGCTGGAGCTATGCCCCGACACTCAGGTAACCTTTCCTTCATTGACTCATTTCATGTTTATAAAGGACCCGTGTTTATCTTAATTGTTGGGAAATCTGTATATTAGTTTTGATGGAAGTTCCAAAACATGTTGTAATAGGACCAGTCAGACCTGTTAGCTGACTGATGACTTAGAATCAGATTAAGATGACCAGCTGAAATGTATAGATAGCTGATGTAAAAGATAGGTCACATATTGAGAGGGAACTCAATATGTATAGGTCGGGTCGAAGTATCAGATGACCCAGATAAGGTCAGATGATCAGAAGGCTAAGAACAAATCAGAAGACAAGAAGTCAGAAGATCAGGTGAAGACAGAAGACACTGAAGACTCAGATGAACCTGAAGACTCAGATGAACCTGAAGACTCAGACAAACCTGAAGACTCAGATGAACCTGAAGACTCAGATAAACCTGAAGACTCAGTAACAAACCTGAAGACTCAGTATGACTGAATACACTGAGACTCAGAGTCACCTGAAGATCAGAAGACTACCAAAAGACCTGAAGACCTACAATCAGCCGAGTCTGCATATTGAGCTAAGACAATCTGCATCAGAAGATTCAAACAAGGTAGACTGATCAGTTATCTGATCAAGTCAGCTCACACCTGGCGTCAATCAAAATGATACACCAGACAAGACGAATCTTCTACAAAAGGAATATCAATCGTCTAACTGACAAATTACTGAAGTGCCGCCTCGCGAAGCCAAGGAGAAAGCGACACATGCACAAAAAGAGCTGACAATGCAGGATTCGACGTTGCGGACATAAACGACGCTAATCATGCCTACGGCCACGCCGATATTCGGAGCACGTCACAATCATATCCTACAACCTACCTAATATAGCCCAAAATTCAAATTGCTCTCCAACGGCTCTTTGATTTCGAGGTCTATAAAATGGGATTGCTCGTCAAGTGAAAAAGAGAGAGGACAAGAGACCAACTACTATCACATGAACAATTGAGCAAAGCGGAACAACAACATTAACGCAAATTCTTAAGAAGCAAAAAGCCTTCAGAATTTCCGCTGGAAGAACACCATATTTGAAGATTATTCTTAGAGTGTTCATCCCATTTGGTCTTAGCAAGAAATCCTATCCACTAGCATTTGGCTACCTAAAACACCAGGATAGATTTCCAGTTGGAACCCTCAAACATACTTTACCCAAACTCAAGTTAGGTTAAGTTTGTTACCGCAAGATTTCAGACTAGGGATTCTAGTTTTCTGATTTCTAGTTCGGTTGAGTGTGAACTCGATAAACATCTGTTGAGTGTTGGACTAACACATAAAACTAAGTCCAAGCAGGTTAAGATCGGTTAAGTTTGGTTAAGCAGGTTAAGTTGCCCCTGTGTTAAGGGAAGAGTGGACGTATGACGGGTTTTGTCTAAACCACTATAAATCTTGTGTGCATTTACTTGCTTTCCTTATTGCTTTACACTATTCTCACAACTGAGTTTAAAATTGCATACACATTCTAAGTTAAAGCTCAGTCTGCACCAAGCAACTGATCTGATCAGGTTGACACCTTAGTCAGCCGGTTGAAAATTGATTTAAGAATCTGGATTGATAAAATTAGTTTTTCACACGGGTATTTACAAGCTTCCGCACTCTCAGTTAAACTGACAGATATCAAACTGATCTGCCCTCAGGCACTCAGTAAGATTGAACATCAGTCCAAACTGACACACTTGCACTCTGATCAGGAAATCTGCAATCACACCTGATCCGCATGAAAAGTTTTAGAAGTCTATTCACCCCTCCCCTCTAAACTTCTACCCTCACAAAACCCATTCGGGACCTACAAGTGGTATTAGAGCAGTGGTTCTACAGACCACTGGCTTTGAGTATCATCGATTCTTGAGGAAGAATCTTTGTGGTCATTTGAACAGATCTTGGAAAACCATTTTTCTAAACTCATTCGTTTTCAAAATCACTCAGAATGGATAATACCTCTGGCATGTATCATGATTTGCCTAAGTTTTCAATTGATGAGTATGCAGATTGGACTATATATATGTGCAACCATCTAGGATCGATAAGCGGCAGAATGATGGAAGTCATTGAACGAGGACCCATCATCATATATCACAACAACCCCGCGGTTGGAGGAGATCCAGATCATACACCTGGAAGTCTTGTACGAAAAAGTCCAGCCCTGATGGATGCAAAAGAAAGAAAGTTGTATACTCTAGATACAATCGCCAGGCATATAATCATGAAGATGATGGATAAAGTCACCAAGGAGAAGATAAAGTATCTCAAAACTACGAAACAAATGTGGGATACTCTTGCTGAGATGTGTGACAGAAATGATCAGATCAAAGACAGCCGACTACAAGCTGAACTGGTGAAGTTTGAAAAGCTAAAGATGTTGCTCAACGGGACCATCAACGAGCTCGATGGGAGGATCACCATGTCAGTGAATAAGCTACGAGAACTTGGAAGAGAGATGTCAGACAAAGACATAAATTACAAGATCCTGAGATCTCTCACCAAGAAGTGGGACATGAAAGTCGCGGTAATCAAGGATTGCCAAGACATAGCCAAGATGAAGCCAAGTAGCTTGTTCCTAAGCCTTAAAGCCCACGAGTTCGATTTAATCAAAAGAGGGCAAGCAGATCAAGACGAGACACCTGCTGAAGCCTCAACATCTAAATCGGCCAGCATTCAAAGCAACCAAAGAAGCAGATCAAAGGCCATTGAACCTCGTTGGAAACATAATGAGTCAAGGTAATGGATCGCTTCCGCTTACTGTGAAACTTGAAAGATCGAATATTCAGCTTGGTAAGTATCGAGATTCTCACGAGACTATCAAGACAACGGAAGAAACAGGAGGCCAACCGACGGATCACTAGAAAGGAATGATCCGATGATCGGCGGGATCACAGAGAAGAAAAGAAAAGAGATGATCGGTCGATGAGAGAAGAGATAATGATCCGACGGAAAGAGATTACAATCGAAAAGGAAAGTCACCGACAGATCCTACAAAGGAGTGACTCACCGGCAGAGAAAGTTCCATAGATCGAGGATCATGCTTCAATCAGGAGAAACCAGTCACTACAAAGACCGACCGCCTCACTGACTCCCTCAGAAAGAGAAGAAAAGCGGAACATAAGAGAACAACGGTCGAGACATAAAAGCCATGGTTGCTGACACATCTGGAATTGATGATTCCTATCTGCCTTCTAAGGATTCTGGCTACTCATCCGTAGAAGAAGACTTCGCTTGATAAGCAAAGTTGTTGACTTCCACGAACATGAAGATCGATATTCTCTTCGATGACGATGAAATCACTTTGATGGCGGGGAGGAAGACCAATCTGAGGTAACCTCCAAACCTTCCCTTTTTTTCAATTTCCACACCGCTATTATTAGCACACCTTTGGAGAGATTGACTTGCACTCTACTCGAGCAATTGCTTGATGATCTCTCCGAGGCAAAGAGACACTTATACAATAGTGGAAGCTAAAAATGACAAGCTAAGGATCAGAAATAATCATCTTGTTAAAGAGAACGCCATTAGTAAAGCAAATGAATCGAATCACCGAAACCGCCGTCGGAAGGTAACCGAGGAACTTAACGCTCGAAAGTTAAATCTTCGATCGAGAAGCAGATCAAAGATCGACCTAGCAATCAACAAAAAGACAAGTCGATGATTTCAAAATCCTTCAAAGCTAAGTTTGATGAGCTATTCAGACTACATGAGAGTCTAAAATCTCATCGAGGATAGTTTGCGCAAAGAAAATAGAGGTTTTCACGAAGTCATCAAAAACCGCTTGGATATGAACACCTATTTTCTAACGCCGACTAACATGAAGGGAATTGGTTATGAAAACCCTTCTACATCCTCAAAAGCCCCGTTTAATTCACTTCAGAAGGGTGTAATCAAACGAATCTCTAATAAAGATACACAAAAAGCTAAACATGTATCTGATAAGGGAAAAAGGCCTGCTGAGCAAGTAAGGTAAGTGCCTATTTAGAAAGGGAACAGAAATGGACTCCAATCGATAAGCATCACCGAGGAATCAACAAGAACCCAGTTCTTCCAAGAAACCTCAACTCGATCGGCCAGATTAGGTATCGTAAGAGACAACCCGTAAGAAGGAAATCTAATCGAGACCCAATCAAGGTCACCCCTAATAAGCAAGCTATAGGTAAACTGCAAAGACCATCTATGCCAAGAAGATATGAATCTTTTGATGGTAGCAGTCGTACCTACCCTTATAACCAGAGACCTAGGGCAACTGCACCTGAGCCACACTGGGTTAAAAGAAGACAAAATATAAAGAAAAATCCCAAGTCTTCTGAGTCACCCAAAGCTCACACAAGTAATCATACTAATCAGAAAGCATATAAAGAGACGTATGATTATGTTGATATGTATGGAAGACAAATCAGACCTTCTAATCTATCTGATTACCATAGAAGTGCTCTATTTGTGTGGATCCCTAAATCCACCACTAACCCCCCAGGACCCAATTCAAAAGGGGTACCTAAAGCCTGATTCGATTGCAGGTTCGATTGGAACTGGCCAACAAAGGAGGTGTACAAGCAACTATCTGGTACATCAATAGTGGATGCTCAAGACACATGACTGGAAGCAAACATCTCCTTAGCTCTTACAAAGAATAAGAAGGCCCACGTGTACTCTTCGGTGATGATAACTTTGGTTTTACCAAAGGATTCGAACCTTAGAGAATGATGATGTACAAATAACCTGAGTCTCGTATGTCGAAGGATTAAAGCACAATCTACTATCAAGATTATCAATTCTACGATAACGGATTCAAGTGTTGAGTTCTCGAAAGGATAAGTGTGCGATTAGAATCGAGCTACTCAACAAATCTTGCTAATCGGTTCTAGGAAAGGGACGATCTACACAAAGAGATTGGAACAGTTGCCCATGGAATACATGTTTAATTGTTAAGAGTTCCAAAAGTAGCAGTTGGCTCTGGCACAAAAGAATGAGTCATCTGAACTTCAAGACTCTTAACAAGATAGCTAGGGTGCCTTTGGTTGAGGGACTTCCGAATGAGATATTCTCCAAAGATCGGACATGTGCCGCGTGTCGAAGAGAAAAACAAGTTAAAGCCTCATTCAAGGGAATACGGACCAAAGATCCATGAGAGTACTACAACTGCTCCATACGGATCTATTCGGACCCGGTTACACCAAATCGATCTCGATGGACGAAAATATACTCTAGTAATCGTGGATGATTATTCCAAGTTTACTTGGGTTGTATTCTTATACAAGAAGAACGAGACAACGACAAAGATACCCGAGCTGCTCAAGAAACTTCAAAACGAGAAGGGTGTCAGCATAGTAAAAATTAGATCAGATAAAGGTACAGAGTTTCTGAATTCCTTTATTACTGATTTTTACACTGAGTTTGGTATACAACATGAGACGTCAGCTGCAAGAACGCCACAACAAAATGGAGTAGCGAACGGAGAAATCAACTCTCAAGGAAGCTCGCCGCACTATGTTAGTTTAACATGCCACACCAAGCCGTTTCTGGGTAGAAGCAATCAACACTGCATGCCACACTCAGAACAGATGTTCTCTGACTAAGTCTCACTTCAAAACACCCTATGAACTGTGGAAGGGCAGAAAACCTCATGTTTCATACTTCCATGTTTTTGGGTGCAAGTGTTTCATACACAACAATGGAAAAAGTCAGTTGAAGACTTTTGAGGCCAAGTCAGATGAGGGCATATTCTTAGGATATTCCTCATCCAAAAAAGGCTTTCGAGTTTACAACAAAAGCGAACCCTAGTTGTGGAAGAAACACCACATGTGGTCTTTGATGAGACATCTTCTGAACAGGAGAAAGCTGCCTCAGAACAAGCCGTACCAGATCAACCGCAACCTAATACGCATAAAATGGATCAGCTAAGCATCAAGGAGAAAGAATCTGAACACATAACAGTGTATATCCCAGAACTTGATCTTGCTGATTCAACAGGTCAATCAGACCCTAAAGTATGCACAACCGCTGGTGAAAGAAGTTGGTGCAATTTGAGATAAGATCAATCGAACCATCTCGGTTCGGGGGAACTCTGAAGTTCCTATGAATAGACATCGGCACATGATGAGTCCAACATCACCGAGACATGTTTCTTATCAAGTGGATCATAATTACGCACCACTCCCAATCACTAGTAATGAACTACTATCAGAAATGGATGATGTTCTCCAAACAGACGCACATCAGAAAAGAAGGACCTGGATTACCAGTCATCCAACTGATCTGATTATCGGAGACCCATCTGATAGAGTCAAAACTAGACATCAAATTGGTGAAAGTGCCATGTATTGTTGCTATCTGTCTTTGAAGGAATCAACTACAGTAGAGGAAGCTCTCCAAGACGCAAGCTGGATTCTAGCCATGCAAGAGGAACTGGAACAGACGCACATCAAGTTTGGAAACTGGTGGACAGACCAACTCATCAAGACGTGATTGGCACAAAGTGGGTATTCAAGAACAAGAGAGATGAGAATAATGTCATAACCAGGAATAAGGCAAGACTTGTTGCTAAGGGGTATTCACAATCGAAAGGAATTGATTATGATGAGACCTTTACACCCGTCGCTTTCTTTAAAGCCATTCGGCAATTTTAAGCATATCTTTGCCTGAGAGGGTTCATTGTGTATCGATGGATGTAAAGAGTGCATTCTTAAATGGGGTACTAGCGGAGGAAGTTTATGTCGAACAACCTCCGTGCTTTGAAAAAAAGCAACCAAGTGTACCGTTTAAGGAAAGCTCTTTCTGACTGTTCTAAACAAGCTCCTCGAGCTTGATATGATACACTCTCTCGGTTCTTGATAGACAAATGGGTTCACTAAAGGAATAGTGGACAAAACCTTATTCAGAATAGAAGATGGAGAAGATATCCTGATGGTTCAGATTTACTTGGACAACATCATCTTCGGATCTCCCAACAAGAAGTTATGTGAAAAGTTCAGCAAATTGATGCAAGGGGAAGTTCGAGATGTCCATGATGGGTCGATGAATTACTTTACGGGTTTACAAGTCAAGCGAGTACGAAGGGATATTCATCTGCCAGGGTAAGACACACAAGGAATCTACTGGCAAAATTTGGAGTTCAACATTGTAAGGAAGCCAGAATTCCCATGATGACCTGGTTCAAGATGGATCCAGATGAAGATGGTGAGAAAGCTAATCAGAAAGAATATAGGGCTCGATTGGATCTCTACTATACCGATGCGCCAAATGAGACCCGGACATCACTTTTGCAATGGGTGTATGTGCGATTTCAAGCAAATCCAATGCAAAGCCACCTAGAAGCAGCTAAGCGAATTCTCAAGTATCTGAAGGGGACAGTAAACCTCGGTTTATTTTACCCATCAGATGATAATCTAGAGCTGAGTGGGTATTCTGATTCTGATTATGGAGGTTGAGAATCGACAGAAGTCAACCTCGTGTTCATGTCGGGTTCTAAAATAAACCGATCTCTTGGTTTTCGAAGAAGCATACATCGATTCATGACATCTACTACTTTGGCGAATATATGGGCTGCAGGAAGTTGTTCCCAACCGCTTTCTGCTAAGTCGATGGTGAGGGATTACAACATCATAGCTAAGAACGTGCCTATATTCTGTGACAGTAATAGTGCTATTGCAATCACCCAGAATCTTGTTCTACATACAAGATGCAAGCATGTGGATGTCAGACACCATTTTATCAGAGATCGCGTTGAAAAGAAGAATATCAGAATGGAAAAGATCCATACTGACAAGCAGAAAGCTGATATTTTAACTAAGCCGCTAGCTGAGATCAGATTCAGAGAGTTATGCAACGAGCTAGGGCTTCTGGATCTCGGAGAAAGTGCACCAGATATGGTTAGTAGACTGATCTCCAGAACCAGTTTGTTAAAAGACTAACCAAAGTTAAAAGCGGAATCGATTGAGTTAGGAACCTCAACCCATCGGATTTACCAGACGAGGGGCGATCCGAATTTCGGATAAGGTCAGATCGGAAGTCGACAAGTAGCCGATCCGAAGTTCGGATAAGAGCGGTCGATTCAAGATATATCGAGTTAAGGGGAACTGATCAGATTGGAAGATTACTTTATAAGTCGATTAAAGCTACAATCAACAAGCAAGTCAAGTTTAAAGCTACAGATCGCATAAGTCAGAAGAAGCAACACAACAATGAAATAACAGAATTTTTCATTGATAAGGACCCGGAGGTTAGATTTACAAGTTACAAGTGATATCACAAGCTACAAGTGCTACAAGCTATCTTCAAGTGGTATTACAAGTACAAGAAGACCCGGAGGTCGCTACATAAACCATAAACCCTAAGCTAACCCAAGGCAGGGAAGGAGAGAGAGAGATTTTAAGAGATGATGCTCTATTTTCCTCTGACCCAAGGGGCGCAGAGAAACTTCTAGAATCCTGAAAGCCACTCTTAGAGCTTGAGAGTGAGGAGCGAGAGCGGGCCTTGAAGGATCTTTAAGCTAGGAGCCCTTAGACCTAAAATCAATGGGCTCTCCAGCTGTTAAATGGGACACAGTACCACAGGTTTGGTCACAAAGACCATATGGCCATGAGTGTCACATGCAAATATTGAGTTTGATACACGAGATCGTATACCAAACTCATGTTTTGTTTTAGACTGAGTTTGTTGATGTTAATTTCGTCATCTCGATAGGCGCACAAGGTGCATACGGTTAGGAGAAGTGCCTTCTCATTTGCCTTAGCAGATCCGCCTCCACTGTGGTAAAGAAGCTTTGCATTGATCGTATGTGTAATCTTAGATGACGGCGAAAGCAGTGTGAAGGAACACACAGGGTTGATTTGAGAATCTGAATTCATTGGAAAAGGGTTAAAGGTTTTCGCTGGAAGTTTCACCGGAAATAAGGAACACATCGGAAAAGCATGAAGTATATGCTAAAGAAGATGAATGGTTTATGTTGTGTTGTTTGCCTAACACCCCAGGCTAATTTATAGAAGGAAATTAGGGGTATAAATGTAAATTTGGTCTCTCAAAAGACCTTAAGAGAAATTTGCATCGACAACGCGTAAGGAACACGCGGCTAATGGTTGGATGAGTTGACGGTGTGAGTAATCACAGTGTATCTATGCCATTATTAGGGAATGTCAAATCGCGCCGATTTGGGAATCGAGGCGACTTTTTGACTCCCCGAAGCAAATGTTATGGTGGGAGTAGACTTAAGTGCATAGTAAATGCGGGCTGATTAGAAGAAGATTGAAGGATGAAGTGGATCAGATAAGAGTATCAGATAAGTGCATCAGATAAGAGAATCAGATAAGTGGATCCGATAAGTAACGAAGTGCTTCACACAGGAATCTGATCAGATAAGCGAGATATTGTTGGGAAATGCTTAAAGCTACCATCAGTAAGGTCAACAAGTATCAGATCAGATCACAGTGGTAACTGGTTTATTACAGTATCAATCAGTCAGATACGTTCTCTAATTTATCCCTTTCTGAATATCTTATATGCGTTATTTAAATAATTTGATTTTTTACTCTGTTTTCACTTTATGACGCATGCTCTGCAAAACTTTTAATGCGGACTTGGGAATGTGTATTTAATGCATTTTATTGCGAATTTTCGAGTCCGAAATACGAGAAGACTTCTTTACTCAACCGTGCGATCAAATTTTTTTCGGCCGACTAATCTCAGCCACCGATTTCAAAACACGGATACTTGAGTACTTTGGAAAGTTGTGCAAAAAGGTTTTCCCTCGCATACTATAAAATCCAAATCTTTCTCAAAAAACTTCTTTCCACTGCTTCGTCTTCCCAAAGCTCTTAAAAGATCAAAACTTTCAAAATCTTCAGAGAATTACTTTCGAAATCAATTGATTCCTTTTTACGATTTTCAAATTCTCGAATCAATTTCTGGTAATTTCTTGTTTAAATACTGCATAATTTCATTTCACTCTGGTACCTAGGTTTACAAGTCGTGATGATATATTTCTGTAATTTTTATTGGATCTAAACGCTTACTTGCTAAATTGATGCTAAAATTACTAGTTTGACTGAATTTATTGAAATATCTTACTCAAACTAAACATCAATTTGCATATCGTACAGAAATGACATATCTTGTCCCACGACCGGGCTAAGGGAAAAAGTTCTGCAACTTTGCATCGATGAAGAAAGACATCATTGATGAGAAGTATGTAGTATTCACCATCACCTCAGATCCTGAATCGCTGGAAATTCTGGAGTGCTTGCGAGCGTGTGGACTTGAACGATATTGCTCTACACATCAGAACATTGTCCACGCACATGAAGCCCTGGAGTTTCTATACAATCTGCAGAGGGATGAAGACATTGATGCTGACCTGATTTCTTCCATTGGTGGACTGGAAGTGCGAGTGTCGAATGACGATCTCCAGAGGATATTCGGTCTAACTCGAGGAAGCATCAATCCAGAGACCTACACGACTGATGTAGGAGAAAAGGAATTTCTTGAAGCCGAGCTGTTGAGACCAGCAAATAAGGAGAACACGACAAATGTCAAAGCCTCCTATCCGAAGAGGAAATATCGCCTTCTCCTTGAGATCGTACAGAAGGTGATCATGTGCTCAACTTACAGTCTTGATGTTGTCACTTCATATAAGATCAGTGTCATGGCTGCAATCATAAAGAAGGCTTCAGATATAGATTGGTTGGGTATGGTCAAGACACGACTGAGGAAAGACTCGGGGAAGTTCGAACTGACCCAGAGCAATAAAGTGTGCTTATCTTCCAAGTGCTCCTTCATACACAAAAATCTCTATCATTCTGTCAGATAAGCTGCCACAGAATTATGAATGGAACGAGAATGGAGCGAAGATATATCAAGAAAAGCACAAGGCCATATTTGGCAAAGATGAGTCCCTACCTGGACAATCTGATGAGGATCCAATTCCTTATGTGCCCAAACCCAAGGGAGAAAAGAAGGGAAAAGATAAGGCAACTGCATCTTCTGAAGCACAAGGAACGGCCATTCCAGAGAAGAGGATAAAGAGGAAGGATCTGGCCAAGAAACCAGATGCTCAGCGGAAACGTCAGAAGAGAGTGACTTCTCCTCTGAAGACTGCTCCAAGTTCTGCCCAGCAAGTTAGCAGAACGAAGGATCTGATGCAAGTAGAATCAGAAGAGGAGACAGCAGTCCGCTCTGAGCCCACTATCAGAGAAGTAAGGGAAGAGCAGGTGATCGCAGCAGAAGGAGAGAAATCTGTCAGAGGGACACAAGTGGAGCAATCTGAGGAAGAATCACCATATGATTCTCTGTCTCTCACCAAGATCTTCCAAAGAGCAAGATCGCCAACGCCCACTTCCAAATCACCATCACCCTCTCCTCAAAAATCATCACCACCACCCTCTCCCCACAAAACCTTCTCACCCCACCCTCACCTATCAGGACACCCAGATCTCCCACTCCACCAATCAATGAACCTGTTCAGGAAACTGAACGCCCTCAAAACGCTGAAAACGAACCACACATATCCCCACAAATATCCCAATCTCCAAATAAGTCACAAGAACCTGAGAGATCTGACAAGCGAGTGTCCATCTCTCATAATCTCTTCAATACCAGAACCGTGCTTACTTCACCTGTTCCATAAAGCCCCATCATAAGGATAATGAAGTAACAAATAAAGGAATATTTGCCGGACCTGTGCCCTGAATTGGATCAACATCCTGGCATCCAGCAACAGATAGAAGAGATTGTGTTCTGGAGGGATATCAGACTGAAAAGCATCGAGGAATTTCTGATCCTCATGACAACTCTAGGATCAGATTTCTTTGTAGACTTGGAGATGAAGTGCTTGAACACTGCTGGGATTGAAAATGCTGTTGAATTGGCATCTGATGATGATATCAGATGGCTGATTCACGAAAGGTTCGGAATTGCTGATAACAGGGAGGAAACCGTTCAACCTCCTACAGATCATGAGGGAGCTGCCGATGAACCAAGAATGGGTGCTACAGATGAGACCCGACTTGGCAAGGCTTCAACATCCGACCCGGTCGCTACGATGAGAGCTCGATACCCTAGATCATTATACTGAGAAGATTCAGGATGGGATCAAGGCGGCTATTGAAGACAAATTCGCAGCGCTCACAGCAGATCTGATGAAGCGATTTGAAGAAGAGCAAGCAAAACTAGTTGACAAGGAACGAAGTCACACAGTTGGGATGCATAATGCCATCCTTGCTGAAGTAATACAACTAGTAAATCCTCTTGCTGAGAAGCTCAACCTCCAGTCTGACAAACTCAAAGTTCAGACAGATATGCTCAATCAGACACAAGTACTTTTGGAGAATGTCTGGGCATCCTTGGAGAAAACTGACAACCACATGGATATGGGTTGGAAACATTTTCTAGCTTCTACAGAACGAGCGAGACAGGAAATCGAATTTGCTCTCAGATGCTTCTTCACTCTTGCACCTTCTGCCACCGTTCAGATCACTCCTCTTGTTGTCGAGGAACTCAGAGAGGAGATCTCACGACAATTCACTGCTCTAAACCGCAGGATGTCCAACCTCTTTGATGAAACCAAAAAGGAGGAAGGAAAATAGAATAAAGAGAAGGAAGAAAAACAGACACAGTTGGTAACAATTTCATCTCTACCAAAAACCATCAGATCGACTTGCCACCACTCCCATCTATCGATCTCGTTCTTTGAAGTGAAAGAAACTGTGGAGAAACATAGCAAAGAGATCACTGAGCAAAAAATTGCTCTTTTAGAGATTACTGCCAGAGTCTACAAGATTGAAGACTTTTCTTCGTTCGTACAGAAAAGAATGGATACTGATGATCAGGCCAAGAGCCTTGAACTCGCTAAGAAATTAAATTTGAAGAAGAATAACAAGATGAACTGAGCAAACTCGAGGAGAAAAGAAAGGCAAAGGCAAGATGGTGAAAGCAATCATGAAGATCGAGACAAGGCCGCTTATTCTCTATCAAAAGCCGATGACTCCTAAACAAACTCAAGAGCAAATCGAGAGAATAAAAAAGGCCGCCATCAAGAAGCGTAGGTTAACGTAAGCTAAGGGATCGAACATCGCTTACATCCGGGCGAAGAGGAAGAACGGTCAAGAGCAGAGGAGATTGCTTGGGAGAAGAATGCCCTTCCGTAATCTGTTAAAGACATCCTTCACAGACGGCCAGATCTCGCTTCTGCATGGGATCGATCGAGGAGAATGGATATGTGACGTTTACATCCTGGAGAAGATTCTGATTCATCAAGATCAGACAGAAAATGATGATGAATTCCGGAACTGGTTAGAAACAAAGTATCCAGACTTCTACCAGATAGTGATGAAAGAAGGGAAAATCATGTCACTGATACCTGAAGCTCCACCCTTTGAACTACTCCTTCCACCTTTGCGTCCAGACAAAAAGCTAGATGTTGTTAAATTCAAGAATGTCTACTATGGATTTGCTGAAAAAGGAGGGATCCATAGAAGAGAAGAGCTGGACAAGCTGATGCAAAGGATGTACAAGATGTTTGGCATTCCCCAAGAGCTGCAAATGTTCAAGTACACCTGAGGAAGACAACTTGGAATCAGATGATAGGTACGCTTTTCATGTATTCTATAATGCACACACCTATCTGAATGAAATATTCCATCTAACTGATTCTAAGACAACATCTCATTGTCTTCTGAAGTATGTACTGTTTACATTATCTACATTTCCATTCGTGGTATCTGTTTTTCTGATTAAGTGTTTTCGTTCCATCAAAAAGGGGAAAATTGTGGGGAAATTTGTATATTAGTTTTGATGGAAGTTCCAAAATAGGTTATAATAGGACCAGTCAGACCTGTTAGTTGACTGATGACTTAGAATCAGATTAAGATGAGCAAATTTAAATGTATAGATAGTCGATGTAAAGATAGGTCACATATTGAGGGGGAACTCAATATGTATAGGTCAGGTCGAAGTATCAGATGACCCGGATAAGGTCAGATGATCAGAAGGCTAAGAACAAATCAGAAGACAAGAAGTCAGAAGATCGTGAAGACATAAGACATCAAGACTCGGATGAACTCAAGACTCGGATGAACTCAAGACTCGGATGAACTCAAGACTCGGGATGAACTCAAGACTCGCACAAACCTCAAGACTCGGATGAACTCAAGGCTCGGATAAACTCAAGACTCAAGAATAAACTCAAGACTCAAGATATGATCAATACACTGAGGCTCAGAGTCACCTGAAGATCAGAAGACTACCAAAAGATCTGAAGACCTACAATCAGCCGAGTTTGCATATTGAGCTAAGACAATCTGCATCAGAAGACTCAAACAAGGTAGACTGATCAGTTATCTGATCAAGTCAGCTCACACCTGGTGTCAATCAAAATGATACACCAGACAAGATGAATCTTCTACAAAAGGAATATCAATCGTCTAACTGACAAATTACTGAAGTGTCGTCTCGCGAAGCCAAGGAGAAAGCGACACGTGCACAAAAAGAGCTGACAATGAGGGATTCGACGCTGCGGACATAAACGGTGCTAATCATGCCTACGGCCACGCCGATATTCGGAGCACGGCATAATCATATCCTACAACCTACCTAATATAGCCCGAAATTCAAATTGCTCTCCAACGGTTCTTTGATTTCGAGGTCTATAAAATGGGATTGCTCGTCAAGTGAAAAAGAGAGAGGACAAGATACCAACTACTATCACATGAACAATTGAGCAAAGTGGAACAACAACATTAACGCAAATTCTTAAGAAGCAAAAAGCCTTCAGAATTTTCGCTGGAAGAACTCCATATTTGAAGATTATTCTTAGAGTGTTCATCCCATTTGGTCTTAGCAAGAAATCCTATCCACTAGCATTTAGCTACCTAAAACACCAGGATAGATTTCCAGTTGGAACCCTCAAACATACTTTACCCAAACTCAAGTTAGGTTAAGTTTGTTACCGCAAGATTTCAGACTAGGGATTCTAGTTTTCTGATTTCTAGTTCGGTTGAGTGTGAACTCGATAAACATCTGTTGAGTGTTGGACTAACACATAAAACTAAGTCCAAGCAGGTTAAGATCGGTTAAGTTCGGTTAAGCAGGTTAAGTTGCCCCTGTGTTAAGGGAAGAGTGGACGTAAGATGGGTTTCGTCTGAACCACTATAAATCTTGTGTGCATTTACTTACTTTCCTTATTGCTTTACACTATTCTCACAACTGAGTTTAAAATTGCATACACATTCTAAGTTAAAGCTCAGTCTGCACCAAGCAACTGATCTGATCAGGTTGACACCTTAGTCAGCCTGTTGAAAACTGACTTAAGAATCTGGATTGATAAAATTGGTTTTTCACACGGGTATTTACAAGCTTCCGCACTCTCAGTTAAACTGACAGATATCAAACTGATCTGCCCTCAGGCACTCAGTAAGATTGAACATCAGTCCAAACTGACACACTAACACTCTGATTAGGAAATCTGCAATCACACCTGATCCGCACGAAAAGTTTTAGAAGTCTATTCACCCCTCCCCTCTAGACTTCTACCCTCACAAAACCCGTTCGGGACCTACTAGTGAATGAAATTATTTCTCTTGATGTTTTCAGATACGATAGTGCCTCTACATATCGATTCGAGCCGTACCTCAGATACCTTCGATAGAGAAAGCTAAAACCTGATGATCGTGTTCCTTCGTCCGTTAGGAAGGTGGGGGAAATGACGCTCCGATGTTGGACCTAATCGTATGAGCGAGACGCTCAGGATCAAGACCTTGAGGCGAATGACCCCACGGCCTCTGTTCTTATGGCACGGGCTCATGTTTTTCAAGAAAGGGCGAGAGAGCAGACGTCTAAGCTAGAACATGACCTCGTGTAATACTCATTTATCCGGCGACAACAGAAAGAGAAAATTGAAGCCTTGGAGAGAGCGCATAGCCAGTGGGCAAAGGAAAAGGGGAAGATGTCTTCTCAACTTGAGTCGACTCAAACTAATCTTGTTCAAGCTCAAGGTGCCCTTGCCCAAAGGGAAAAGGATCTTGACCGAGAGAAATGTCGATATTCAGATTGGTTCACGTGGCCAATCGGGCGGAGAGTGGTCTAAAGAAGATGGGGACTGATCTCGAGGGTTCCTTGGTTGCGAATGCGAAGTTGAAGGAGTAAAACAAGAAGTTGGCTGGGAAGATCGCGAGCCTGGAGACCCAGATGGCCGACTTGTATGATGATGAAGGGGCGGGCAAGTTGACGAACTTCACTTATGTCTTAGCCTTTGTCGATTCTATCCGAGTTACCCATGCACCTGATTGCGATCTTCCGGGCATTCAAGCGGCCCTCCGCCATCAGCTCATGGACTTTTTTAGGTCGAATCCTCCTGGCTCATATTATGCTTTGCCCATCGCTAACCTCGTTTGTGATTTCGGTTATGACTTCTCCTCCTTTGGCGATGGTATTGAAGTTGTGTACCCGGCGTATTCGGCCACTAATCTATCTCGATGTGAGCCGGGCACTTACCTTATTGATGAGCTAGATACTTTGGTGGGAGAGAAGGAGGTGGGTGAGTCCTCTGCCCCATTTGGTCGAGTTATAGTGGCGGGCGAGAAGAACGTTGGGGGAGGTGCCCAAGCTGTGGAGGCGAAATGGAGGAGAAATGGAGAAAGTTGGAGATATCCTTGGCGGGTCGGTTAGTGAGAAGGTTGGTGAGACGGTTCCTGAGATAGGGGGAGACGATGCCCCAGCTGTTGATGTGATTAAGCATGGTGGGCGAGATGATCTAGTTGTTGAGGATCTCGGCCCTAAAGGGGAAGGTGTTGTAGCTCCTTCCTGAGATTTAGGTTATTCATGTTTCCTTGTATTTCCATTGTTTAGTACTCTGTTTGGCCGTAGGCCTCTGACTATTATTCGGCCCTTGGTGGTGCTTCATTTTTCTGCTTGTACTTTTGCTTGATTCATATTGGAAAAACTTTGTGCTTGATCTTTATTAACATATCTATGTATTTGTCACCTACTCGATTGACACAAATGTCGATTTTTGTTGTCTTATTGTCATGCAACTTTTTATTGGTTAGTCGTCTTACTTGTGTGCGACATTGTTGTCTTATTGTTATGCAACTTCAATGCTTTATCGTTTTGCCATTAGCTAGTCGTCTTAATTAAACGCGACTTTGTTGTCTTACTTTTTCCTCAACTTTCATTGGTTAGTCGTCTTACTTGTGTGCGACATTGTTGTCTAGTTGTTATGAAACTTAACTTTTTATCATCTTGCAACTGGCTAGTCGTCTTGTATATACCCGACTTTCATGCCTCGGATGGAGTGTTACGAACATTTTATGTTTATGAACTATCTTTTTAGGTACTCTAGCCTATCGATCTCCTTGGGAGGTCGACGACCTGCCCTTAGTTCGTGACATAAAATGTTCTAATCGTCTTATTTTTATGCGATTTTTGGGTCGTCTTATTTTAGCGCGACCCGATGCCTTAGCCTTTTGCGTTTAGAAAACATAAAAACTGATCTCGTTAGAGGTCAGATGACCTGCCCCTAATTTCTAACCACTAAAGTCTAAGTACATCTTCTAAAATGGCTAAATTCCGGGAAACTCAAGTTAAGATGAAAATGATAACTTATATTATAAAGGCAATGTAGTTGATTACAGGGAAATTCAACTACATATTTGAAACATAAAACGAAACTTTTCTTGATGGTAGAATTTTTTGAGATAGGTCACATTCCAGGGATATTGGATTGGGATTCTGTCAACACCTTCGAGCTCGTAAGCTCCATTCGGCAAGACTTTGACAACTTTGAAAGGTCTCTCTCAAGTTGGTCCGAACGGGCCTTTGTGAACTCCCAAGATTTTCTTTAGGACGAGGTCACCTTTTTTGAATTGACGAGCCCGAACCTTTGAATTGTAGTACTTTTAAAACCTTTGCTTGTAGGTGGCATTTCGAACGTTGGAGTCGACTCTTTTTTCCTCAAGTAGATCAAGCTCAATTGCCCGAGCTCGATCGTTTTCCTCACTAATGACATGCGACTTTCGATAGGTGGGGAAGTTCACTTCTGCCGGGATCACTGCCTCTGATCCAAAGGCGAGCGCGAATGGAGTCTCGCTAGTTGAATTTCTGCACGTGGTCCTATATGACCAAAGTATTTCCGGCAACTTGCTAGCCCAAGTTCCTTTTGACCCCTCAATCCTTGTCTTTAGAGTGTGCTTGATAATTTTATTGACGGCTTCAACTTGGCCATTTGATTGTGGATGGTAGGGGGTGGAGAATAGCTTGGAGATTTTCCACTTGTCGAAAAATTTCCTTCATGATCTCCTTTCCAACTAACGGGGTCACACACTTCAATAATGGTAGGGCAAAGCCTCGCTTGTCACGTACCTAGCTGCTCGCATATGGAGTCTACGTGCTTATATTTGATTATAGAAGTCATCCAAGTGTCTATCTCTGGGTTGAGATTTGCGATCGTGACTTGGTCTATTCCTTGCTCGGGTTGAACTTCTCCTAGTTGATTTGGACCGACTTCGATGACTTGGTCGGTTCGCAGCTTCTCGTTGGGTTCGTTATCTTGTAGTAAAGTTTGGTCGTTTAAATGACCTTGTGATAATACAAGCATGCCACCCATTCCACAAGAATGACTCGTCGAATTCAGATCGACATTAGTCTGTAGCATGCATCCCCTCGACATACCCTTATTTCCCTTCACGGTTCCCACAGCACCCCATTGGGTGGGAAATTTGATGCAATAGTAGTGTGCCAAAGTCACTGCGCCAAACTCATGTTCGAAAAGTTTCCCTAGGAAACCATTGTAGGTTGAGGGGAGGTCGATTATAATAAAGTCGAGTTGTCTCATGGACTTCACCTCCGGATCCCTATCCGAAACTAGTTCCACCGCCAGTCGGATAATGCCATAGGACTTTACCGATGAATCGCCGAATCCTTTGATGACGATATCAAACGGCTCAATGTAATCCTTGTAGTCTCCAATTTGGTCGAGTGTCTTTTTGAACAATATGTTGCAGAAGGATCCGTTGTCTACTAGTAGACGGTGGACTAAAACTCCCATGATCTACGGCGTGATACACCAAAAGAGGGGAGTAGCCCTCCCAAAGTGCCCTCCATTGGCGAGATCATTTGAATGGCCCGTCCTGAGGCATTGTTTGGGATAGGAGGTACTTGTCATTGGCCGGCTGCAGCGGGGCTTGCGGCTGTGGTTGAACGTTCCCCTGCGCCTTTGGTTTAATGAACTCATTCAACTTTCCATCCTCGTATAACTTCCACAGCTGCTTTAGAAGATCCCGACAATCACTAGTATTATTTCCAATACTTTCGTGGTAATGGCAATACTAGTTTGGATTCATTTTGTCGTTTTCTTTGACAATCTTTCTCGGCTGGTTGAGGAGCTTTTTATCCTTGATACGATTGAATACCTTGTTCGAAGTGGTACTCAGGACCTCTGACAGTTTGACCTCGATCTCGCTGTTGAATGTTTTGAAGTTATTTGCTGGCTTGTGTTGGCCCCCGCCTCTCCTGTGTGTGCTTTGGGGCTTTTGCTCCGACTTTTTGCCGCTTCATTGTTGTTCGCAACTTGTCCGCCTAGACTTAGGGCCATCATCTCAGCTTTCCTGATGTGGTTGCCCGCCTTCCATCAGAAGTCGGCGTATGAGCTCGGGTACTCCTTATACATCAGCTTCCATAACTTAGTATTCAATCGCAAGCCTCTAACCGCTCCCATTACTTTGGCTTCATCTCCCATGGGCTCGTCCTCCATAATGAGGTTATCTACCTGTTAGATATAGTTTTGATCTGACTCTGTCGGGCCCTACTCGATATTTGCAAAAATTTGTTTGGCGGTCGGCCTTGGCGCCATCGTGATGAAGTGGTTGAGGAACTGATTGGCCAGTTGATGAAAGGACTCAATGGAGCCGGGGGTGAGCGAGTTGAACCACCTGTAGGCTTGATCCCCGAGTGTGAGCGGGAACAAGCGGCATTAAGTCACATCCGTGGCGCCCATTGAGGTCATGTGGGAGGAGAACTTCCCAACATGAGTGTTGGGGTCGGAATCGCCATTATACTGATTTATCGAAGTCGTATTGATCTTGACCTGAACTGGAGCGTGGATGATTGAAGGACTTAGTGGAGAGATCGGTAGTACAGTTGGAGCGGCTTGTCCTCCCTGCCGATTCATTTGATCTTGCAAACTTTTGAGGGTTAGTTTGATGGCTTCGAGCTGTTCATTTTCTGGATTCTGAGGTCGGAGAGGGGCTGACCCGCCTAAACGGCTATGCACAGACACTCTCGGTCCCTCTTCAGCCTTAGCTCTAGCCCCATTTTCCGCCTCCAAGTTTCACCTAGCTAGGAATGAGCTTGCATTTGACTCAATTGGGCGACCATGAGGCCTCCGCGGAGCATTCTTTCCCAATCTGTCAAATACAGACTCAAATTGGCGAGACGGATGAAAACCCCCACATCTGGGGGATGGGGTTTCTTCCCGTCAATTTTGGCGCTGATGGGGTCCTCTAGATTCGTGGGCGGTATTGCATGTCTTAGCATGTCGGGGGTTTCCGGACCCTGCGCTTTCCCCCATCTTTCTTTTCCCTCCGGACGCTAAGGCCCACTTGAATTCAGCACGCCGATGTGGCCCACTTCACTCTCCAACGAGGTTGCGCTGACGACGTTTGAGTATTTTCATTGCCTCTCAGAGATCCTCTGAAGTTTTGATGTCATTGAGGTTTTTGAGCAGACCTTCACTGGATGAAGAGGTCTCCCTTTATTGGCCGGACTTATTTAATTCTATATATGTTAGGATTATTTTTTTCACTCTTTATTGATAATTAATAATTATTTACATGCTAGTATATTTTATCTAATTAATTTTATTTATATAAGTAAAGTGAAATGATTTGTTAAATTCTACATTTTTAACGATAAAAATTTATATGAACCCAAGTTCACGATGAACTCTTTTTTTTTCAAGTATCGTTGTTATGTATAGGCACTATCACTGCTATATTTATGCACTATCACTATTTAGAAGATGTTTTATTTTTTAAATAACGATTATACATAAACATAACATTAATAATATTATTTACCATGACCTCGGGTTAATAGGAAATTTACTTTTTTTCTAAAATGACTTATTAGTAAAGCGACATTTCCTTTATTTATAAATTGGCCCCCCTCGACCACATATCATGGCTCCGCCCCTACCGGGTTCCCTTAAGTCCTTCATATCAAACTGTCTTGACAGCCATACCCTCACGTCTGACAAAACCTTTACACCGTTTCCGATGAGCAGAATATCGTCTACGTATAGTACTAAGAATACCAAGGCAGTTCTGTCACACTTCTTATACACACAACTGTCAAACTCGTTTTGATCAAACCCATAAGATTTAATTATCTGATCAAAACATTGGTTCCAAGCGCGAGATGCTTGCTTGAGTCCATAAATTTACTTCTTTAGCTTGTAAACAAGATGATGTTGGCCTTTCGCAATAAAACCTTCGAGCTGGTGCATACAGATTTCCTCGTCAAGACTTCCGTTTAGGAAAGCTGTCTTGACATCCATTTGCCAGATCTCAAAATCTAGATATGTAGTTATTGCCAAGAGAATACGGATGGACTTGAGCATGGCTACGAGCGAAAAGGTTTCTTCATAATCGATACCCTCTTTCTGAGTGTATTCCTTTGCCACTAGCCTAGCTTTAAAGGTTTCTACCTTCCCGTTCGGTCCTCTTTTCCTTTTGTAGGCCCACTTTCATCCAATGGGTTTTACCCCACTGGGTGGTTCAACTAGATCCCCCACTCGATTATGGTCCATTGAACCCATTTCGGCTTCCATTGCTGTTTGCCATGATTCTGAATCCTTGTATTGGACCGCCTCTTTGTAGGACCAGGGGTCTGATTCACTATCCCCAGGGATCAAATCCGAAGATTCTCCTATCTCCATGAATCTCCCAGGTTGTCGGACAACCCTCCCACTACGACGAGATTTTGGTTGTGTCGGTGTGACGCTTGGTATATCATCTTGTACAGTTGATATAGGAGTTTGCCCTCTTGATTCATATAAGGTAGTCTCACTTTTGGGCTTTCTATTGTTCATATAGTCTTCTTCCAAAAATTTAAAGTGTGTATTGATTACAACCTTTTGATCTTCGGGACCATAGAACATACACCCCTTCGTTCCCATGGGATACCATATGAACAACCTTAACTCTGAATGTGCGTCCAACTTACCGGCTTCCTTGTCTAGCACGTATGCTGGACACCCCCAGATTCTCAAGTGTCTCAGACTGGGCTTGCGTCCGGTCCGCAACTCTCTCGGGGTTTTGGGAACCAATTTGGATGGCACTAAGTTCAGAACATAAGCTGTTGTTTTCAAGGCGTGACCCCAAAACGGCTTGGGTAGATCATAATAACTTGATACTCTTTTCCCTATGCTTCTCAACTTCGGCTTTGAACTCCTTGAATTTATCAAAGGTTTCCAATTTATGCTTCATAAGGAAAATGTACCCGAACCTTGAGTAATCATCGATGAAAGTCATGAAATACTCATAGCCACCACTAGCTTTGGTTGACATTGGACCACACACGTCAGTTTGAACAATTTCTAACACTTCTATGGCTCTAGTCCCCTTGGCTCCAAATGCCCTCTTGGTCATTTTTGTTGGAAAATAGAGGCACGTAAATACGTAATACATGCGCAGTGGAATAGAACAGTTCACCAACAACGAACAATTAATTACACAAAAGGATTATAATAATCATAACGAGAAATCTTACAACAGTTGTAGAGCAGATTCCTCAACTATGGTATCCACGTAATCCCCAAGAACGGATCTGCACAAATTTGCCAGTGTTGAATCCCAAGTTGAATCAGATAGGAAAATCCAAACTTTAGATCTTATGGAGAAATTGTGAAGTGTAAAAACTGTTTGTGAAATCCCAAGAGCTAATATATATATATGAAGGCCCGGCTTAAAACCTAAGTTGGCCTATTGGGAAATTAAAATCCCTTTTAATTAATTAAATTAAACTTCTTTAATTTAATTCCCTAAATATAAATCTCTACGGATTTAAATTCCACATATGACAAATCTCTACGATTTGTTTCCATATATATTAAATCCTACAATAACATTCCAAATATTATTATTGGGAATTCCTGTTTCATTAAATCTAATTTAATTAAATATTAATAATAATTAATTCCAAATTAATCTATTATTAATTACTTCTCCATAAATTAAAAATTAAATCTAATTTAACATTTAATCAACCAACTATAATCCGTAAAAGGAAACTACTTGTTGTGTGACCCATAAGACCTCATATATCTAATCACTAATTGATCACTTATGTCACACTTGGCCACAAAGTCCAAGTTGACATGCATTGGCCAATGACTTTGATCCAATTAGGATGAGAAGATGAGTATTCTCTCTAAATCTACTTTGAGGAATGAATCCTTTTCTTTGCTCAACTACCACACACATGCACTTCGTGATGAACTCAATCCAAGCCATATCTACTCATGGAAGGGTGCAAGCGTCGGCCATGGTCAAAGTTCATCACTCCACACATGTCGTGCGTATTGACCTCAAGTCAAAGTAGTATCTCATTGCTCCCACTAACCGAGACATCCGTAGACACATATAGTGGAACTACATCAAAAGGTTTCTCGGATGGGTATACCAATACCCTCTAAGGTATTTGTGCATCCATCATGAGATACCTAGTATCTCGTAGTAAGTGAGATCTTACTACACTCTCTAAGAGTATGATGCAGATCGCACACCAATCTCCATTGCATCATCAATATCTCATTCTTGATGATCCTTAATCGGGGCTATTTGAGAATCATGCTTACGTCATTTGAGTTCTCACACACTCAATGACAGCAGTGACTCAAGGGAACACAGATAAGAATAAATACAAACAATCAAACATAATATTCTAATAAGTGCAATGCCATATATTTAATATTAAATAAACAACAATATTAAATCAATACTGAATATTATCTGAGTATTATGTCCTTACAATGGATTGTCTCTAGGACACTAACACTAACAATCTCCCACTTGAACTAGAGCCAATCACCTACATGTCTAACCCCTAGACCATTAAAATGTCTAGTGTGTACATGAACACTCAATGCCTTGGTGAAGGGATCAGCGAGGTTATCCTCCGTGGGGACACGTTCTAACTCTATCTCTCCTCTAGCGATTATCTCTCGTATTAAGTGATAACGCCTCGGTACATGATTATTTCTGTTAATGGATCTCGGTTCCTTAGCTTGCGCAACCGCACCAATATTATCACAATACAACTTTATTAGACTGCTGGCACTCGGAACTACCCCTAGTTCACTTAAGAACTGTTTTATTCAGATAACTTCTTTGGCAGCTTCTGCGCAGCAGTGTACTCAACTTTGGGTTGTTGAGTCTGCGGTAGTATCTTGCTTGGAACTATTCTAACTAACCGCCCCACCATTGAGAACGAAAACATAGCCCGACTGTGACTTGTAATCATCACAGTCGGATTGGAAACTTGCATCAGCATAGCCAGTTACAACTAGCTCTGGCTGTCCTCCGTAGACCAAGAAGCAATCTTTAGTACGTCTAAGGTACTTGAGAATGTTCTTGACAGCAATCCAGTGAGGTTCACCCGGATTCTGCTGGTATCTACCATTGGTGCTAACAGCGAAGGCCACATCTGGCCTTGTGTAAGTCATGGCGTACATGATGGAGCCAATTGCAGATACATATGGTATATCCTTCATGCGTAGGATATCAGCTTCCGTAGAAGGACAATCCTTCTTAGATAGCTTTATCCCATGACATGCCGGTAGAGAACCTCTCTTAGAGTTCTCCATATCAAATCGATTTAACACATTATCTACGTAGGTTGACTGTGACAGCCCCAACATCCTTTTGGACATATCCCTATAGATCTTGATCCCTAAGATGTAGCAGGCCTCACCAAGATCCTTCATCATGAAGGTCCTTGATAGCCAATCTTTAACCACCTGCATAAGAGGAATGTTGTTTCCCATAATTAGTATGTCATCGACATTAACAACTATGAAAACAATATTTCTCCCACTACGTTTACGATAAACGCATGGATCTTCCAAATTTCTGATGAAGTCAAACGATTTGACAGCTTCATCAAATCGGATATTCCAACTCCTAGAAGCTTGCTTTAGTCCAAAAATGGACCGTTTGAACTTGCACACAAGATTAGACTTTGGCTTAGATACAAAACCTTCCGGTTGAGTCATAAACACCTCCTTATCAATGTTCCCATTGAGGAATGCTGTTTTGACATCCATCTGCCAAATCTCATAATCTAAATGTGCTGCTACAACAAATAAAATTCGAATGGACTTGATCTTGGCAACAGGTGAGAAGGTCTCATCATAGTCAATGCCTTCGCGTTGACTATAACCTTTTGCCACTAACCTAGCCTTGTAGGTTTGTACCTTGCTGTTTGCATCAGTCTTACGCTTGTAGACCCATTTGCAACCTATGGGTTTTACCCCTTTCGGCAACTCAACCAAGTCTCAAACTTGATTGGTGTACATTGAGTCCATCTCGGATTTCATGGCTTCTTGCCACTTCTCTGAGTCAACGTCTAATGTTGCCTCAGTGTAAGTTCTAGGATCGTCTTTGTCCGGGATCTCCACATCATCATGTTCCTCTACGAGGAAACCATAATATCTAGTGGGCGGATTACGAATCCTAGTAGACTTATGGAGCTGTGTTTTTGTAGGCTGTACATTCTGATCGTGAAAATTATATGGTGCATCGATTTCATCAATGCTGGAGAGTCCTCAAGAGCAACACTTTCTGATGTCTCTTGGGCGGGAGTTTGAACTATGTTGTTCTCATTCAGCCCACTTGGAGTTTGTTGCGAAGGCAATGCAACCCCAATTACGCTCCCACTGGCTGAAAGAGGATCACTAAGTGATAAACTTCCACCATGTGAGCTGTTGAATGCTCCCACTGATTCCTTGTAACGTTTCTTTGACAAGATATTAGTCTCTTGATTATCTTGCGATTCTTGAATTTCTTCAAGTTCTATCATCTTACGGCATTGGTCCTTGAAGACATAGTCTTCTTCGAGGAACCTGGTCTGCCTAGAATCAATTATCGTTTGTTTCTCAGGTAGACAGAAATAATATCCTCTCGTTTCCTTAGGATATCCCACAAGGTAACCCTTTTCACCTCTGGATTCCAATTTATCAGTGATCATCTTTTTCACAATCGCGGGGCAACCCCATGTTTTGATATGTGGAAAAGTTGGCTTCTTGCCACACCATATTCATATGGCGTATGCTCAACTGATTTGGATGGAATCCTATTCAGAATGTAAATTGAGGTTTGTAACGCGTATCCCCATAAGAATGTAGGGAGAGAAGAAAAGCTCATCATGGACCTTACCATGTCTAACAAGGTTCGGTTTCTCCTCTTGGATACTCCGTTCATCTACGGTGTTCCGGGAGGAGTCCATTGAGATTGGATTCCATGTAACTTCAAGTAATCCATGAAATCGTGGCTAAGGTATTCACCTCTTCGATCCGATTGAAGAGTCTTTATACTCTTACCAAGTTGCTTCTCTACTTAAGCTTTAAACTCCTTGAATTTCTCAAAAGATTCGGATTTGTGTTTCATGAGATACACATATCCATATCTTGAGAAATCATCAGTAAAAGTGATGAAGTAGGCGAAGTTACCCCTAGCTACAGTGGGCAATGGTCCACATACATCATTGTGGATCAACTCTAGAACTTCTTTGGCATGAACCCCTTTCCCACAAAATGGTTTGTTGGTCATTTTGCCCTTGAGTCAGGATTCACAACTTCCATAGGACTCAAAGTCGAATGGGGTTAAGTAGTCTAACTTCCTTAACCTTGCAATCCTATTCTCATTTGGATGACCAAGCCTACAATGCCACAAGTAAGTTGGGTTTTCATGATTACTAAGTTTGAGTCGTTTGTTTTGTATATTAAGAATATTATGTCCACAATGCAACAAGTATAAACCATTCGATAAAGGAGCATTTCCACAAACATCACCATTAAGCGAAAAATAACAATTATTGTTTGCAAAATGGAAGGAAAACCCTTCAATGTCTAATATAGGAATAGAAATAATGTTGTGAGTAATAGAAGGAACGAAATAACAATTATTCAGTTCAAGTCTAAAACCAGAGGGTAAGTCTAAAACATAAACGCCAACACGTTCAGCAGAAACTCTTGCTCCATTCCTAATGTGTAGGGCGACTTCACCCGGCCTAACTACCCTGCTATGCTTGAGACCCTACACGTTTGTACAAATGTGTGAGCCACAACCGGTATCTAATACCCAGCAGTTAGTATCATTTGTGGACATGTTTATCTCAATAACAAACATACATGTTCCAGTGGCTGAGACACCTTGTGCCTTCTTTTCAGCTTCTAGAACCTTGCAGTCCTTCTTCCAATGCCCCTTCTGCTTGCAGTAGAGGCATACATCCTTGTCCACCTTGTCCTTCTTTTGAATTCCACCTTTGGGCTTAAGGAAGTTTGGCGTGGAGCCTTTCTTTGTCTTGCCCCTTCGTTTCTTCTTTCCTTTCGGAGAAGAAGTAGAGGCACTCACCATGAGCACGGGATTTTCCTTAGCAGTGGAAGACTCAAAGGTCTTTAGCATGTTATGCAGCTCGGGCATAGTCGATTCTGTCTTATTCATGTTAAAGTTTACTATGAAACTCGAATATGAATCGGGAAGTGACTGAAGAATGGCATAAACAGCAACATTGGTCTTGAGCTCGATGCCCAATCGACCAAGTTTCTCGATTAGCCCAATCATCTTCAACACATGAGGAGAAATCTTCCCTCCCTCAGATAGTCGGCATCTAAACAGATCTCTCATCACTTCATAAATCTCGGAACGAGATTCAGAATAAAAAAGATCCTTAGAATGCTTAATCATCTCGAAGGGAAGCATCTTCTCATGTTGCCTTTGCAATTCGGGAGTCATCCCGAGTAACATAACACACTGAGCCTGGGAAGCATCCTCTCGATGCTTCTTCTGAGCCTCGGCGTCAAACGCCTTGGCTTCTTCAGTACCAGCCTCCGGGGTAGCAGGGATTGGCGTGTCCAACACGTACTCAATCTTTTCTTGCCTAAGCACCAAACGCACATTTTGGTGCCAGTCGAGAAAATTTGGCCCAGCCAATTTGTTCATTTCCAAAACACTTCTCAGTGATAAGTTATTCATTTAAACAATCCTAGAGAAATAAAATAAAACGGGAATTAAAACATATAATTCCTATGATCAATATTTAGCAATCAAAATAAACATAGCCTTTCAAATTTATTTTGTCTCCATTATTTTCACATATTCAACGACCTCATCGGAAGAATGTGAATTTATATCTAATATAAATTTGATGGACTAGGATCCACATTCCTACTATTATAATATATGCTTGGGCTGATTACTATAATAGCAGAACTTATAGGTCTCCAAACCAATTGCAATATTGTAACTCCTAGTTGATTGAACCTAGTTCAATCGTATGCCCCTTGACTCTCATTTCCCTGCTTGGGCTGGTGAAACAGAATCAAGTTGATTTACAACCATCAAACGGCGACACTACGTGTCCCTATAAAAGTCCCGTTAGATGTAGATCCGAGCAAAAGACTTGGGCCTTAAATACTCATTGGAACAAAATCTCTGGTTTACTTTTAATTTTGATGGAAGGCATCGTTCAATTTAATGAAAATCATATTTTAATGAAAATCAATTTAATGAAAATCATATTTTGATGGAAGGCGGGGTATTAATTGCTTAATCGAGATCCAACATGTTAATCTACATCACATTTGAGCAATTATTGGGCGCCGCCTACCCAAACATGATTTTATACGGACTAACACTTATATGGGCGTCGTCTACCCAAACAATAAATACGGTCCGACAGTTATTGGATGCCGCCTACCCAAATAGTCATAATGCGGACTGTAAAAGGGTTTAACGAATTAAATATAAAACAGTTAAACAGTGGGATTTAATAATTCCTTTTAAACCGAACCTTAAAATCCAATTTTAATTCAATTTTAAATTATTAAAATCTTATGATTAATCCAATTAATCATTAAAATAAAATCCAATTTTATTTCCATATAGGTCCAACCTTTTAAGTTCTAATTTCAAAAATTAAATTTTATTAAATTAAAATTTTGTTTAATTTTCGGGGCTCAGCTGCAATTTCCAAAATTGTACAGGAGGGTCCGTCTCTAAACGAGTTAGCAAAACAACCCTCCCACATCATCACCCTTCCAAACATATTCAATCCGTACAGTTTCAGTAATCCCAAAATTTCCAAACCCTAAACAATTACAGTTTCATCAATCATCATCAAAAATCTGAATCATCAAATTTTGGAACACAGGATAGCACATGAAATGAAGAACAGGGGAGCAAGTCCAACATCAGAAATGAAGCAGAGCCGAAAAGAAAAACCTCGCGAATGGTTCGGCCTGATTCACATCGGATGTGCAGTCCAGAACCGAGGGATCGTCGACGCCGAACCTTGAGCGCGAGCATTCTCACCGCGTCGCCCTAGGCGCACCGGTGCAACGCCGTCGCCGCTCGGCTTCATGCGTTTAACGAATCGCTCCAAATGATTCAATCGAAGAACGAGCACCACCGCCGCTAAACCAGAGGTAATTTATCATCGCGACGGCCGCAAGGATGGTGAACCACCGATGGCGTCGCGAATCGAGATGGGATGAGGGCTTAGCGGTGAAAGGCAAAACGAATCACAGAGCGAGACGAACAGGGTGGCGGACGAGGCGTGCTGCCACCGCGCATCACGAACGAGTTCGCACGGCCATCGCCTAGCGACGCACCGTGGGCCTCCGCTGTGAGACGGGGGGCGCTGCGATTCCAGGAGGCGCGATTAGGGTTTCAGAAACCCCCAAATCAAAAAACAGCGGAGGGGACGAAGTGGACCGAAGACAAGTGGGTGGGTTTTATCAAATAAAGCCTACCCACAATGAATTAATACCAATTCATATGCCCAGAACATTAAACAAACAATTTCAATGGTGAGGTTGACGTCAAACCTGACCGCACCAATCATATTAAAAAATTCTTTTTAACATGATACAAATATAAATTAATTAATCAAGAGCCTGAACTCTGATACCACTGTTGGAAAATAGAGGCACGTAATATATGCGCAGCGGAATAGAATAGTTCACCAACAACAAACAGTTAATTGCACAAAAGGATTACAATAATCATAACGAGAAATCTTACAACAGTTGTAGAGCATATTCCTCAACTATGGCATCCATGTAATCCCCAAGAACGGATCTGCATGAATTTGCCAGTGTTGAATCCCAAGTTGAATCAGCTAGGAAAATCCAAACTTTAAATCTTATGGAGAAATTGTGAAGTGTAAACACTATTTGTGAAATCCCAAGAGCTAATATATATAGGGAGGCCCAGCTTAAAACCTAAGCTGGCCTATTGGAAAATTAAAATCCCTTTTAATTAATTAAATTAAACTTCTTTAATTAATTCCCTAATTATAAATCTCTACGGATTTAAATTCCACATATGACAAATCTCTACGATTTGTTTTCATATATATTAATGTTGGGATTATACTGAAAAGTATGCTTTTACTTTGTATAATCGAAACTGAATTTCCAGACTTATTTACTGAAATAAATTGTTTATCACTGATGCTTTAAATATGATTGAATGTTATATATATTTACTACATAACTGCTCAATAATTAAATGACGTGTTACATCAGAGTTAATTTAGTGATACCCGATCACGTAAGATTAAATTAATCCGCCCTTGTAACTATAAGTACGCCATTCACGACCTAGATGGAAATGAACAACCATCGCGAAAGGTTGAGGTGTAAGGCTCGATTGGTTTGTCTTGACCAAGAGATTACACTAGTGCATGACCGATCTTTTGAATAGGACCTCTGGGGAGGATAAATTCTTCGAAATCGGACAAGGAAGAATTAGACCTCGATGGTTCGTTGTTTCTTAACCTTCGTCCCCTAAATAGGATCACATGGGATTGGTAACTATTGCTTTGACTTATCATGGGTAGCGAATCGGAGAGAGATTCAATACTTTTTATCTTGGGCAATATTATTGGTCACATGTGATTGCTAAGATTTAATACTTAAGAATCGTGTGCAAGCACGCTTGCTTGATTTGCCCCCTTGGGAGTTCATAAGTTTTATCATACCAAATCTTGCAAGTGGAATTAGTTTCCCAGTATGGATAATAATGTTGAACCGCTCCTAACCAGGACAAAAAGATATTAATTAACGGAAAGCTATTTCAAAGGGCTTGAATTAATTAATGGGCTAGATAATCTTAAACACGGGAAATAATGACCGGAGCCATATTGATCGTAATATGGGTTAAGATGGATAGTCTGCAATATTAATTATGTAGTGGGATTAATTAATATTTATGGGCTTTATATTGTGGCTCAATATTAGATATTCAAGATCCATTAGAAGGTCCAATCTTAATTCTCCTAAAGGCCCCCTGAGTAGCCCAACATATAGTCCAATAATTGAAAAAGGTGATTAAAATAAAATAAATATTGTTGTTTATATTTCCCCATTATTTTTAAAAATTATGAATAAAAAGAGGAGAAAGATTTTCTTTGAATTTTGTTATGGAATGAAGATATGTATTCTTGGAATACAAGATTATCTCATTAAATTCAAGAAATCTCCCACTTGGTTATTCATAAAGAGATTTCGAAATTTTTGGAAAATAGAAGGCAAGAAAAAGATTTTCTTGATTTTCTTGAAAAGATATTATGGAAGATATGTATTTCTTGAAATACAAGAATATCTCATAAATTCAAGAAGATCTAAATCTTGGAATCTTGCTCAAATTTTCAAAAATTATACCATAAAATAGAGGAGGTGGATTTTTGTGGAATATTTTAATTATGGGAAAAAGAATATATGGGATATATTCAAGATTTCTTGGTGACCAAGAAAAGTCTTTTCCCACATTGAAAAACCACCAAAATTTTGTGCCCCTCCTCTCCTATAAATAGGGGATGATTAGTTCATTCCCAAGTACAATTCCATGTGCTGGAAATATTAGCAAATCCACATAAGTGGTGCAACAAAGTTTATTTTTTCCTTTTGTTAATTGTTCGCGAGTATCCTTCCACCGGATTGTCGAGCAAGGGCTAAGGGAATACTTGGGAAGTCCTTTTGGTTAGTCCGTCCGATCAAGTCAACCTGCCATCCCGAGAGAGGTACGCTCACGTAAACCCGTAGATTCCGCGTCGTGGGTTTTTACGTGGCTTTTTATATGCATGATATGTTGTTGCAATTATTATTTGAATTAATATAGGATTAATTCATGCTAGTAATAATTAATGAATTAAATTTGTATTTAAATATTCACCTTAATAGATCTGCAACTCATTCCCCAACAAGCGTATCGAGAGCCACCGTTTTGCCCAATTTTTAAATTGTAATTTAATTCACGGACATTAAATTTTAAATTGGATAGTAGAACCGTTAGATCTGCTTTTTGGTATCCAATTGTCATGGATTTTAATGTTTTATTTTTGCATGCATATAAACTGTGGTTTTTTTAATTCGATTCGTTCGGATTTGTTTTGCCTCGTGAGAAAATCCACGAGTAGACTAGGATTTGTTTGATTTGATCAATGTAATAGACTAGTCTAGATCTAGGTTTATTTATTTTTTGTAAATAAATTGTAACCGGATCGGGAATGAAGAGATGAAGAATTAAAGGACGAAATCCGGCCAGCGTAATCAATATGGGCGTGGCCGGGCACGCATGTGGGCGCAGGCGCGGGGCCGAAAGGCGAGCGCGCGAGGCAGCCTTGGGCGGAGCGGTGTTGGCCAGGCTGCGGCGGTCGTGCTCAGGCAGGCGAGCATGAACACTGCCTTGAACCTTGTATGAGCTGAGCCGATGGTGTGGTGAATGTATGTATGTGTGTGTGTGTGTGGTGTGTGTGTATGAATGTGTGTGTGTGTGTGTGTGTATGGTGGTGTGTGTGTGTGTGTGTGTGTGTGTATGGTGAAAGCTGTGTGGTTGTGATCGAATATGTATATCGCTGCACTGAATTGCCGACTCTGTAGAGCATTTGCGGGGAGCATCTTGGTATTGGCCAGCGTCTTCTCGAGCCGGTCTTAGGTCGCTTAGGTATCTGTTCTAGGCAATGCCCGGCGGATCTTGGGCGTCCATCCGCGAAAGCCGCTATGCGTGGCGGTTCGAGGCGAACTATTTTTTCGAGACGAACGGGTGGGAGAAATTCGAGACGTGTTTCTTCAAGATCAAGTCAAGAAAAAATCAAACCATGACAATTGGATAATTTGTGCCCAATATGTTTATTTTTTCTGTTTTGCTTGATTTATTTGTGCTATCTTATGCTTTATTTAATTTGTTTAAATGTGTTTGCATGAGGGTTGCCAAATTGAAAAATCTCAACTTCAAAATTACTAAGTATGTTTTAAATAATTAATTGACAATTTTATTCCGGATAATAAAATTGAATTAATTTTGACCTCCATGATTTATTTATTTGTGAATTCTTTTGGAGAAATTCCCCCAACGGGACGGTCAAAAGATAGGTTTCACATGAATGAATTCCAAACGGATGATTGTGGGTTATTACTAGTGGCGACGATGACCCTCCCAACGAGGCTCGATCAAAGCTTAAATAGTAATCCCAGATTTAACCATGGTTATTACTTAGGTATAAAATTGATATGCATATATATCTCAAAGTCCCCGTCGAATTTTATATTGGTCAAATGGGAGCCAACTATTAATCTGGATATTAAAGGTTTGTAAATCGTTCTTGTTTGTAACTCGTTGAATGTGTTTAAATAATGACCCACCCAACGTGGGCTTATTTAAACTGCTTTTGAGATGTTGGTCGATGCATTGTTCATATTTTTTGAGATTTTAAATATGATGAATGTGATCGAACCTTGTGATATACTTGTCTTATCGCATATAGTTGTTTATTTCGATTCAAAGATGCTCGGTACCTTTTTAATCCAATGTTATTATACTTAAAGTCAATACAATATGTATGGAAACTATTTTGATTGAAAAATTATAATTGTCCTAATCGCACAAAAAGCACGAGTGGATTTTGACACACAAAAATCGATTAGCCAACCGGGCGAAGTCAAAACACGCGGACTCGTCGATCACCTTCTAAAGAGATGTCGTCGCCGAAAATGGTGGAGGAAAAACCCGTAAGGGATTACGTCCTCAAAATAGATGGCCCATCTCAACAAACTTGAGATTCTCGAAAGTGCAGTTATGATCTCGAGACTCGGATGAATTTGGTACTTCATTCTCTGCCCGAAAGGTTGTTGGGATATTTTAATTTTGATTAATTATGCCAAAACATTATCAACTTGTGTTTTTGAAGCTAATTTACGATAACAAGTTGAGGGGGAAACGAAAGAACAAATTGAGGGGAACTCATGAAATCGGATGAAGATGATCGAGATCGATTTAGGTCATAGACGAGGGTTTGATCAAGATCGATGAAATAGGATGAGTTCCGAGTAAACCACGAAATGAACAAGAAGAAACATGCTGATTTTTAAGAAGAAGTCTTGATCGCGATCTTGATGCAAAGGTAAATCTGATATAGAATCGATCTGATCGGGCGATCTGCGATCCAGAACCGATCTCTGTGCGAAACAGATCGGTTAGGCAGATCGGATCACCGCGGCGGATCGATCACCAGGCAAGATCGATCACCAGGCAGATCGATCACCGTATCAAGAATAGATCACCATGGTCAGATCGATCGCGAGGCAGATCGATCACCGAATCAGATCAAATCACCGCGGCAAGAATCGATTATCAGAAGATCAAATCAATTGGCAGATCGATCACCAGGCAGATCGATCACCAGGCAAGAATCGATCACCAGACAGATCGATCTTTGAGGCAATCAGATCTGTTATCTTTGTCCGAATCGATGCGCTCTTGATCCAGATCCAGATCAAAGAGAATCGAAGCGATGAACAAGAATTCGGTCGAAATGATCGAGATCCGTTAGACACACAAAAGCAGCTGATCAATAAGAAAATAACAACATATATGGATGTGACATAAAGCTGCAAACAACAGTGCAAAAGGACAAAGAAAAGCTGGAAGATTATTAGTATGGATTTGAATATTACTCTCCAACGGTAATATTCAAATCCACACTATAAATACATTGCACTAGCTTCAAAAAGAAGAGAATGGAGGATCTGCAAAGTGAAATTAAAAGCCAAATATTCAAGCAACTCCATTCAAGAACACAGAGCATTACATATCCAAATTTACCCAAGAGTGTTCTTCATTGTATCTAAGCAAAAATGCCATATCCTAAGCTTAGAGAGATTTTCCCATCCTTAGCATTGAGGCTAAACAAATGTAAGGGAAAATCTCACCCTAGTTGGAAACCAAACAAACCTTACCAAAATCAGTTTGATAGGTTAAGTTTGTAGGTGAGTGGGAACTCAATAAACATCTATAGGCAATCCCGTGAGGGTGATAAGTCCCGTTTGAGTGAGAACCCCAGAAACATCTATAAAGCGATCCCGTGAGGGTGATAAGTCCCGCTTGAGTGTGAACTCGGTAAACATCTGTTGGGTGTTGGACTAACACGGTAAACTAAGTCCAGTTTGTTAAGTCGGTGCCCCATGAAGGGAAGAGTGGATGTAGGACGAGTTGTCCGAACCACTATAAAATTGTGTGTTCTTTACTACTTTATGTTATTACTTGCCTTATGCATTCGATTATAAGCAAAACACACATCGTTCTTAAAAGCAAAAAAAAATTGGAATCACTCTGCCCTCACCCCTATTTTATATGCATTACATGGTATTTTCCGCGTTCTTGGGTTTTCAAATCGACCATCAATTGGTATCAAAGCGGGTTGTTCAAAAGGTCACCGTTTTTCAATGTGGATTTACGAATCGATACCATCAATTGGTATCGAGCGAGTTCAAACGCTTCACAACTTTTCAAAGTGACCACCGAATCGATCTTTTAAAACAAAAACCCGATCTCTGTAAAAGTGCTTATATTTTAATGTTTTGGCGCCATTATCAAAAAAAGGGAAATTGTTGATATTTTAATTTTGATTAATTATGCGAAAACATTATCAACTTGTGTTTTTTGAAGCTAATTTACGATAACAAGTTGAGGGGGAAGAACAAATTGAGGGGGAACTCATGAAATCGGATGAAGATGATCGAGATCGACGAGGTCATAGACGACGAGGCCGATCAAGATCGAATAAAATAGGATGAGTTCCGAGTAAACCATAAATTTGAACAAGAAGAAACATGCCGATTTTTGAAGAAGAAGTCCGATGCAAAGGTCTTGATCTGGTAAACCGACATGTGAAGACCGATCTATCCGAATCGATCTCGGCCAGGCCCGATCCGGACCAATAGTAACGTGACGGAGTTAATGCGCATCGATCACCGCGGAAGATCGATCACCGCGGCAAGATCGGGGGATCATCACCAGGCAGATCGGTATCACCAAGCAGATCGATTATCTGCATAAAGAATAGATCAACAGGCAAGAATAGATCAACAAAAGTTCTCGGATCGATTAATGGTAGATCGTGATCACCGTATGCACGATCATCAAAGCAAGAATCGATCACCGGCAGGTGAAAGATCAGATCACCACGAGATCAGATCAGTATCTGAATCCAATCAATTATCACGAATAGAATCATCACCAGAAGATCGGATCATTTATCTTTGAAACAGATCGATCTGTTATCTTTGAATCGATGCGATTCGATCTGATCCAGATCACGGTCTGAGAATCGAAGCGATGAACAAGAATTGGTGATCGGATCCGATTAGACACACAAAAGCAAATTGATCAATAAGAAAATAACAACATATATGGATGTGACATAAAGCCGCAAACAACAAAGGCAAAAGGACAAAGAAAAGTTTGGAAGATTATTAGTATGGATTTGAATATTACTCCAAATCAACGGTAATATTCAAATCCACACTATAAATACATTGCACTAGCTTCAAAAAAGAAGAGAATGGAGGATCTGCAAAGTGAAATTAAAAGTCAAATATTCAAGCAACTCCATTCAAGAACACAGAGCATTACATATCCAAATTTACCCAAGAGTGTTCTTCATTGTATCTAAGCAAAAATGTCATATCCTAAGCTTAGAGAGATTTTCCCATCCTTAGCATTGAGGCTAAACAAATGTAAGGGAAAATCTCACCCTAGTTGAAACCAAACAAACCTTACCCAAATCAGGTTTGATAGGTTAAGTTTGTAGGTGAGTGGGAACTCGATAAACATCTATAGGCAATCCCGTGAGGGTGATAAGTCCCGTTTGAGTGAGAACTCCCAGAAACATCTATAAAGCGATCCCGTGAGGGTGATAAGTCCCGTTTGAGTGTGAACTCGGTAAACATCTGTTGGGTGTTGGACTAACACGGTAAACTAAGTCCAGTTGGTTAAGTCGGTGCCCCATGAAGGGAAGAGTGGATGTAGGACGAGTTGTCCGAACCACTATAAAATTGTGTGTTCTTTACTGCTTTATGTTATTACTTGCCTTATGCATTCGATTATAAGCAAAACACACATCGTTCTTAAAAGCAAAAAAAAAAATTTGAATCACTCTGCCCTCACCCCTATTTTATATGCATTACATGGTATTTTCCGCGTTCTTGGGTTTTCAAATCGACCATCAAAGGTTTTTGAGCATTTTGGCCTCGCTAGCTAATTTGTTGCAAACTTTTGGACTCGGCAGAAAATGATGATAAGGCACCAACCTCAAGCTTTGATGGCAAGTGGTCCGCCTTCATCTTCTAGGCCAAGGGGTAGGCAAGATAAAGAAGAGGACCAAAGGCCATAAGCAATAAAACTCAATCATTGCCAAGGGCAATGGTAAGATGAGGAATGCTTGTTGAGTCAAGGAAAATCTAAAGAGGAAGTGCTTAAGTCATGGTGAGAGAGGACAATGGAGGTTTTGCTGCTCCAACCCCAAAAGGGACGGAAAGAAAGGTAATTCTCACACACTAGTTGTTGAAACTTGTTTAGCGGTATACTTCTCATTCGGTGGGTGGTTGATACGAGATCCACTAATCATGTTGGCTTTCACAGATTCTAAATGATCCCAAGAACATAGTGGGAGTGAGATCCTCATCACACCGGGTAACGTTACGAAAGTAGAAGACATTGCAATGCTACGTAAAGTGGCGAGATATTGCAATGCTACTAAGAGTAACGATTATTGCAATACTACGCAAGTAGCAGACATTGTAATGCTACATGAGTCTTGATTTAAAGCAGTGGGAGAAGTGCACCTATCTTTTGAAGATAAAGTTTTTTTTTGAGATTATCTTTATGTTCCCAGTTTTAGAAAGAATTCATTTTCAGTTTCTAAAATTCGATTAAAGGACACTAAGTTTCTTCTAATAAGAATGACATCATTTTGAAATGATGAGTGTATATCTGTTTTTGGGACATTGATGGAAAATCTCTATACAATTAATCGCGGCACACCACTCACGAAATGTATCCTATAACACATCAATCAAGCTTTCCGAGAAAAGAAAACGTTCATCAGACGTGAACGAGACACTTCTTTGGCATCTAAGATTAGGTCATATAAATCCAAAGAGGATCCAAAGGTTGGTGAAGGATGGTTCACTGGAGCGCCTCCAAGTTGAATCGGATCCAACCTGCGAATCATGTTTGGAGGGTAATATGACCAAGATGGCATTTGGAGCCAAGGGGAATGGGGCTAAAGAAGTGTTAGAGATCGTTCACATAGATGTACGTAGTTCAATGTTAACTAAAGCAAGAGAAGGTTATGAGTAATTTTATTGATGATTACTCAAGGTACATTTTCCTTATGAAGCATGAATCTGAGACCTTTGAGAAATTCTAAAGAATTTAAGGCTCAAGCAGAGAATCATATGGAAAAACGTATCAAGTCTCTACGATCTGATCATGGAGGCGAATACCTCAGCAATGAGTTTTTGAACTACTTATCTAATGAAGGGATTGTATCCCACCATCAAGACTTTAACCCCTCAACAAAACGGGGTTTGCGAGAGCGAAACAAATGTAATTCTTTTTGGAAATGGTTAGATCAATGATGAGTTATACGGATCTTCCCGAGTCGCTTAAGGGGTCATGCCTTGGAAAACAGCGACTTACATTCTGAACTTGGTGCTATCCAAATCAGTTCCCAGAACCCCAAAGAATTGTGGACCGGGCGCAAGTCTAGTAAGATACACATGAGAACTTTGGGGTGTCCGGCCTACGTGTTGGACAAGGAAACCGTAAATTGGATCCTCGATCGTAATTAAAGAAATCGTTTTTGTAGGATACCCCGAGGAACAAAAGGGTGAATGTTCTATAGTTCAAGATCTAAAGGTGGACATCCGCACCCATTTTAGATTTTGGAAGAAAACTATAGAACCAAAGAAAACCCGTATGAGATTACCTTAAATGAGCTTAGAGGGCAAACCTCAAAGGCCGATCATCTAGATGATATACCAAACGATACGTTTTCACAACCGAGCCTCGTTATAGTGGGAGGGTTGTTAGACAAAAAGAGATTCATGGGAATAGGAGAGTCCTCTGACTTGATTCCCCGAATTAGACCCATAGACATATGACGAGGCACTCCAAGATATGGATGCGCATTCTTGGCAAAAACAAAGAATGAAAGACGATATGGGTTCTATGTTTCATAATAGAGTGTGGGAGCTAGTCGAACCACTTAATGGGGGTCAAACCCATTGGATGAAAGTGGGTATATAAGAGGAAAAGAGGACCGGACGGGAAGGTTGAAACCTTTAAAGCAAGACTAATGGCGAAAAGGTTATACTCGAAAAAGAAAGGGATCGATTATGAGGAAACTTTTTTCGCCTTAGCCATGCTTAAGTCCATCCGTATTCTCTTATCGATTGTTGCGATCTCAACTTTGAAGTCCGGCAAATAGATGTCAAGACAAATTTTTCCTTAACTAAGTCTTGATAAAGAGATCTATATGCAACAACCCCATGTTTTCATTGAAACAGGCCAAGAACACATAGTTTGTAAGCTCAAGAGGTCCATTTACGGACTCAAACAGGCATCCAGAGCTTGGAACCAAAGTTTTGATCATGTAATAAAGTCTTATGGGTTTGATCAAAACGAGTTTGAAAGTTGTGTGTATAAAAATCGTTTCGGAACTGCATTGGTATTCTTAGTACTATACGTAGATTACATTGTGATCATCGGAAACGATGTGAAGATGTGGTCAGACGTAAGGGTATGGCGTTTCAAAACAGTTTGATATGAAAGACTTAGGGAAAGCCGGGCACATCCTTGGGATCAAGATTACTCGAGATCACAAGAAAAGGATGATCGGGTTATCGCAAGTATTCATACATTGACACTGGTTTTTGAAACGATTCAGCATGCAAGATTCCAAGAAAGGATTCTTACCTTTCAGACTTGGAATCCATCTATCCAAGAATATGTTCCCTAAGACGAAAATGAGATAGATGACATGAAAGGCATTCCTTGTGCTTCGGTTGTAGGAAACCTTATGTATGCAATGCTGTGTACGAGACCAGATATATGCTTTGTCGTAGGCATGATAGCAAGATATCAGAGTAACCCAGGGAAAGCGAATTGGACGACAGTTAAAAACATTCTGAAGTATCTGAAAAGAACTCGGGATAGAATGTTGATTTATCAGTCAGATACTCTAATCCCCATCGGCTACATGGACTCGGATTTCCAATTGGATTTAGATTCCGGAAATTATCTGCCTCAGTTAGTGTGTTTCCATTTGGGAAGTGTAGCCATTAAATGGACGAGTGTGAAGCAGAAATGCATCACTGACTCAACCATGGAAGTCGGGTAAGTAGTTGCTTGTGAAGCAGTGAAAGAACCGATTGGGCTCTAGATCTTCTTAGTGGACTTGGATGGTGTTCTGAATTTGTCTAGCAATATCTGTTAGGGGCAGTTGCAAATTCATGAGAACCAAGAGTCCACGAGTCAAACAAACACATTGAAGGAAAGACATCTTATACGAGAAATCGTTAAGAGGGGAGATATAGATGTGGCAAAGATAGCGTCTAAGGACAGCCTAGCAGATCCATTCACAAAGCGTCTGCCTCTGAATACATTCGAGAGACATGTGAGTGGAATGGGTGTCAAGACCGTTGCCAATCTGCTTTGAGTATAAGTGGGAGAAATTATTAGGTTCGTGTAGGTGACATTAGATGTCACGGACTACTCGAGACGTATTGTAGTATACTTAAAAGCAGACTTTGAGTATAAGTGGGAGATTGTTGGGATTATACTGAAAAGTATGATTTTACTTTGTATAATCGAAACTGAATTTCCAGACTTATTTACTGAAATAAATTGTTTATCACTGATGCTTTAAATATGATTGAATGTTATATATATTTACTTTGCATAATCTGCTCAATAATTAAATGCGTGTTACATCAGTAGTTAATTTAGTGATACCCGATCACGAAAGATTAAATTAACGATCCCTTGTAACTATAAATACGCCATTCACGACCTAGATGGAAATGAACAACCATCGCGAAAGGTTGAGGTGTAAGGCTCGATTGGTTTGTCTTGACCAAGAGATTACACTAGTGCATGACCGATCTTGTTGAATAGGACCCTAGGAGGATAAATTCTTCAGAATCGAACAAGGAAGAATTAGACCTTAATGGTTCGTTGTTTCTTAACCTTCGTCCCCTTAAATAGGATCACATGGGATTGGTAACTATTGCTTTGACTTATCATGGGTAGCGAATCGGAGAGAGATTCAATACTTTTTATCTTGGGCAATATTATTGGTCACATGTGATTGCTAAGATTTAATACTGAAGAATCGTGGTGCAAGTACGCTTGTTTGATTTGCCCCCCTTGGGAGGTTCATAAGTTTTATCATACCAAATCTTGCAAGTGGAATTAGTTTCCTGTATGGATAATAATGTTGAACCGTTCCTCGACCAAGGACAAAAGATATTAATTAACGGAAAGCTATTTCAAAGGGCTTGAATTAATTAATGGGCTAGATAATCTTAAACACGGAAATAATGACCGGAGCCATATTGACTGTAATATGGGTTAAGATGGATAGTCTTAATATTAATTATGTAGTGGGATTAATTAATATTTATGGGCTTGAATTATATTGTGGCTCAATATTAGATATTCAAGATCCATTAGAAGGTCCAATCTTAATTCTCCTAAAGGCCCCCGAGTAGCCCAACATATAGTCCAATAACTCAAAAAAAGGTGATTAAAATAAAATAAATATTGTTGCTTATATTTCCCATTATTTTTAAAAATTATGAATAAAAGAGGAGAAAAAGATTTTCTTTGAATTTTGTTATGGAATGAAGATATGTATTCTTGGAATACAAGATTATCTCATTAAATTCTAGAAATCTCCCACTTGGTTATTCATAAGAGAGATTTCAATTTTTTTTTGAAAATAGAGGGCAAAAAAGATTTTCTTGATTTTCTTGAAAAGATATTATGGAAGATATGTATTTCTTGAAATACAAGAATATCTCATAAATTCAAGAAGATCTAAATCTTGGAATCTTGCTCAAATTTTCTAAAATTATACCATAAAATAGAGGAGGTGGATTTTTGTGGAATATTTTAATTATGGGAAAAAGAATATATGGGATATATTCAAGATTTCTTGGTGACCAAGAAAAGTCTTTTCCCACATTGAAAAACCACCAAAATTTTGTGCCCCTCCTCTCCTATAAATAAGGGGATGATTAGTTCATTCCCAAGTACAATTCCATGTCTTTGGAAATATTAGCAAATCCACATAAGTGGTGCAACAAAGTTTATTTTTTCCTTTTGTTAATTGTTCATGAGTATCCTTCCACCCGGATTGTCGAGCAAGGGGCTAAGGAATACTTGGGAAGTCCTTTTGGTTAGTCCGTCTGATCAAGTCACCGCCATCCCGAGAGGGACGCTCACGTAAACCCGTAGATTCCGTGATGTGAGGTTTTACGTGGCTTTTTATATGCATGATATGTTGTTGCAATTATTATTTGAATTAATATAGATTAATTCATGCTAGTAATAATTAATGAATTAAATTTGTATTTAAATATTCACCCCGAATAGATCTGTGCAACTCATTCCCCAACAATTAAATCCTACAATAATATTCCAAATATTATTATTGGGAATTCTTGTTTAATTAAATCTAATTTAATTAAACATTAATAATAATTAATTCCAAATTAATCTATTATTAATTACTTCTCCATAAATTAAATATTAAATCTAATTTAACATTTAATCAACCAACTATAATCCGTAAAAGGGAACTACTTGTTGTGTGACCCATAGGCCCTCATATATCGAGCGATTAGTCAAACTAATGGTCTTAATTGAACCCTAGACAATAAATCAGACATTCTCAATATATGAGGTGCGTTATGAGAAACATGCAACTACACCAGAATCAAAACATGGGTTATTACGATTTTCTCCTTTCATTCGCGAATACTCGATTAGTCTTGAACATGATGAAGTGTCTATTCAAATAACTTAATCACTTTATCTCCAATCACTAATTGATCACTTATGTCACACTTGGCCACAAAGTCCAAGTTGAGGTGCATTGGCCAATGACTTTGATCCAATTAGGATGAGAAGATGAGTATTCTCTAAATCCACTTTGAGGAATGAATCCTTTTCTTGGCTCAACTACCACGCACATGAACTTCGTGATGAACCCAATCCAAGCCATATCTACCCATGGAAGGGTGCAAGCGTCGGTCATGGTCAATGTTTATCACTCCACACATGTCGTGCTTATTGACCTCAAGTCAAAAGAGTATCGCATCGCTCCCACTATCCGAGACATACCCGTAGAAACATATAGTGGAACTACATCAAACGGTTTCTCGGATGGGTATACCAATACACTCTAAGGTATTTGTGCATCCATCATGAGATACCTAGTATCTCGTAGTAAGTGAGATCTTACTACACTCTCTAAGAGTATGATGCAGATCGCACACCAATTTCCAATGCATCATTAATATACCATTCTTGATGATCCTTGATCGGGGTTATCTGAGAATCATGCTTACGTCATCTAAGTTCTCACACACTCAATGACAGCGTCGTGACCCAAGAGAACACAGATAAGAATAAATGCAAACAATCAAACATAATATTCTAATAAGTGCAATGCCATATATTTAATATTAAATAAACAATAATGTAGGTCCCGAACGGGTTTTGTGAGGGCAGAAGTCTAGAGGGGAGGGGTGAATAGACTTCTAAAAACTTTTTTCTGCAGATCGTGTGATGGCGATTAACGATCGAGTGCGAGTGAATCGGTTTGGACTGATAACCAACTTACTGATCACCTGAAGGCAGATCAGTTCGGTAGCTAACAATTTAACTGATGTGCGGAAGCTAAGTTTTACCCATGTGAAAAACCAGTTTTGATAAATCAGATTCCAAAGTTAGTCTTTTAACCAAATTGGTGAAGTGTCAAGCTTGATCGAATCGAAGCTTGGTGCTAGGTGATCTTAACTTAGAATATGTATGCTGCTTTAAAAGGTTGTGTGCGATTGTGTAAAATGAGTTAATCAAAGCGGTAAAGGCACACAAGATTTATAGTGGTTCGGACAAACCAAATCCTACGCCCACTCTTCCCTATCACAAGGGGCACCAACTTAACCAATCTGGACTTAGATTTTTGTGTTAGTCCAACACAAGATTATCGAAACCAGATATTTAAGGAGTTCTCACTCAACCGATCCCGAAAATCGTAACTAGAAACCCTAGTCCGAATCTTGCTAAACAACTTAACCTAACTTTGGGTTTGGGTAAGATTGTTTTGGTTCCAACTATGAAATCTTTTCTAATGTTTAATGTAGCCTATCAGCTAGATGAAAAGATTTCTATGCTAAGAACTTATGGGATGAACACTATAAAAATTAACTTCAAGTTCGTGTTCTTCGTATGAAATCGATAATTGCTTGAGCTTCTTGATCGTTTCAAGTGTTTAGTGTTTTTCACTCTCAAGTGTGATCCCATATTTATAGACCTTGAAATCAAAGAGCCGTTGGAGAGCAATTTGAATTTCAGGCTATATTTCGTAGGATTGCAGGATTGATGTGACGTGCTTCAGGAACGGCATGGCCGAGAGCGTGAATAGTGTCTTTTATAGGCGTTGGAGAAAGCAGCACCAAATCCCGTAATTATCGGCTCCGATCATACGTGTCTCGTCCTTATTGGTTAACAGACGCACTTTTCAGTGTTGTTCTTCCAACTATGGTTGACATTCTTCTTGTTTGGATCATCGACGTATGATTAGGTGAAACATCAGTTTTCACCTGGTGAGCTGACCTGATCAGTCGGAACTGATCAGTCTACCTGATGAAGTCTTCTGGTGCCGGTTGACTTAGCTTCAACTAGTAGACTCGGCTGATGTAGGTCTTCTGGTCTGATCTTCTGGAAGTCATCTGATCTTCAAGTATTCTGAGTTTGAGCTTTATGATTTTAGTTGAGATATCTGACTAGATCAGATCGATCTGATCTTCTGTTTTTCTCTTGCATCCTGGCCTGTCGGATATCAGCTGATCTTCATATCTTCAGATCTGACCTATACATATTGAGGTTCCCCCTCAATATGTGACCTATCTATTACATCAGTTGTTCTATACAGTAATTATCAACTGGTATTCTATAAACGGTAATATAAACATCAGTCAGCTAATAGGTCTGACTGGTCCTATTACATGTGTTTTTGGAACTTTTATCAAAACTATAAATTTCCCAACAATTTCCCCCTTTTTGATAAAACCAAAACACCTGAGAAACCAAACACAGTTGATAAATATAGAAAAGTAAAGGGCACATAATCAGAAGACAATGAGATTTTGTCTTTGGATCAGAAAATAAACTTTTCTCATTAGATATGTTGATTACATGTTACATCAGAAAAGTTTGAATTTAAAAGCAGCTGATCCTGAGAAGTCTTCGATTCTTCACTCTTTAGGCTTGTATCCTTCCGCATCTCTTTTGATCTTGAGGTATGTTGAAAATCCGATATAGTTTCCATTTGACATCATTGGTCCTGCCGAGGATCGGTTTTGTGCGTTTTTGCTCAGATGTCAAAATAGAATCTCTGAAATACCAATCATCAAATGAGCCATCTCCGCCTTCTTCGAGTAATCCAATGATCATACTCTTAGCGAGATATTTTTACGTTGATTATCTTGGCCTCATTTTCCGGATACTTGAAAAATCTGGATATTTATTTTCCAACCAACTTGAGGAATTCATCATCCGGAGATTCTTCTCGTGGAACAAGATCAAGAACAAAGGCATCCGAAGCCATTCACTTCGATCTTATTCCATTCCTCAAACCTCTTAGCGTGTCGGCTTTTTGGAATGATCTCATCAACTCTTCTTTGGCGGTGAGGTTACGCATGCATTTTTCGATCTTTCCTTTCTTCGCCTTCGATCCAATTTCCTCTTGAATCTTACACTGTCTGCCTAATTTGTGCGCCTTCTTTCTTCTTAAGCTTTTTTGGCCTCTTGACAATCCGCTCTTTGACAGCTTTCTTAGCCGTTCCTTATCGACCAGATCTGGCTAAATTGGCTTCTTCGATTATCTTAGTCCGAGTGGTAAACAGATTATGATGTCCCAAAGACCAAGCAGCAGCCTAACTTTCTTGCCTTTGACTTTTCCATCTTTTCAGAGATTTCATTAGCAAAGAGATCCAGATGGTCTAGTCTTTGTCCATAGGCTTCAACTGTCTGAATCATGTCTTCTGTTGTTCTGATCATGTCAGTTGGTTTCAAGAGATCCAGATGGTCTAGTCTTTGTCCATAGGCTTCAACTGTCTGAATCATGTCTTCTGTTGTTCTGATCATGTCAGTTGGTTTCTCACTCTGTCCTTCCCCCTTTTTGGTTTGATCAAAAAGAGTAGTGAGGTGGGAAGTCAGAGATCCAAAGCTGACTGATATCGCCCTGTTGAGATCTGCAACAGATAGACCTTGAGCTTGAGCAGTTAGATTTTGAACCTTCGAGATCAGCTCAGTCTTGACAGATTCCATGGCAGTAGAGAGTGTAATAATCAGTTTGTCAAGTTTCTCTTCTGTCAATTCTAGCTTTTCAGTGAGCATCAGAAAAGAAACTTGTTGTTGATCCACCTGAATCAGCTTGTCATCAACTGATTTTTTATAAGTTCGGCGGAACCACGGTGGTCACAAATTTGGGAGAACTGATCTTTGATTGCCTCAATCTGGGAAATAGCCAATTCCCTTTGATCTGTTATTTCTTTGAGGCCAATCTGCCTCTGATCAGCTATCACTCCCTCAACTTCTTCTTTCAGGAGATCTTTGAGACAAGATCTGATCTCCTGAAGTTGATCAGCGGTGATGTGAGATGTTGGAATGTTTTGCGTCACCGGATCTCTTTTCGATTGTTTTTTGCTCCAAAGGTTGGTCATGAACCTGCAAAGACTAGTTCCACTATCATCGGCACTCTGCATCCTTCATTGTAAGATCTGCCGGGGAGCTTCTTCAAAGAATCTCCGGTTCTCCTTGTTCAGCAACCCCAACTTCACATGGATCGGAGCTTTGATAGATTCAAAAGCTTATCGGCTCACCGGTGATCCTACTTTAGCGATTTCCTCATATCGAAATCAAAATCAAGAAACTCATCAAGACCGCCCATCCGCTCAATAATCATTATAAAATCTGAGAAGCTTTTTTAGTCAAGATCTCTCCAGTGAGAATCTCCATAACTTCCTCTCTAATAGCGGGATGGGCGACCCGATTCTAGATACATTTCATCAATTTCTCGTTAGATTTGCATTACGACCATTTTTTCCTGTGATGGTCTTTGATGATCTAGACTTCGGGAATTGTCTTTCGGTCCGGAGTTGATGAGATGTGGAGAGTTGTGGTGTAGTGCTTGAGTAGGCGGAAGTTGGGTGATTAGCTCGACCTGCGGAGGTTTCTGCGGTCGGGGTCTTGTGGCAGTTCCTAGCGGAGGTAAGCTTTCGGTTGTGGCCAGTGTAGTTTTGGGTTAGCGGGCGGTGGGAGAGAGGAGAAACATGCTCGGCTGACCCGGTAGTCTGGCGGTGAATCGAGTCGAGTTGGAGGAAAAGATCGTTAAGATCCGTCTTCTTCCCCGCCGAGAATGTTCTAGCGAGCTCTCGGCAGAAGCTTTGCTTTCGATTTTTCACGGATTTTGTGGTGCATCGAGGTGATCTGGCGCCTTCTTCATCGACTCATCTTCTAGAAAGCGAGTCATGGGGGCTGCTTCGCCTTCTTGACCTCTTTTCTAGGCCTTCACCAGTTTTTTTTTTTTTTTTGGGGGGCATCCGTGTAGACGAAATTTTCGCTTCCTTGCTTTTCCTTCTTCGCTTTTGGGGGGGGCGATATCATCGTCTCGTGGCCCAAAAATGGTGAAGTGGTGGAGAGGAAAGCCTTGTAAGACTTGGTCCATTCTGGTCCCATTTGGCATTTGGCATTTTGTCCTTTAGGATAACGCAACCTTGTTGAGATTGTTGATCCTCTTCTTGAGATAGATCTGCCTCCATTCATTAACTCCAAATTTCTCATGTTCTTGGAGTAGAATGGCCTTTAGGACCCATGCCAATTGATGTTCTTGGCTTCATCAATTATTGCGGCCATCTTTGTCTGGTTTTTGATTTGATGTAAGAGCATGGGGCTGAACGAAATACCCATGATTGTTTTTGACAATATGTCAAATAACAAATCGGTATTTCCTCTTGAGCATTGGTCCGACAAAACTCAAGGTCGATGTTTGTCAGCCTCTCTGAAGAGTTCATTTCTGATCAGCTCATCTTCATTCTCCCTGTAGTGAGCAGGCGAGATTCGTCCTTTTGGCAAGCTGAACAGATGAGTTATGTCCTCATTCGTCAGTCTGATCTCTTCTCCGTTGACTGACGAAAGTAATTCATCTCCCGGAGCATCCGTATCCACCCTTAAATTCCTTAGGAATTCCGAGTGCTTCATACTGCATCACTGGATTGCAGTGAGCAGCGCAATATTTCTCAAGGCCTCCTTTCTTCAGAATTTGCTCCACTTCCATTGATTCCGGATCCCGAGCGATATCAAACTGTACGAACTTGTCGTCGACAATCTTTATTGCCAGTTCCGCATAATTGCACATTATTTTACCCATACCGTGAGTGGCCATCTACAAATAAGATAGACTCGATTAAGATTGTGCATAAACATAGAGATATCATATATTGATTATCAGACCTATACACAGGCCTAGTAATCGATAAACACATGCGGAAACCAAGAAACAAAAAAGCATAACACAGGATACCATCGATTGACAAAATCTTTAAGATCAATGGATTTTAAGAAAAAAGATTCATCAAATAATCAGAAATTACCAGATTCTGTTTTTCAGGAAGATAATTTTGAAACTTAAGAAAAACACTTTGAATCGCAGAGAAGTAATCTGGAGAGTTTTCTGAAAATAAATCGCAAGTTTGTGAATGAGAAAACTCTGGTAGGGTTTTTGATGAACCTTATAAAGATGAGGAGGGAAATAAGACAAGATTTGGAAGATCAACCGTTTGAAAGAATTAAACGATCCAGATTAAGCGGTTTTGATCGTATGGTCGGAAAAGCACGCATTTAAAAACCTTTTGGATTTAAAAGCGCATTTTGTAGCAATTAATACAGTACCCCCGCGTCCGCATTAAATGATTTGCGTGGAATACGCCACACGTAATGCGACAAGAAGGGCAAATGAAAACAGATAAGATCCGATAAATAAGTAAATAACAAGGGAAAAGAAAAGCGTATTTGGTTGACTGATATAGCAATCAGTCAATACCACTTGTAGAAACTTGTAGTTGATTTCGCTTGTTGATCTTAGTTTTCTGCCTAAACCTTATAATTTCCCAACCGTTCTTTTCAACCGATCCGTTTCACTATCGTCGATTTCCCCTTTTTCGATCCTCCTCGATCACCAAGTTCCCTTCAACTTATATTCCGAGATCTTTCCTTGATGATATATCCGATTTGTTGAGATATTCAAGCTCAATCGATCTTCCTCATCCGATCGGGCCAGATGTAATCAGTTTACGTTGACCTAATCTGAATCTTCTCGGATCAAGCCAATTCTTGGGATAAGTGTTACCGCTTAAAACTTAGTCTAGAATAGTAGTCTCTATTCCCTAAGTTGTACGATTTGACATCGTAATTATAGTCCGAATATTTTGATATGTCAATCCGTAGTAAATTTATCCAATTATCGGTCAAGTGATTTCTACATTTCATCCTTGTGATGCAAATTTCTCTAAAAGGCTTTTTGAAGTCAAATTTGCATTTGCACCCTTGCTTGGCCTCTATAAAATGGACCAATGTTTTACACAACATAACCCATTCACCATACTTATCTTCTTTGTAGAATCATGTATCCTGGTGAACCCTTATTTCCGGTGAGACTTCCGGCAAACACTTTTACCCCTTTTTCAATGATTTCAGCTTCTCAAATCAACCCTGTGTGTCCCTTATCGCTGTTTTCGTCGTCATCAAAGATGTCACATACAATTGTTGCCAAGCTTCTTTACCACCAAGGCGGCGGGTCTGCTGTCGCAACTGAGAAGACACTTCTCCTAACCGTATGCACCTTGTGTGTCTATCGAGATGACGGAACTAGCATCAACAGACTCAGTCTGATATAAAACATGAGTTTGATATACGGTCTGGATCAGACAACAGCTGATCTTCGTATATCAACTCAATTTTTGCATGTAACACATGTGCCCATAAGGTCTTTGAACCATTTTCTTGGCACATGTGCTCCATTTAACAGCTGGAGAGCCCATTGACTTCAGGTCTAAGGGCTCCTGGCTTAGAAATCCTATCAACGCCGCTCTCGCTCCACTGGTTTTAGCTTCAGCTAGCGGCTTTAGGATTATTTTAAAGCCTCTCTCACCCTTGTTAAGTGGGGGAAAATAAAAGCATCAGATTTAAAATCTCTCTCTCCCCTGCTCTTCTTGGGTTAGGATGAGGGTTTAGGGTTATAGGTTTAGGGTTTTCGGTTATGACTTATGTACTGACCTCCGGGTCCTTTGTACTTGTAACTTGTAATGTAACCTGACCTTCGGGTCTTTATCAATGAAAACTTTCCATTGTTCCATTGTTGTGTAAATTTTCTGCTTTCTTATGCGATTGTAGACTTTATTATGTGAATCTTGCTTGTTGAATATCAGCTTAATCGACTTACAAAGATGTAAAATAACCAAACTGATTTAATCAGATAATCCTTTTAAAAATCGGCGTTTCCTTAAATCGATCGCCTTTAATCGATAACTTGTAACTCGACGATTTCTCATATCGGTTCCTTGATCGATCCTCCGATCGATTGAGATACCAAACTCAATCGACTCCTTTTAACTGGTTAGTCTCTTAACCACCGGGTTCTCGAGAACAATCCATCAAGCATTTTAGGTGCTTTTTCTCCAAGATCCGAAGCCTAGCTCATTGCACAACTCTCTGAATCGATCTCAAATAGTGGCTTGGTTAGAATATCGACTTTTCTCAGAAATCGGTGTGAATCTTTTCCATTCCGATATTCTTCTTTTCAACATGATCTCTTATAAAATGGTGTCCGACATCCACATGCTTGCATCTTGTATGTAGAAACGAGATTCGAAAGTGATTGCAATAAAGACTATTATCATCCCACGTAATATAGGTACATTCTTAGCTACAATGTTATAATCCTCACCGGCCGACTAAGCGAGAGCAGTTGGGAGCAACAACTTCCTGCAGACCATATATATTCTGCCTTGATAGTAGTAGATGTCGAATCGATGTCCGCTTTTTTTGAAACCCACGAGATCGGTTTACTTCCTAAAATCGACATGTTCACGAGGTTGATTTTTTTCGTCAATCTTGCAACCTCCATAATCATAATCGTAATACCCACTAAGCTCTAGATTATCATCCGATGGGTAAAATAAACCAAGGTTTACCGTCCCTTCAGATACTTAAGAATCCGCTTAGTCGCTTCTAGGTGGCTTTGCATTGGATTTGCTCGAAATCGCACATACACCCTCCGCAGCGGTGATATCCGGGTCTGGCCGGCGGTCGGTATAGTAGAGATCCAATGAGAGCCCTATATTCTTTTTTGATTTGTTTTTCGACCATCCTCGTGCGGATTCATCTTGAATCCAGGTCATCATAGGAATTTTGGCTTCCTTGCAATTTTGAACTCCAAACTTAGCCAATAAATTCCTAGTGTACTTTTGCTTGGCGGATGAATATCCCTTCTCGCACGTTGCTTCACCCGGAGACCCGTAAAGTAATTCATCGACCCATCATGGACATCTCGAACTTCCCTTGCATCGGTTTTTCAATCTTTCACATAGACTCTTGTTGGGAGATCCAAGATGATGTCGCCCACGTAGATCTGAACCATCGAATATCTTCTCCATCTTCTATTCTCGAATAAGGTTACGTCCCTTTGTTCCTTTAGTGAACCCACCGTCGATCAAGAACTCGAGAGAGTGTATCATACCAAGCTCGAGGAGCTTGTTTCGAACCATAAAGAGCTTTTTCTTAAACGATACACACAGTTGCCCTTTTCAAAGCTTGGAGGTTGTTCGACATAAACTTCCTCTGCTAGTACCCCGTTTAAGAATGCACTCTTTACGTCCATCTGATACACAGTGAACCCTCTGTGGGAAGCATATGCGAGTAAACAACCCGAATGGCTTCTAGCGCGGCGGCCCGGTGCAAAGGTCTCATCATAATCAATTCCTTCCGATTGTGAATACCCCTTAGCAACAAGTCTTGCCTTATTTCTGGTGATGACATTTTTCTCATCTCTCTTGTTCTTGAAAACCCACTTCGTGCCAATTACGTCATGATGATTTGTCTGTCCACCGGTTCCCAAACTTGATTTCTCTCGAAACGCTCCATTTCTCCTCGCGCATGGCTAGAATCCAAACTTCGTCTTTGTAGAGCTTCCTCCATTGTTGTTGGTTCCTTCATAGACAAATAATTGAAGAATACATGGCACTTTCACCAACTCGATGTCTAGTTTTAACTTTATCGATGGGTCTCCGATGATCGATCGGTTGGATGACCGGTTATCCGTGTCCTTCGCTCGATTTGTGTCGGTTTGGAGAACATCATCCATTTCGATAAAGGTTCATTACTAGCGATTGGGAGTGGTGCGTAATTATGATCCACTTGATAAGAACATGTCTCGGTGATGTTGGACTCATCATGTGTTGATGTCCTGCTCGCGTGAGAACTTCAGTGTTCCCCTCGAACCGGATGGTTCGGGCTTGATCTTCGCCTCACCGTGCACCGAACTCTTCATCGGCGCTTTTTCGTACCTTAGGATCCGAATGATCCGTGAATCAACTAGATCCGGAATGTGTCTTTATTACGATTTCTGATCCTTTTTCCTTGATCGTTAAATTGATCCATTTTCCGAGCATCGTGCATGTTGATCGAGCACGCCTTGTTCTCGAGGCGATTTCTCTTGTTCGGATGATGTTTCATCAAAGACTACATGGGTGTTTCTTCCACAACTAGGGTTAAATGCTTTTGTAAACCCCGAAAGCCTTGCTAGATGAGGAATATCCTAAGAATATACCCTCATCCGACTTGGCCTCAAAAGTCTTCAACCGACTCTTCCCATTGTTGTGTATGAAACACTTACACCCAAAAACATGGAAGTAAGAAACACGAGGTTTTCTCGCCCTTCCACGGTTCATAGGGTGTTTTGTAGTGAGCCTTAGTCGGAAGACATCTCTTCGAGTATGGCATGCAAAGTTGATTATTCGCCTAAAACGGCTTGGTATTGCATGTTCAACTAACATCGTCGCGGCGAAAGCCTTCTTTGAGAGTTCTGTTCCTCCGCTCGCTACTCCATTCTATTGTATGCGTCCTTTGCGGTGATGTCTCATGTCAGATACCAAACTTAGAGCAAAAAATCAAGAATAAAATAGTTCGTAAATTTCGTACCTTTATCTCGATCGATTTTTACTACATCGACACCCTTCTCATTTTGTAATCTTTTTAGCAATTTCGGGTATCTTCATTGTCGCCTCATTCTTCTTATGTAAGAATATGACCCGTGTAAACTTGGAATAATCATCCACGATTACGAGATATTTTTCGTCATTCACGAGATCGACCGTGTAATCGGGTCCGAATAGATCCATATGAAGCAACCGCAATACTCATTGGATGCCGGTCCAGAATTCCTTTGAATAAAAGCTTTGACTTTTTCCCTTCCTCGACATGCAAAGACATGTCCGATCCTTTGAAAATACTTCATTCGGAAGTCCTTCCACTAGAGACATCCTTGCTATCTTATTAAGAGTTTTAAAGTTCGGATGGCTCATTCTTTTGTTCAGAGCCAATTTTTACTTTTGGAACTCTTAACAATCGTGCATGCATTTCTTGGGCAAATTGTTCCAATCTGCTTGTAGATAGATCGTCCTTTCCTTGAACCCGTTAGCAAAATCTGTTGAGTGGCTCGATTCTTGATAGTGCATTGATCGGGCGAGAACTCAACACCGAATCCGCTAATCGCAGAATTGTGAAACCGATAATAGGTTATGCTTTAGACCTTCGACATAATGAGACTCCGCCATTTGTACATCATCATTCTCTAAGGTTCCGAATCCTTTGGTATAACCAAAGTTATCATCACCGAAGAGTACACACGCGGGCCTTTCGTTCTATGTAAGAGCCGAGGAGATGTTTGCTTCGATCATGTGCCTTGAGCATCCACTATCGATGTACCGGATAGTTGCTTACACACCTCCTTTGTTGGCGGACCACGCGATCCTGCTGCCCAAATCGGGCTTTAGGTACCCTTTTTGATTGGGTCCTGAGGGGTTAGGTTTAGTTTTGGGGATCCATACAAACAGAGCACTTCTATTGAGATCAGTTAGATCAGAAGGCCTGATTTGTCTCCCATACCTATCAACATAATCATACGTCTCTTTATATGCTTTCTGATTAGTATGATTCTTAGTGTGAACCTTGGGTGACTTAGAAGACTTGGGATTTATCTTTTTCTGTTTGTCTTCTTTTCATCCAAAGGTGGTTCAAAAAAATGACCTAAGTTTCTGATTATAGGGGTAGGTACGACTGCTACCATCAAAAGATTCATATCTTTTTGGCATAGGTGGTTTTTGCAGTTTACCTAAAGCGTGCTTATTCGGCAGCTGACCTTGATTGGGTCTCAGATTAGACTTCCCTTTTACAGGTTGTCTTTTCTGATACCTGATTTGTTGATCAGGTTGAGGTCTCTTCAGAAGAACTGGGTTCTTCTGTTGATTCCTCGGCCGATACTTTTACGATTGGGGTCCATTTCTGTCCCCTTACGGTTGGAGGCACCGCCTTTACCCTTTCAACCGGTCTTTTTTCTTCTTAGATACAAGTTTGGCTTTTGGTGTATCTTTGTTAAAAACTCGTCTCGATTACACCTTTTTTGAGATGAATCGGTAGGGGCTTTTTGAGGATGTTGAAGGGTTCTCATACCCAAGTCCCTTCTTGTTAATCGTTGTTCAAAATAGGTGTTCATGTCTTGAAACAGTTTTAGATGATTTTGTAAAAACTTCTATTTTCTTCTTGAGATTATCCTCGAAAGATTGTAGATTATTATGCATTCGAACGACTCATCAAATTTAAACTTGCGAGGATTTTGAAGTCATCACTTCTTTGTTTGTTAATAGCCACCGATCTTTGATCTGCTTCTCCCGATCGAAGCTTTAACTTTCGAATGTTAAATTCCTCGCCACCTTCCGGAGGGTTTTAAAGATTTAAGTTCAGAGGCTTTATTGAGATCATTCTCTTTAGCAAGTTGATTATTTCTGATCCTCGGCTTGTCATTTTCAGCTTCCACTATAGCATAAGTGTCTCTTGCATTGGAGAGATCCTCAAGCAATTGCTCGAGTAGAGCTGCAGGTCAATCTCCCGGTGTGCTAATGATAGCGGTGTAAAAGCTTAACAAAGCGGGTTTGGAGGTTACCTCAGATTGGTCCTCCCTGGCCATCAGGCAGATCTCATCATCATCTGAAGAGAATATCAGATCTTCATTTTCATAGAAGTCAACAGCACTGCTGATCAGACAGAAATCTTCTACAGAGGAGTATCCAGAATCCTCAGAGGGCAGATAGGAATCGTCAATTCCGGATGTGTAAAGAAACCATGGCTTTTTGTCCTATAACGTTGCTCTCTTACATTCCTCTTTTCTTCCCTTTCTCTTGGCGTCAGTGCAGGCGGGTTTACCAGTAGTGACTGGCTTCTCCACGCTTGAAGCACGCTCCTTGATCCACGAAACCTTTTTCTTCCGGTGAATCACTCAAATCAGATGATCTATCGGGTGACTTCCCTTTTCGATAGTAGTCCGAGCTTCTTACATGCGATTGGTTTCTCTTCTCTCATCATTTAGATTATCTCTTTTCCTTTCTTCTTCAGGATCTCTTCGATCATCGATCTGGTTCTTCTTTCGAGATCTGTTGGGTGATCTACAATCTCTTCCTCGGCTATGTTGATAATCTTTATAGAATCTTCGATACTTACCAAGTTGAATATTTGATTTTTCTAGTTTCTGCAGCGGAAGCGATCTGCTTGCGACTTATGATGTTTCCAATGGGTTCATTGGCCTTCGATCTCTTTGTTGGTTGCCTTAAAAGCAACCGATTTGGAAGTTGAGGCTTCAAAGAGCACCTTATCTTCATCTGCTTGTCCTCTCTCAATTAAATCGAACTTCGTGAGCTTTAAGGCTCAAGAACAAAGCTACTCGGCTTCATTTTTGAAATGTCTTGGCAATCCTTGATTACCGTGACTTTCATATCTCATTTCTTGGTAAGAGATCTTAATATCTTGTAGTTGATATCCTTGTCGACATCTCTACCAAGTTCTCGAAGCTTGTTCACGCCGACATAGTAATTCTTCCATCGAGTTCGTTGATGGTTTCGTTGGCAAAGATCTTCGCTTTTTCGAACTTCACCGGTTAAACTTGTAGACGGTGTCTTTTATCCGGTCATTTCCTCGCATATCTCAAATTAGAGAGTGTCCCATTGCTTTCGCAGCTTGAGATATTTAATCTTTTCTTTGGTGACCTTGTCCATTGTTTTCATGATAATATGCCTTGCGATAGTATCTAGAGTGTGCAGCTTTCTTTCCTCTGCATCCATCAAGGCTGGGCTTTTTCGCACAAGACTTCCCGGGGCAAAGTCTGGATCTCCAGGGTTGTCGTAATAAATGATGATTGGTCCTCTTTCGATGACTTCCATCATTCTGCCGCTTATCGAACCTAGATGGTTGGACATATATATGGCCCAATCTGCATACTCATCGATTGAGAACTTCGGCAGATCATGATACATTCCTGAGGTGATATCCATGCTGAGTGATTTTGGAAAAAGAATGAGTTTTAAGAAGGTTTTTCAAGATCTGTTCAGTTGACCACAAAGATTCTTCCTCAAGAATCGATGATACTCAAAGCCAGTGGTCTGTAGAACCACTGCTCTGATACCACTTGTAGGTCCCGAACGGGTTTTGTGAGGGCTCAAGTCAGAGGGGAGGGTAAATAGACTTACGAAAACTTTTTGTGCAGATCGTGTGATGGCGAAGTAATTTTGATCAGAAGCGTAGAATCATTTGGATCGATAACCAACTTCTTGATCACCAAGGTAGATCGATTCGGTAGCTAACAATTTAACGATGTCGCGGAAGCTAAGTTTTACCCGTGTGAAAAACCGGTTTTGATAAATCAGATTCCAAAGTTAGTCTTTTAACCAATGATCAAGTGTCAAAGCTTGATCGGATCGAAGCTTGGTGCTAGCTGATCTTAACTTAGAATATGTATGCTGCTTTAAAAGGTTGTGTGCGATTGTGTAAACAGTTAATCAAAGCGGTAAAGGCACACAAGATTTATAGTGGTTCGGACAAACCAGTCCTACGTCCACTCTTCCCTATCACAAGGGGCACCAACTTAACCAACTGGACTTAGATTTTTGTGTTAGTCCAACACAAGACAATCGGACAGATATTTAAGGAGTTCTCACTCAACCGATCCCAGAAATCAGAACTAGAAACCCTAGTCTGAAATCTTGCTAAACAACTTAACCTAACTTTGGGTTTGGGTAAGATTGTTTTGGTTCCAACTATGAAATCTTTTCTAGTGTTTAATGTAGCCTATCAGCTAGATGAAAAGATTTCTATGCTAAGAACTTATGGGATGAACACTATAAAAATTAACTTCAAGTTCGTGTTCTTCGTGAGGAAATCTGATAATTGCTTGAGCTTCTTGATCGTTTCAGTGTTTCCGTGTCTTCACTTTGAAGTGTTATCCCATATTTATAGACCTTGAAATCAAAGAGCCGTTGGAGAGCAATTTGAATTTCAGGCTATATTTGGTAGGATTGCAGGATTGATGTGACGTGCTTCAGGAACGGCATGGCCGAGAGCATGAATAGTGTCTTTTATAGACGTTGGAGAAAGCAGCACCAAATCCTGTAATTGCCGGCTCCGATCATACGTGTCTCGTCCTTATTGGTTAACAGACGCACTTTTCAGTGTTGTTCTTCCAACTATGGTTGACATTCTTCTTGTTTGGATCATCGACGTATGATTAGGTGAAACATCAGTTTTCACGGTGAGACGACCGATCACCGAATCGATCTACACCGATGAAGTCTTCCGTGCCGGCTTGACTTAGCTTCAACTAGCGACTTACCGATGTAGGTCTTCGGTCCGATCTTCCGAAGTCATCCGATCTTCAAGTATTCTGAGTTTGAGCTTTATGACTTCAACTGAGATATCTGACTAGATCAGATCGATCTGATCTTCTGTTTTTCTCTTGCATTCTGGCCTGTCGGATATCAGCTGATCTTCATATCTTCAGATCTGACCTATACATATTGAGGTTCCCCTCAATATGTGACCTATCTATTACATCGGTTGTTCTATACAAAGAATTATCAACCGGGTATTCTATAAACCAGTAATATAAACATCGATCACCAAACAGTCCGACCGGGTCCTATTACATGTGTTTTTGGAACTTTTATCAAAACTATAAATTTCTCAACAAATAATATTAATCAATACTGAATAATATTTGAGTATTATGTCCTTACAATGGATTGTCTCTAGGACACTAACACTAACAATTTTACCCTCTAAACACGATTCTCAAGTTGGAAATGGTTCTAGTTGTAGGTCCTCCAGCGAATCATCTTTCATCAACCTTTGAATCCTATTCAAATTAATATGACCTAATCTGAGATGCCAAAGAAGTGTTTCGTTCACATTATCTGAACGTTTTCTCTTACTGTTCGAAACAGTCGATGTGTTATAAGATGCATTTTGTGATGGTGTTCACAGTTAATAGTATAGAGATTGTTCCGTAAAGTTCCATGACAGATAAACACATCGTTACGAAAAAAATTAACTTATTTATTAAAACGAACAGATCTCCATCAAAAAAGAGTTTAGAAACTGAAATAAGGTTTTTCCGAAAAATAGGAACATAAAGAACGTCTCTCAAAACTAAAATTATGTCTTCAAAAGACAGGTGCACGTCTCCCACTACTTCAGTTGCCACTCTCGTAGCATCGCCCAGTGTGATGAGGATCTCACTTCCACTAAGTTGTCGAGTCAGCTTGAACCCCTGTAACGTGAAACAAACATGATCAGTGGATCCCGTATCAACTACCAACGAATGGGAAGCATACGCCGCTAAACAAGTTTCAACAACTAGTGCATGAGAATTACCTTTCTTTCGGCCCTCTTGGGATTGGAACAGGCAGACCTCCAGTGTCCTTACTCACCGCAGTTGAAGCACTTCCCCTTAGGATCCTTCTTGACACCACCAGCATCCTTCATCTTACCCTTGCCCTTGGCAACAATTGAGTTTGATTGCTTGTGGCTTTAGCCCTTTTCTTCTTCTTACCTTCCTTTGGCCTAGAAGATGAGGATGGACCACTTGCCGTCAAAGCTTGAGTTTGGTGGCCCATCAACGTCTCTGCCAAAACCAAAGCTTGCAACAAGTCAGCTAGCGAGAACTTCTGATTATTCATCTGATAGTTCAGCTGAAAGTGCTCAAAACTTTTGGGCAGAGAGTGGAGTACCAAATCGATCTGGGTCTCCAGATCGTAATCTACACCCAGAACCTCAAGTTTGTTCAGATGAGCCATCGTTTTGAGGACGTGATCCCTTACAGGCGTGCCCTTCACCATTTTCAGCGACAACATCTCTCGCAAGGTGATCTGACGAGCCATGCGATTCTGATGCTGAAACATCTTTCTATGATTTTGCATGATTTCCGCAGCAGTTGCAATTTCTTGGTGTTGGTGTTGCAACACTCCGACATAGATGCCAGGATGGTACACTTAGCCATATCATTGCAATGCTCCCAGTCCTCATAATTTTTCTTTTTTCGCTTTACTCGACTCGCCAGTTGGCTCATCTGGTTTTGGTGTGTCAAGGATCCACTTGTGCTTTTGTGTAGTTAGGACAATCAAAAGTTTTCATTTTCAATCAACATAGTTTTCACCAGATAGCTGATGATCATTAACTATAGCATAAAGTGGATTAAAAGGTTGCGACATGTTGAACTGAAATAAATAACAATTGTATAAGCACAAAATTATCACATAATTTTGATCACATTATTCATATCAAAATCTCAAAACAATATGAATATGCATCAGCCAACATCTCAAAATGGTTTAAATAGGTCACGTGGGGTGAACTGTCTATTTAAACACATTCAAACAGGTTACAAAGAGAGTAGTTACAAACTTTTAATTCAAAATTAATAGTCGGCTCCCACTTGATCAATATAAAATTGACAGGGACTTCGGTGAAGTATATGCATATCAATTTTATACCTAATCAAGACAGGATGCAGATAACTTTTTGCTTGTTTAGAGCGTCTCCACGGGAGACTCAAATCACTACTCAAATGGCTAACTTGCCTCCAAACCCTCTCCAATGGTGACTCAATTTCAGTGGCAAATTGCCAAAAGTGAATAGTGTTGAGGTAAATTTGCCTCAACACTATTCACAAACTCAAACCTTTTTCTTTTTTTATAAATTATTTTGTGTATTATTTAAGATTTTAAATATGTGTACTTTATTTTTACTAAATTTTATGTTAGCTTTAATATTATGCATTACTTTTTTATTTAAATGCGATTATTATTATTTCTAATAATTTTTAAATTATTTCAATATTATGTGTATGATTGTTTAATTTTAAATTTTATAGCTTTAGATCGTATTATTAGTATGAGCGCAAATTGTTAAATTGAAAAATAGTAAGACAACATTAAGTAATATAAAAATTGTTAGATAAAATAAAAAATTAAATTGATAAAATTAAGAATATTCTTATTTGAGTAAAAATTTGAGTTTAATGGTTGGAGATGATTTTACTGTTGGAGGCAAATTTGGTAGCAAATTTGTATTTGAGTTGTAATTTGAGTTGTAAATGGTTGGATATGCCCTTAGTAATGAGAACAACTTAGAATTACAGCGGTCAAAAGCTAATTAGCTCAAACAAAGTGACCAACAATATCCCAACGGATTCGTTAGACAACATATTGTTGAGGTAAATTAAATAAATTAATGAATCGATTTCCACCCTCTCTATAAGTTTGGACTTTTAGATGAGATGAAATTTTTTTATGGTATCAGAGCCTCTGGCTTAGCCCAGATCCTGAGTTCGATTCCCGTGGAAAGCACTCCACCCATTTAAATTGTCCATTCGTTGGGCCTCCTCTCCAGAGGGCAAAGGCAATAATTCGGCCCACGAGTGAGGGGGAGTGTTGAAAAAAATTAAATAAATGAATTGATTCTCACCCTCTCTACAAGTTCGGACTTTTAGATGAGAAGAAATTATTTCACATGTACTCCCTCTGTCCTAGTATGACTTTTCTGTTTCTTTTAGGTTTTATTTAAGGAATAATAATAAAATAATAAATATGAAGGGTAGTTTTGAGTATTGAGAGAGAGGAAAAAGGTATATAGAGTAATGAGTGGAGTAGTGAGTGACATTCTTTGTAATATTTTGTGAAAAGTGGGGATAAAAAATTATGGGTAGTGAAGTTATTTTTTCCATTTATAGAAACAGAAAATTTATTGTGGGACGGGTGAAAAAGGAAAGGGAGAAACTTATAGTAGGACGGATGGAGTGCTATTTGTGTTCATGATTAATCGATTCTTGATCGGATACCGAGCTATAAAAAAAATACATATACAAACACCACTTAAATATAAGTCGTTGTGTTCTAATAAAATTGCATTACTCTTCCTGACAATTTGCAAATCAATATTTTGGAGGAGCGCAGAAGATGCAAAGTAGTTACAATATTGTCTTTGAATAGTAACCATGGACCGCATATTATCTAATTAAATTGATTTTTATACTTGGGCACGTGATGTTTCTGTTCGATAATCTATATGTCTGAAAAATAATTATCTTGTGAGTTGCGTGGTTGATACAATAAGTTATGTATTCGGGTCTTGTTGGGAAAGATAATAGTGACTAAAAATTGTTTAAAAGATGATAGTGACTAAACGTGTTACTAAACCAGACAGGATGCAGATAGCTTTTTCTTTGTTTCTTTCATTTATTCAAAATTATGGGATATTCAAAATACATATAGTATTGCTGACAACCTAGAATATTACAGCTGTCAAAAGCTAATTAATTAGCTTAAGCAAAGTGACCAACAATGTACCAACGGATTCGTTAATTAGATATTCCCTCCGTCCTAATTTTGATTGATCAAATACTATAGATATGGAGATTAAAAAAAAAAGTGGAAGATAATAGTATTAAATGGTGTAAAGTGGGTTTGATGGAGGTAAATAATAATATTAAATAGTATTAAAAGTTGTTTTATTTTTTTTTAAGGAAATAGCCAAACAAAATTAGGACTGCTATTTATGAAAAATAGTCAATCAAAATTAGGACAAAGGGAATACCGTGTACTATTTGTGGTCCTCCCCTTTATGTATGTTATATGATGCATGAGATGATGAGAGAGCATATGGAATGCATGGACCATTGAGTTGTGTTCTTGTGCTTTGAGGTGCATGCAACGTAGCTGATATGGCATCCTTTTCAGGCCTACTACTCTTTTTCATGGTATTAGAGTTTTTAGTCTCACGCTCACAACGATTCTATCCACATTAAATTATAAATTTTTAGGCTTCCTCAACCCTTTTCATAATGGAGTTGACAAGTGAGGAAAAGTATTAGTGAATTATATAAGTGAATTAATTCCACGCCTTTCTATAAGTTCCGACTTTTAGATGAAAGGAAATTCTTTCAAAACATGCATGCATGTATGAACTATATAAATTAGTAGTAGATCTTTTGTAAATCCGAATTCATGATGAACTCTATCAATGTTATGTATAGACATTATTATTATTATGTTTATGCACTATCCTTGTTTAAAATATGTTTTATATATGTTTTAAACAGTGATAGTGTATAAAAATAATAGTGATGGTCTTTATGTATTACAGTAATAGTGCTTAGACATAATAAGGATATTTTAAGAAATAGATTTCACAGTCAACTCAGTTGGCACAAGTTTTTGTCATAAATTAGAATCAAATCAAATTTTCGTTTTAAATTTTATGTCATGTGAGTAATTCCAGGTGTAAAGAAAAGAAAAGAAATTTACATGTGGCAGTCTAATAACACTTGGGACTTAAAGAATTGCTTGAGATTTATGTGCGCATTTTGTCTAATTTAATAGGATTTCATGTATTATTTATACTAAATTAATTAATTGTACTTGATTTGAAAAAAAAAATTGCTATTTTATATGTGAAATGAGAAATTTTGGAGCAAAATATTAGCCTATTATTTTAATGAATGTCAATTGAAGGAAAAATTCAATAAAGGAATTAAATTGGAGAAGGGAGCGAGCCATGATTTTAGAAGAAAAAAAAAATAAATGGGACTCACGGGCCCAAAAGAGAAAGAATTTTGTTTGCAAATGGGCTTGCAAGTGAAGAAAATTGAAGGCTCAAAAGTCCACCTCGTCGAATTTGAATCACAAATGGTCTCATAACTTTAGTCTCAAATAGATTTAGTCTCATAAGTTTTTTATCGTCGATTTCCCATAACTTTGACAATTTTTAAATTTTAGTCCCAAATCGCCCGAAATAACGTCGTTTTGCCCTTTTTATTTGGGGCTTTTCCAGAGGATGTTGTGACTTGACTATCACTGTACTGTCACGTGTATTTTTAAGTGTATTTGACTAATTCTTGCCGTCAATTCTGTTTTAATTTTAAGTTTAAAATTTTAATTATATATGCCTGAAATTCCAGCTGTTAAAAAAATTACATGTGGCAGTCCAATCACAGCATCCGCGGAAAGCCCCAAATAAAAACGGTACAACAACGTTGTTTCGGTTGATTTGGGACTAAAATTGGACATTGTCAAAGTTGTAGGGACTAAATCAACAACAAAAATACTCATGGGACTAAATTTATTTGAGACCAAAGTTATGGGACTAAATTTATTTGAGACCAAAGTTATGGGACTATGATTCAAACTCCCACATCATTCAACAAACTTCGGCAATACTTAATTAATGAAGAGAAAAGAGGAAATGGAAAGTGGAAACAACTTTAATTTGCGCTGGACCCCACGCATTTGCAAAAGTTGTTCAACAACTTTCAAACATATAATTCAGCGATTTTAATAGAAAGATAAAACATCTGCAATGGTACATTCAGAGGGGGTTTAAATATTGAATGGATGAAAGTTGATGTTTAAAATCATTGTGGATGATTTTATATTATGGATGGAGAGAGAAAATGTTTTTTTACAAAAAAATGGATAGAAATGAGGTGATAGCTAGGAAGACCCATAAAAGGTGTATGGATGGATGAATGATTAATAATCATTGTGAGAGTGTGTTTAAACACTCGGATATTTGAAAATTAGTGATGTGGAGATGATATTAAAGAGAGAGTGGATGGATGGACGAATTTTCATAAATCCATTGATAATGCTCTAAAACAAAAAGAGAGGGGGTGGTCACAATATTTTAGGGCAAGCTTTTGGGGAGAGCCCTCCCTCATCTCTTCGCACTCCACACTTTCTTTCTACACATTTTTAGTTAGATTAGCTTAGATTTAAGTTTTATTGTACTTTCTAAGTAGATTTCATTGGGTATTTCATTTTCTTGTATCAATTGAAGCTTTTGAAGACTTTTGAGGTGATTTACATTTTTATTTCAAGTTTATGTTGTTAACTTCTTGTTTATGCTTTATTTATTTTATTTAGCCATGTATTTTGCTTGTATTACCATGGGGTAATACTTTTTATGCTTTGGGTGATTGGAGCTATGTGAAAATTGAATTTAAATTTGATTTATGTCATATTTTTGTTGAGTATTTAGTGACGCTCCTAATTATTGGATATTTATTGTGCTTTGTACTTGAGCTTCTTTAATCTGTATTTTGAAGCATGTTTAGTCTAGACGAGAGTTATATTAACATGATTAAATTTATGGTGTGAGTTGTGAATTTGCAAAGGTATTATTTATGCTTTAATTCGTAGAGAGAGTTAAGTGCATTAAAACTCTAAATTAGGCATTGGTTATTTCAATGAAAGTTTAGGTAATTAGTAAGGAAAAAGGGGAGTTTATTTGATTGGTGAGAACACCTTTCAAAGACCTCGAGACTATATTACTCGATAGAAAAGGATAAACGACCTGGTGAGTTTAAGTGTATTAGTTATTTGCTAGCACTAAGATTCACTCTTAGCACCACCCATACTAAACTTAGAGCGGTAATAAATTGAGTTTTTCTTAATAATCACGTAGTGAATAGAATTCAAAGCATTTCATCTCATCTTACACTCTTTAGGGAATTCACTTGCTAAGTTCACTTGCTTCTTTTTTTTTAAAATTGTTGCTTTGCTCTTAAAAATCCAAAAATATTTATTTAATTTGCTTAGACTAATTGAATTCCAAACCATGACTAGTAGCTATACTAGCACGCCATCACATAGTTTTAGGGACTCACTGCACTAGTTCCCGTCCCGTAGTTCGATATTTAACTTGGTCTCTTGCTTATACTACCAATGACCCTATACACTTGTGGGTGAATAGAAAGTTTGTGTTTGAACACGATTTTCACGATCAATATCAAAGTTATGGGACCATCTGTGATTTAAATCCAAATTAGGGATATGGCGACTAGATTAAATCACGACCGATTATCCAATTGACAGCATAATAAAATCCATATTTGTCAGAGGAATAATTTAGGCATATGGCGACTAAATTAGATTACGACAAAGTCGTGTAGTATCAATATCATGCAATTCAAGTGTATTTTCAAAACAATAATAGTTGTTTTTACGAAAAGAATTACTTAGTTAGTATTTGTTATTAAACTATATTAATTATTTTAATTGAATAGTATTAATCGTGCACCAGTTTCATTGAGAAGCTGGTGTATGAGAGACTTGCTTTATCTAAAGATATAAAAGATGTTTGAAGACTTTATTCAAACTAATACCATATCCTTACACCACTAATACTGTTTCTATACAGTTCACACCCAATAGCTATAAATATGACCTTCACTTGTGTTTTCATTTTATTCACTTTTCCAGATTACGGTTTCCACTTTGTAACAAACTATCACTCTGTAATCTCTACTTCCATTCAATTTTAAGATGAATTCTCTTATCTTCATCTCTCTACATGGTATCAGAGCGGAAATCGACCGAAAATAACGGAAACCGATCAGAATCGAAGCCACCGAATCAAGACGGATTCGGGAAAAAAAACCTAAGCATTTCTTAATCAAAATTGATGAAGGAATCAATCAATTTGACAAGATTGCCTGATTACTCCTATTTGAAATGTTTTTGTTGTCTTTGCTTTGCTAGTACCATTTCTGCTCACAGGGGTAGGTTTGATCCTAGATCAACTAAATGTGTTTTCTTGGGTTATTCTTTTGGAACAAAGGGTTACAAATGTTGTGATTTATCTACCGGAAAAGTTTTTGTTTCCAGAGATGTGAAATTTTTTGAACATATATATCCCTACTCTGATAGATCAGCTACTGAGAAGTTCATAAATGAGTTATGTGCTAAACTTGATGATGATACACATTGTACTAATGATGCAATTTTCTACTCTGATTCACCTGATGTTCATGCTCAGAACACAGTAGAACACATTCCACCTATTACACCTCTTCAACACACTTCTGTGCAGCATCATGAGAACACTGATAACTTGAGTACTTCTGTGCAGCATCATGAGAACACTTCTGTCATACATCATGAGAATAATGATAACATAAACAATTCTGTTCAAAATCATGAAATCATTGATAACATTGTTTCTCACAATGATGAATCATCCAACCCTCCAATACCAGTTCTTGATGATGGTATTAGAAGGTCAAAAAGGATAAGACACACTCCTGCTTACTTGAGTGTTTATAACACTCAATTACCAGATTCTATTAATCATGGTACTAAGAATGTGGCTAATGTGGTTACATGATATCCCATTTCTGATTATATTTCCACAGACATGCTTTCTACTGCTCATAAGGCTTTTACAGCCTCTATTTCTCAGATTGAACCAAAGACCTATAACGAAGCTGTCAAAAATGACAATTGGTTACAGGCTATGAATAAAGAAATAGATGCACTAGAAAAGACAAATACTTGGTCTCTTGTACAATTGCCACAGGGAAACACGCCATTGGTTGCAAATGGGTGTTCAAGGTCAAATATAAGGCTGATGGCAGTATAGAAAGATACAAGGCCAGGCTGGTTGCCAAGGGATACACTCAAGAAGAAGGTACAGACTATTTTGACACATTCTCTCCAGTTGCCAAAATCACCACTGTAAGACTTCTTCTTTCCATTGTTGTAGTAAGAAATTGGTACATACGTCAATGTGATGTAAATAATGCTTTTCTTCATGGAGATTTGAATGAGGAAGTTTATATGATCCCTCCCCCTGGATATTGCATTTCTACTGATAAAAGGGTTTGCAAACTGAATAAAAGCCTTTATGGTCTCAAACAAGCTGCAAAGCAATGGTTTAACAAACTTTCTGAAACTCTAGTTGCTTTGGTTATGTGCAATCCAAGGCTGATACTTCTCTTTTCACTCAAACTACTGAAAATTCTTTTACTGTATTAGTTTGCTATATGGATGACATAATAATTGCTGGTGATAATATGAATGCTATTACTTCTGTAAAATCTCACTTGCATGATAAATTTACAATCAAAGATCTTGGTACTTTGAAATACATGTTGGGAATTGAAGTAGCTAGAAATGCTACCGGAATACAACTATCTCAAAGGAAGTATGTATTGGATCTTCTTACTGATTCTGGTTATTTGGCTAGCAAACCATGTTCCACACCTATGGATTCTAAATACACACACTGATGCACCATTGTTGGAGAACCCTTCTGATTATAGAAGGATTGTGAGCAAATTGTTATATTTGACTCTAACAAGGCCCGACATATCATACTCAGTTCAAACCCTCAGCCAACACGTGAGTAGCCCAACTACTTCACATCTTTCAGATGTCCACAGGCTTCTCAGATACCTAAAATCCACAATAGGTCAAGGTTTGTTTTATTCTGCAACTTCTAACTTTAAACTACAAGCCTTTTTAGATTCAGATTGGGCAAAGTGTGAGCAGACAAGAAGAAGCATCACTGGCTTTGCAATCTATTTGGGCAACTCACTCATCTCATGGAAATCCAAAAAGCAGACCACTGTGAGCAGATCCTCAGCAGAAGCAGAGTATAGAGCCCTCTGTGCTACAACATGTGAGCTGCAGTGGATACATTACATACTTCAAGACCTCAAAATCCCACATGATCAACCAGCCATCATCTACACTGATAGCAAATCAGCATATGGAATAGCACACAACCCTGTTCTTCATGAAAAGTCTAAACATATTCAGATTGACATGCATTTCACCAGAGACAAGATCAAAGAAGGCCTCATCAAGCTGATACAGATTCCAACAACAGAAAACTTGGCTGATGCACTGACCAAACCTCTTGGTCCTGCTCAATTCAACAGTATAAAGGCCAAAATGGGTCTCCTCAACATCCACTGGGGGGATCTAAAGATATAAAAGAAGTTTGAAGACTTTATTCAAACTAATACCCTATCCTTACACCACTAATACTGTTTCTATACAGTTCACACCCAATAGCTATAAATAGGACCTTCACTTGTATGTTCATTTTATTCACTTTTCCAGATTACGGTTTCCACTTTGTAACAAACTATCACTCTGTAATCTTTACTTCCATTCAATTTTAAGATGAATTCTCTTATCTTCATCTCTCTACACTTTAATTCAAATTAAAAAAATAATGAATCATCTCGCTGGCTTGGAGAAGCTAGTGTATGAGAGACTTGCTTTAATTCAAATTAAAAAGATAATGAATCATCTCGCTGGCTTCGAAATGTTTCCTCTCCTACATAAGCCGCGTGCTTTCAATAATCTTTCCCTCACCTTGCAGTTACATAACTCTTTTTAGGTCAGTAAGTTTATTACTTTTTGAAATGATACATTCAGTTTCAATATTTTTATTTTGGTCAATAAGTTATAGGCGTTTGGTGTTCAAATCCAACTACCAACAGCAACAAGTAACCAAACTGGTCACATGCCCATGTAGTATTTTGTTTGACTTTTTATTCATTGGTGGGAATAATATTTTTAAAGGACAGTAATTTAGGGGAGGTTGCGGTTTAAGGATAATAATTTTATGGACTTGAAAATTTAGGACACTATATTTTAAATGTTGTAAATATAGGACAATATGTTTTAAAATTTGTAAATATAGGACAATATGTATTAAAAATATTTAAATGTAGGACAATCGAGCCCACATCTCACATGACATTTCAGCCCAATTTGGGCTTATTCGGGCTCAATTGTTCTATATTTAAATGTTTTAAAATATATTGTCCTATATTTATATATTTTAAAACATATTGTCCTACATTTCCAAGACCGTAAAATATTGTCCTTAAAACACAACCCCCAAAGCTATTGTCCTAAAAAAATATTTTTCCCATCCATTGATAGTAAGTGATTGATTCTCTTATAATTATGTGGATTTATTATTCAATAATATTTTATTAAATTCATTAAACTTAATGAAAAAAAAATTATTAAAAATTGAAAATTAAAATATTTTAAGAGTTTGCTATATTTTAAAATATTCTGGTAGAATAGAATATTTTTTTTAAATGTTAAAGAATAAAAAAATTAATTTAATAAAACTCATTAAAATTAATACTCCCCCTCCTCCCATACTTGTTTATCTTTATTCCAAAAATGTTTGTCTCATACTTGTTTACCCCTTTCTTTAAAAGGCAATAAAATGAATACTTCATTTTCAACTATCCCCTCCCAACATCTCAAAATCACATCTCATGTTATTACTTTTACCACAAAAAGTCATCTGTTTTAATATTAAAATAGAAAGGACTACAATACCTTCAACTAAAAATTGTTTTGTCCCTTAATATACTAACAAATAACTTCCACATTAAAACCCGAGTTTAAAACAAAAGGGTAAATAAGTGAGAGTTCTATTGAGTTAATGCTTTATAAGAGTTCTTAGGAGTTCTATAGCTCTCTAACTCAAGTAGTCTTCCTATGATCTAAGGCAGTTCATGCTGCTCTTCCCAACCCAACGGGAAATAGAGTCAGGGAGGTGATCGATTAGCAGCTAAGGAGCGTAGAGTTCTAGAATGAAGGGAGTATAAAAATTGAAAGAGATGGAGAAACAGAAATTTAATTTAGATTGGTGCAAGTGTGATCGAGGTGAGGGAAAAGGTAGTGGAAACAGACTGCTTATGTAGGAGAGAAAACATCTCCAAGCTGTCGAAATTATTCATTATCTTTTAATGTTATTTATGGCTGATCAATTGGATAGTTAAGCCACGACTATTGTTTATGGCTGATCAGTTGGAGAAGCGGATAAAAATAGAGGAGAAATAAGTGGTGTTTTTATTCCTACAATAACACACTTTTCTTTTTATAGTAGCACCTAATTCGTATTCATATAATTAATAATACAATTTTCATTGTCTTATCCGTGCTACTCTAACGACAAGTATATTAACTTAAAAGGGCCAACATGTTTACTTATCGTTATAGTAGCACATATTTGTTTTGGGAGCGAGTTTTCCTATATAATAATTATTTATTAAGATTGTCCCTCATTAATTATTTTATTCGATTCTAAAAAATATACATCATTAGCATGAATCACGGCAGCAAACTACTACTGCCCAAGTATAAAATTTGTGGCAAAGTCGTATATGCACGACAGGTGCAATATGCAATTTAAGTATGTTTTTAGACATGCAATTTATTTCACTGAAACATTCAACTTATTTTACGCTTCGGTGCAATCAAGTTTATGCTTGAGGGAAATTAATTGCACGTTTAAAAGATGCACTTAAGTTGCACGGTGCACCATCATCTATCAATTAATATTTTCAAATTATATCTCATCAAATCCAACAAAAACTAAATATTTAATCTCAAATATATACAAAATTCTAATACACCTTTTACTATTTATCAGATCCACCTGCTGAACAAACCCCCAGGAGTTGGTTTTGTGGTGTAGGCTTTGAATTTAGGAGTACGCTCCTCTTTAGGTTTCAGGTTCCACCTGGCAGTTGTGCACTGTAAAAGTGATGCCAGTTTTGACTGAAATGTGACACTAGTTTTAATGAAACTTGTAAGTTAATATAACTAAAATATGGCACTAGGTTTGATTGAAAATTTGAAATGAAACGTGACACTAATTTTGAACGAAAGACATTAATTTAAATTGAAACATGAAATGAAGGAAGCAAAAGTTATTGTTGGAGAGTAATTTTGATTTATTCTATTTATGGTGTGCAATCAGTGTGGAATTTTGATGGCCTATAATTTGGATTTTTTCTATATAGGGTTGTTTGTTGAGAAGAGATTTTGAAATTTTAAAATGGGTTTTCTTTTTCTGATACATAACATGGCCTCGTTATTTATTTAATTTATTTTTTTTTTTTTATGTTTATTCAATTAATGTGTTGCCCGAAAGAGAAGTACCTTTCCCCGAGGTAGGTGGCAGACCAAAATCTATAATGGGGGTCTTTAGAATGACTTTTTCTTTTTATTTATTATTTATCGTAAATGATGGAATCATTATGCATAGTATGCCCACTTCCGCCCATCAACGTATTTTCTTTTAACTTCATGTTTTCTACTTTTTTTTAATGTGCGAAAAATGTACAATCAGCGTGCACGTGTATAAAAATATGCTAGTCGATTAAGGTGTTTTCCGGCGGAAAAAATACGCAAGTCACCGACATATTAGTGAAACAACGTCGATTAAGGTGTTTTTCGGCCATTTGTACCGAATTACTGCAGTTTTTTAATATATATGAGACTATTTGTAAAAAGTTGATAATTATGAAATCATTTCAATAAAAGATGAAAATTTATGAGACAAAAATGATTTAAGGAAAAAAAACATTCCACTACAAGGTGGAATGTCTTCTTACAATCTATTACAAATGTCTTTTCAACTACAAAAAAAGGACAATAAATGACTCATTTCCCTTATTCCTACTTCCCTTTTGACATTTTCTACAGACATGTCCCATCCATGAATAATGCTCTCGTCTATGAACAGTGTTCCCAAAAAAGTGCAGAAATTTTGACTAGAGTGATATATTTTTATGACTCATTTAATATAATGATGGTTAATTTTAGTCGCCTCACGAATTTAAATCCCAATTTCTCCCAAACCCTTCTTCCTTAAATATGATATTTTTAAAAAAAAATTACTTTCTTCTTTTTTTTTTTCAAAATTTGTAGATTTTTTTTAGGTAAAGTAATTTTTTTTTCTGTATATAGTGAGATTTTTATATGTAAAGTGAAATCTTTTTTTGTCCAAAATAATTTTTAAATTTTTTTGAGCCTCATTCTTCATTGATATGCCCAAAATATCAACGAGATTTAAGGATGAAATGCAGATGTTACATTTTATTTCTTTAACTAATATAAAAGGGTGTAAATGAATAATTTTATACATGTATATAAAGTGAAATTTTTAAAAACACAAGTAGAATTTTATTAGATGTAGTGAGAATTTTATAGATAAAGTGAAAAATATACCGAAAAAGTACAATGTTTAAAACGCAAGTACAGATTTTACTAGGTGCATGTAGTGAGAATTTTATAGATTAATTGAAAGAAATAGCGTAAAAGTACTGGCATAATAAGTTGATTACCTGTTTCTTTTACCAATCCAAATTAACAAAATAAAAACTAGATTCAGATTGATAGATCCGGGCGATGGGCTCCTCATTTGAGTGGGAGACCCAGGTTCGATTCTCTCTGGGAACGAATTGGAGTTATGGGAGTTATAAGGTGGATTGGAGATTTTGTGGAATATTTTGGTGCTTGGTGTACTAACTACTAACTATTAACAACTAACTTTGTCCGATAAAAAAAAATCCGGGCGATGGGTACCTAATACATCAACCATTCATGGGTCTCTTGAGTCTTGATACACAATTACTACATAATATACATCAATCTTATATATATTATGAACAAAATGATTCCGATAATGCTCCACATAACAAATTTACAAAATCGGCATAATATTTGCTTCACCACTCCAAATTAACAGTCACATTTTTCATTTTCCTCCCAAAACTCAGCCCCTGCTTCCGGAACGCTGGCGACATCAGAACATAACCACAACAAACAAATCAATGACTACCTCTTTAGTTGCAACTCCGAGAATAAATTTTTCATGAGCATCCAAATAATTTGCAGGTTTCACATTACCCTTCTTACCTATTTTTTCCTAAAAATGTAACCAAATAAAAAATCAAAATTATCATCAACAAATATTACGCAAACAATTAATCTCAGATCTCCATTCTGGCACATCGTCCGGATCTATCAATCTGGATCTAGTTTTTATCAGTGTACCTTTTTTCAGATTTAGTCACCCACTTTTACTCACTTTCAAAATTAGTCACCCAAGTTCATTTTTCCTCTCAAAATTGGTCCTTTCGTCTGTTGATCCGTCTTTGACTGACGGAACCAACGGAAAAAAGTGTGAATTCAGTCAACAGTATCAAAAAACTAACCCCAAAATCGAAATTTCAGACTCTCTCTTTCCTCCATCTTTCACAAACCCTAATTTCTTCAATTTATCTTGGATTTCTCTCCAATCAAAGTTCCTATAAAAAAAAAGTATATATTGAGTTTGGGCTTCTGTCTTTCAAGAGATTTTGGGTGATTTTGCTATCTCTATGCAACAAGCATACAAAGCAAGAAAAAAAGTAATTGAGTTGATAATTAAATGATACTGTGAAAGAGCAGTTTAGAAAATCAGAGATTATTTTCATGAGTTGTTGAGGACTAATCATGGGTCATCTGTGGTATTAAAGTTGACTGAGAGTGATGTTGAGGGAAGTTAACCTAAGTTTCTTAGGTTGTATATATGTTTTGCGAAATCGGAATCACCCAAAATCTCTTGAAAGACAGAAACTCAAACTCAATATTACTTATTTGTTTGTGATAGGAACTTTGATTGAAGAGAAATCCAAGAGAAATTGTAGAAATTAGGGTTTGTGAAAAATGTGGGAAAGTGAGAGTTTGAAATTTCGATTTTGGGGGTGTTTTTTGGATACTGTGGATTGAATTCGCGCTTTTTCCCGTTGGTTCCATCAGTCAAAGATGGTTCAACTGACTGCAGGACCAATTTTGATTGGAAAAATGAACTTGAGTAACCAATTTTAAAAGTGAGTAAAGGTGGGTGACCAAATCTGAAAAAAAAAAGTAAACTTGAGTGACAAAAAACGAATTTCTCCTTTTTGCGCATAATATTGATTGTCAATTAATTTATTTTATTATTTGCGGTAAGTATTATTTCAACTTTGTATGCCACATGACCTGATTCTCAATTAAAGGTACGATCAACAAAGTCATGACTCTCGATTAAAGGTACGATCAACACCAACATAATAATATTTTTCAAAGTTTCGAGTGAAAATAAATAAGTATAGTTAATTAGAGTCGAGAAAAAATCAAGAAGTAATCACACACAATTGAATTTTTTTATTGAAACTTATGAGGGTATATGCAGAATGAGAATGATATAGAGCCCACCAGTGGGCACTATAATTGTGTCCACCGCCTACGTGGCTGACGATGTGGCAGTGCAACATAAAAAAGTTTATTTTTTTCCTTAATCAGCGCATATGTATATATTTAGATATTTTGGATTATATTTAATTTTATACCATAATTGCACCATCTGCACTAATTTAGAATTGGCGCAATTGAAAAAAAAAAAATCAACTTTTGTTTTTTACCCGTTCCGAACCCAACCCGACCAGAACTCAGCCCGACTAGTTCATGGTTCACCTGATCCGAATGGGTTTAGTTTTTTTTTCACTTTTTTTAAATACCCGTTCCAGACCCAACCCGGTCCGATCCGAACCCGGCCCAAGTGGTTCATGGTTCACCCGACCTGAATGGCTAATGGTTTAGGTTTAAAAGTCCATGGTTTAGGTTTTAGATGAACCATGAACCCTAAATCTAAACCCTAAACCATGAACCTTAAACCCTAAACCATTAACCATTCGAGTCGGGTAAACCATGAACCACTTGGGTCGGGTTTTGATCGGGCCGGGTTGGGTTCGGAACGGGTATTTATATTGGTATAAAATTAAATGAAATCTAAAATATCTAAATATATACATATATGGTGATTAAGAAAATAAATAAATTTTCTTATGTTGCAATGTCACATCGTCAGCTACGTAGGTGGTGGGCATAATTGGTAAGTAAGGAATTATGCATATTTTTAATAGATTAGAGTGCAATTTATTGAACTCATTTGTATTAAGATGGCATGATTAATTACTTACGTACATTTTGATGGTATTATTCCGCACTTGATCGATTTTTGTGTTTTTTTTTTGTATATTTAGATATTTCTTGGGGAGTATTATTTTGGAGTAAGAAGTCCGTGCAAAAATTAAAGTTATTAGGCTTAATTAATGTTGCAAAGGCCCAAGAGTTGGAGAAGAATTAAAAAAAGGGATGCACACGTACAGGATTTAATTGAGAAATTGGGATGCATCTTGGAGATTTGGTGGAAGATTTGTTTGTTGAGATTTGGTCAAGAGGATTAGGCGTGACTCAATTGGGGAATGTTCTAGAAGGCTCATGCAAGTGGGAAGATTAGGAAATATATATTAATATTTTGGCATGTATATCTTGGGCAAGGCGGTGCATATCAGAGAATATAAGAGGGACGCTACTTTGGGGAAGGAGGAAGAACTCGGCAGCAGTAGGAGTGAAGGAGATTGTTAGAGTTTGTCTTTGTTTTATTTTTATCATTTTCTTATTTAGATGTTTGTTTTAGTTATGTCTATTATAGGCTAGATCCTTTATTTTAATTTCAGGGATGAATGAACTGTGAATTGGAATGTCTTTTATTTATTGAATTTTCTTAATTAGATTAATTGTTAGTTTCGTAGTAATTTATTATTAGTAGTTTTAGAAATTCAATCCAAACCCCCCCATGTGTTACGTGTTTGCCTTCATAAATTCATACAATTAGCATAATAATTATTCTACGTTCCCTGTGGATCGACCCCTTACTTACCACTACTACGAGTTAGTAGAGTAGACGAGGTTATTTATTTTTATCGCACCTCGACAGTGCGGTCAATAATCAAATTAATAACGACACCGGGTATTTATTAATTTGATTTTTGAATTTTTTTTAATGTTTTTATACTTATGTGTAAAAAAAATTTCATTTTTCAATTTTTTTAATAGGTAAAATACTGATTTGGTGCGCCACGTGTTAATTCCGGTGCCACTTAGCGTTTCCTGATCGAAATTTGCACACGCCCCAAAAACGACGTTGTTTTTTTGTTAGTTTGACCGGTCTCCGGCTATTTGGGACTAAATCGATACAAATTGAATATATATGGGACTAAATTGAAACAAGTGATATATATGGGACATTTTTAATAAAGGTGCAAAGTTATGACACCTTTTTGGTTTAAATCCCAAAGGAGAAAGTGTTCTTATATTAATAACAATTAATCGTGATATATAACTGAAAGATCATGTCTATAAATATGGAATCAGTTTTAGAAGTTTGACAAAAAACATACTTGGAAGAATCACATAAGAAACAATAAAAGCAATTAAAATAAAGTAAATTGGAAATATTATTACAAAACAATTTGAAGCCATCTCAGATAAATAAACCAAGAAACACAAATAGTATCTCGTGGAGCAATGAGTTGTGATTATGAACACGACAGTCGACTAACAAACAAGAAATAAATAGCTTTATTAAGATCACCGTTTGAAAGCTCAACTGAAAATAAAAGAATAACAGCATCTTTTCACATGTATAGGTCCATTTTAGGTAATAATTTTGGGGGCTTATTACTTAAAACTACCCTCACCTCACCCACACTTTTTCACCTCTCTCTCTCTCTCTTCCCTGTCAATTCAAGAGCTCTCACACTCTCTCTCTCTATCAAAAAAAAAACCGACGGAAGCGAAGATTGCTCTCATACTCGGAGGCGGTGTTGGTAGTGGTCTGATCGGGTCTCTGCTTTTTGGAATGGTGGCGAGGGAGAGAAGGAGGCGACGGATCTGAACGCCAACGACCGGTGCAAGGGAGGCCGAATTTGAGAGTCTAGGAGGTGTACCGTTTGGTGTTGATCTAGGGTTTTGGCCTCAATTTTGGAAAAATAACAGATGTGGATTTTGTGGTTCTGAGATATATGTGTTGGTCGGGTAACTAAAGTAGATGAAAAGGAAATATGCTATTCAAGCTGCAGAGGTAATACACTTTGGTCTCAACTTCACATCTAGTTTACTGGACAAAATAATTGAATGGATGTTTTCATGTTTTATGTTTAGAAATCAATCTCGAATTTTTTTGCTAAACAACAATTTGAGAAATGAGAGAATTAAATTGTGAAAAATGAAGCTGCTATGGAGATGGTAGAGGGAGAGAGATAATGAAGAAATCTAAGAAATTAAATTGGGAAGAAGAAAAGGTGATTCAGAAATTTATTTTATAGGGAGATAGGTTCAAGGGTTTTTTCCTCTATTATTCTATTTCGCCTTCTCCACAAACATAGAGAGAGATTAGCATAGTTTTTTTTTTCACGATTTGAGGAATTTTGGCGTGTCAGCTAATTAAACAACAATGTGTTATATTTTTGTACGCAATTTGTGTCGATATATATAATATGTTATGTTTGTATGCAATTTGTATTGTAGTGTATATGCAATGTCTTATATTTATATATAATTTATTTGTGTATATGCAATGTGTTATATATATATATATATATATAATTTATTTAGTGTATATACAATATATTTTTTAATAATGCATTTTTAGGGCACATATGCAATGTTATATTAAACAATGCAATGCAATATAAATGTTATATGCAATATATTTATGTTCTATGCAAATATTGAAAAGATAAATTCAATTATTAGAAATATCTAAATTTCTTTTTATTATAATTTACAAATTAAAATTTAATATTGAGGAGAATTTAAAAGGATGCAGTCTTACATGTGAAAATCTGCAAACCCACGGGGTTCAAAAGACATATTTATGAGGGAGGGAAGACACATAGATTAAAATATGCTACAAGAATTATTAATTATATTATGAGAGGACATATCTGATAATAGGAATACATTAATAATTTTCAATTTGAAAATGGAAGGAATTGTTAATAGAAAAAGTTGTGTTGAAAATGGAAGGAATTATTGATAGGAAAAGATGTGATGTGACAAGCTGACCATTACTTTTTGTGTGATGCAATTTTTATGAACAATGTATTTTTTGTGCACATATGCATTGTTGTTCACTTGTGCACTTTTAGCACATAATGCTTTTTTTTTTTTACGTGTGCATATATCTAGAACCGAAATAATAAATATGACACAATAGACAAAGAAATTCCAATAAAAATATTAAATTTTCTTTTTAAAAAATAATTTATTTTCAGCACATATATAAAAAAATTTATTTAAAATTAATCAACACACCTAAAGTTTTTTTTTATTTAATCCGAGATAATAAAAAAAATGGTGCAGCTTTGCTTTTTATGATTTAAACAACATTGGGGAAGGAGAAAATGTTTGGAAATTACCATAAGGTACCAAATTCCCAACATAATTACTCGTAGGTGCAATCAAAATCCCCTATTACTCATAGGTACAAAATAACACTTAAAAAACCCAAAATACCCTCACATAAATCTGATATATCTCACGCCCCCTCACTTCCCCACTCATTTCTCTCTGTCATCTCTCTCTCTAGATTCAAAACCACTCCTCTCTTTCTCTCTCTTAAATTTTCGCCGCTGGAGAGAAAATAAGGTAAAGGATTCGGTTTTTGTTTTAGTTTGTTTTAATGTTCGAAGGTAGGGGGGTTTTTTTGGTGGCGGATCTGTACAGATTTGCCGGCGGGATGCGCGAATATGGGGGCATTTTTCGGCGGCGGTGTTGGTGGGCGTCGGCGAAGATTGGGGGTACTGTGGGTTGGTGTAGATTTGTGGCGGCGGATCTGGATGGATCTGTGCAGATCCACCGTCGGGGTTAATTTGCGGCAGTGATTGGTGTTTGTTTGGGCGTCGAGGTTTTGGTGGTTGTGAAACGGCGGCGGTGGAAAAGCGGGGGGTCGGAGTTTTGGTAAACGTGTGTATTCAATGATATTACTCATGGCTTGATTGGAGATCGCCTCTTTAATGGGAGCGGATTGGGGGATGGAATTTCCTGTGGATTGACCGGCTTATCGGACGACATTCTTGATTTAGCTTTTAAGTGTCTTTAATACCATTCAAGTCGTGTTCCGACTTGAAAGGTATTGGCTTGTCGCCGATGTGCGGCTTCCGATCTCTAAGTGAGGTCATCGTACGAGTTGCTCTCTTCTGCGACTTGGGGGTCTTTATTCCAAAGATTCTCTTTTCGGTTGTGCATTGGTGTAGGTCAGCTCCTTTCTTCTGTACTTATAGAATTTGATGGAAGTGGTTTATTTCATGGCACAACAATTGCCCCTCAAGTCGAGGTCGCATGTTTGTTTACTGGGGCATCGACTTGACTCTATGACCGACATGGGCTATGACTTCTTGCCCCGAGTATCTCGAAATTACGAAAAGGAGAATCTAATTTCCTCGGTTTTCGGAGATTTGAAATGATGGCCTGCTAGGCCGCTGATGTGAGGTGCGGCTGGAAAAACCAATAGGATTCTGCGGTGACTCCCACGCGTTAACTCTGCGACTTTGATTGCCGGTAGAGGCTTGATTTATGGCTTATTTGCGTTTTGGTCCTTCCCTTCCTTTTATAAATAAGCGGGGAATTAGGTTTTCAAAGTTCATTTATTCCCCGTTCGAGAATCCGAGCAATTTCAAAATTCATCCTCTTCTTCAACAAAACGTCTGGATTTTGCTTACTTTTCCCGTTCTTCATCAGGTAACATACTCTTCTGTCTCTTACTTTTACTCGACAGAAACTGATTTCCCCGGTTCAAGCTCTGCCCTGCAACCCATGATGATTGCTTCATCCTCTGAGGATGATATTCCGATCGCCCAGCGCCGCCGTATGGTTTCTGGCTCCACCGCGAGGCGCGGCGGTGAAAGCTCGTCGGCCCATCCGGTGGGTGCCGGGAGAGAAGACGATGCGAATGATGAACCGGTAGATGATCGGTTTCTGGAAGAATTGGATGAAATCGCTCATCTCTCACCGTTGGATTTACCACTTCAAACTTCCGATCCCCCAAGGAAATCGACGGCCGCTGGTTCCTCTGCCCCTGTTAGGGATTTCAGGGCTTATGAAAGGATTTTTGATTATGAGATGTACCATAGTCTTGCCCCATACAAGCGACCTGAACGCCAGTATCGCAAGTCGGTACTCTCAGAGTTCGCCACATCCGAACGGCGATTCAGGTCGGTGCTGTCTGATCGTTATGTGCGGGCTCTCCATCGTACATACAAGGTTCCACAGGATGTATATTTGTATGCACCGACTTCTGATGAAAGTGCTGATCAACCTCCCCAGGGCATGATTGCGGTGAATCGGCCGACCATTGATGCGGGGATTCGTTTTCCGCTTCATCCGGCTATCTCGCATCTGTTGGCCGCCTGGAACCTGAGCCTTACTCAAATCACTCCAAACGGTTGGAGCTATATCATTTCGACTATGATCGTATTGGGACTGGCCGGCTTGAAAAGGATGCCTACCCCGGGGGAGATTGGCTATGTGATGTTGCCTATTGCTCAAGCAGGGGGATATCACGCCGTGCGACTTCGAAAGGGCAAAGAGCTTGTTAGTGGTATCCCCAACAAAGTTGATGAATGGCGCGAGAAGTGGTGGTTTATTGGAGGGGCCTGGGAATCAGTTCTGTTGGGATTATACTGGAAAGTATGTTTTTACTTTGTATAATCAAAACTGAATTTTCGGACTTATTTACTGAAATAAATTGTTTATCACTGATGCTTTAAATATCATCGAATGTTACATATATTTACTGCATAACTGTTCAATAAATAGTATGTGTTACATTGTAGTTAATTTAGTGATACCAGATCACAGAAGATTAAATTAACAGTCCCTTGTAACTAAAAGTACATCATTCACGACCTAGATGGAAATGAACAATCCATCGTGAAATGTTGAAGTGTAAGGCTCAGATTGGCTTGTCTTGACCAAGAGATTACACTAGTGCATGACTGATGCACTGAATATGACCTACATTAGGACAAATTCTTCAGAACTGAACAAGGAAGAATTAGACCTCAGTGGTTCGTTATTTATTAATCTTCGTTCCTTAAATAGGATCATGTGTGGTTGGTAACTATTGCTTTGACTTATCATGGGTAGAGAATCAACGAGATTCAATACTTTTTATCTTGGGCAATATTATTGGTCACATGTGATTGCTAAGATTTAATACGGAGAATCGTGTGCAAGTACGCTTGTTCGATTTGCCCCCTTGGGAGGTTCATAAGCTTTATCATACCAAATCTTGCAAGTGGAACTAGTTTCCGGTATGGATAATAATGTTGAACCGTTCCTTAACCAAGGACAAAATATATTAATTAATGGAAAGCTATTTCAGTGGCTTGAATTAATTAATGGGCTAGATAATTTTAAACACGAGAAATAATAACCGGGAGCCATATTGACTGTAATATGGGTTAAGATGGATAGTGCAATATTAATTATGTAGTGGGATTAATTAATATTTATGGGCTTGAATAATATTGTGACTCAATATTGATAATTCAAGATCCATTGGAAGGTCCAATCTTAATTCTCCTAAAGGCCCCCTAAGTAGCCCAACATAAAGTCCAATAACTAAAAAAGGTGTTTAAAATAAAATAAATATTGTTGCCTTATTTTTCCTCATAAATTCAAAAATTATGGATTAAAAGGGGAGAAAGATTTTCTTTGAATTTTGTTATGGAATGAAGATATGTATTCTTGGAATACAAGATTATCTCATTAAATTCAAGAAATCTCCCACTTGGTTATCCATATAGTATTTTCGAAAATTTTGAATATAAAGGGCAAGAAAGATTTTCTTGATTTTCTTGAAAAGATATTATGAAAGATATGTATTTCTTAAAATACAAGAATATCTCATAAATTCAAGAAGATCCAAATCTTGGAATCTTGATCCCTTAATATTTCGAAATATTCCATAACAAATAAGGGAGTGGGATTTTGTGGAATATTTTAATTATGGAGAAAAGAATATATGAGATATATTCAAGATTTCTTGGAGATCAAGAAAATATTTTTTCCTCCCTATTTCACATGAAATTTTCAACCACCACCCTCTATAAATAGGGGATGAGTGTTTCATTCCCAAGTACAATTCCATGTGCTGGAAAAATTAGTAAATCCACAAAGGTGGTGCAACAAAGTTTATTTTCCTTTTGTTAATTGTTCGCGAGCATCCTACCACCAGATTGTCGAGCAAGGATTAAGGGAATATTTGGGAAGGTTCTTTTGGTGTGTCTAATCAACAAGACCATTGCCGCTCCAAGAGGTGCGCTCACGTAAACTCGTAGAAATTCCGCATGCGTAGGATTTACGTGAATTGATTATATGCATGATTTGTTGTTGAATTATTATTTGAATTAATATAGGATTAATTCATGCTAGTAATAATTATCAGAATTAAATTTGTATTTAAATATTTATCTCGAATAGATCCGCGGCAACTTATTCCCCAACAATGCATCGAGCCTCGATTTCGGCTCTGATTTTAAATTGTAATTTAATTTGTTTTCATGAAATTTGAAATTGGATAGTAGAATTGCTAGATCTTTTTTGCAGGTATCCAATTGTCATGGAATTTAATGTGTTTATTTATGCATGCATATAAATTGTGGTTTTTAATTCGATTCGTTCGAATTCATTTTGTCTCGTGAGAAAATCCACGAGTAGATTAGGATTTGTTTGATTTGATCAATGTAATAGACTAGTCTAGATCTAGGTTTATTTATTTTTTATAAATAAATTGTAACAGATCGGAAACGGAGGCGAGACGAAAGAATTAAAGGATAGATCCGGAACAATCGCACGCGACGACGTGCATCGCGCTAACGCAGCAAGAGAGGTACGCTAAGCGACGCAGACGTCGCTGCCACGGGCGCACGCCAGTATCGGGCGGAACGGCTCGACACGCGCTGGCGCGATAGGCGAGCGCAAGACGGGCAAGCAAAGATGGGCGCGCGCCGCTATGAAGCGGGCCGAGGCGACGGGCGGGCGATTAGCGCGGGGACGCGGGCACCGCTGAGGCTCGGCGGCGAAGCGCGCGAACGCGGATGCGCTGCCGGCCGCTGAAGCCGCCGCTTAGGTGTGCCGAGGCATTGTGGGCGAGTCTCGCCCAGCATCCCGAGGTCGCTAAGGCTAACTCGACCAAGGGCCGCCGGATGCGGTGCAGCATCCTTGGCCATGAAGCCATTTCGCATGGCGCTTTCGAGATCTAGAGTTCTTTTCAGATGATGATCGAGCGAGAAATTAAGACTTGCTGTTTTCTTCAAAAATCGCCAAGAAAATAAAACCATGACAATTGATAATTCGTGCCCAATATGTTTATTTTTCCGCTTTGCTTGATTTATTATTGTGTTTTCTTGTGCTTTATTTAATTTGTTTAAATGTGTTTGCATGAGAGTTGCCCAATGAAAAATCTCACCATAAAAAAAAATACTAAGTATGTTTAAATAATTAATTGACAATTTTATTCCTGGATAATAAAATTGAATTAATTTTGACCTCCATGATTTATTTGTTTGTGAATTCTTTTGGAGAAATTCCCCTACTTTTAAGGTCAAAAGTTAGCTTTCACATGAATGAATTCCAAATGGATGATTGTGGATCATTACTAGTGGCGGCGATGACCCTCCCCACGAGGCTCGTTCAAAGCGAAATAATGATTCTCAGATTTAATCATGGTTATTACTTAGGTATAAAATTGATATGCATATATACTTCCCCAAGTCCCTGTCAATTTTATATTGGTCAAGTGGGCCAACTATTAATCTGGATATTAAAGGTTTAATAATTGTTCTTGTTTGTAACCTGCTTGAATGTGTTTAAATAATGACCCACCCCACATGGCTTATTTAAACTGTTTTGAGATGTTGACTGATGCATGTTCATATTTTTTTGAGATTTTAATATGATGCATGTGATCGAACCTTGTGATATATTTGTGCTTATGCATATTATTATTTATTTCAGTTCATCATGTCGCAACCTTTTAATCCACTATTCAATATACTTAAAGACAATTTGCTTACTGGTGAAAATTTCGTTGATTGGAATCGTAAACTTACTATTTTCCTCACTGCACAAAGCCATAACTGGGTTCTCAGTACACCTAAACCAGAAAAGCCAAAAGATGAGTCAACTAAAACGGTTAAGAAAGAGTATGCTGACTGGGAGCGTTCCAACGAAATGGAAAAGTGTACCATCTTAGCTTCTATGTCAGATGTGTTGCAACACCAACACCAGAACGTTGAGACCGCTGCAGACATCATGACTAGTCTTAAAGCGATGTTTCAACATCAGAACCGTGTTGCTCGTCAAATCACCATGAGGGACTTGCTCTCTATGAAAATGGTGGAGGGAACGCCCGTAAGGGAGCACGTTCTCCAGATGATGGCTCACCTTAACAAACTTGAGGTACTTGGCGCTGAATACGACATCGAGACCCAAATCGATTTCTTGCTCCACTCTCTGCCGAAAAGTTTTGAACAGTTCAGGCTGAACTACCAGATGAATAATTAGAAGTTCTCGATGCCTGATCTATTGCAAGCTTTAGTCTAGGCAGAGGCGATATTGGGGCAAAAGAGTCAAGCCTTGGTGGCAAATGGACCTTCTTCTTCTTCTAGGCCAAGGGGTGGTAAGAACAAGAAAAAAGACAAAAGCCACAAGCAAGTGAACTCAAGTGTTGCCAATGGCAAAGAAAAGGTGAAGAAGGGTGGAGCAAAGCAAGCTAGCTAAGGGGAAGTGCTTCAACCTGCAAGGTGAAAAAAGGACATTGAGGTCGGCCTATTCCAAACCCAAAAGGAATGGAAAGAAAGGTAATTCTCACGCACTAGTTGTTGAAACTTGCTTAGCGGGCGTATGCCTCCCATTTATGGGTAGTGGATACTGGGTCCACCGATCATGTTTGTTTCACTTTTTGAGGGGTTCAAGCGGACCCGAACAACTTAGTGAGAGAGATCCTCATCACACCGGGCAATGCTAAGAGAGTGGCAGCTTGAAGCAGTGGGAGAAGTGCACCTGTCTTTTGAAGACAAAGTTTTAATTTTAAGAGATGTTCTTTACGTTCCGAATTTTAGAAAGAATTTAATTTCAGTTTCTAAACTTTTTCTTGATGGATATTCGGTTACTTTTAATAAATTTGTTACCATTTCTCTTTTTGATAAATTTATCTCATCATGGAACGTTGTCGAATAATCTCTATACAATTAACAAAGGCACACTACTCACGAAAATGCATCCTATAACACATCAACTATTTCCGAGAAAAGAAAACGTTCATCAGACGTGAACGAGACACTTCTATGGCATCTAAGATTGGGACATATAAATCCAAAGAGGATCCAAAGGTTGGTGAAAGACGGTTCACTGGAGTTTCTCCAAGTTGAACAAATTCCAACCTGCGAATCATGTTTGGAGGGTAAAATGACCAAGAGGGCATTTGGAGCCAAGGGGAATAGAGCCAAAGAAGTGTTAGAAATCGCTTCACACAGATGTATGTGGTCCAATGTCAACCAAAGCAAGAGGAGGTTATGAGTATTTCATCACTTTTATTGATGACTACTCAAGGTACGATTATATTTTCCTTATGAAGCATAAATCGAGACCTTTGAGAAATTCAAAGAATTTAAGGCTCAAGCAGAGAATCATAGGGAAAAAAAAGCGATCAAGTCTCTACGATCCGATCGTGGAGGCGAATACCTCGATGATGAGTTTTTGAACTCGCTTGTTCGATGAAGGGATTGCATCCCAAATAATCGCACTTTAACCCTCAACAAAACGGGGTGCGCAGAGCGAAGAAACATAACTCTTTTGGAAATGGTTAGATCTATGATGAGTTATGCGGATCTTCCCAAGTCGCTCGGGTCATGCCTTGAAACAAAGCACCTACATTCTCAACTTGGTGCCATCCAAATCTGCTCCCAAAACTCCCAAAGAATTGTGGACCCAGGCGCAAGTCCAGCTTTGAGACACATGAGGATTTGGGGTGTCCGCCTAAGTGTTGGACAAGGAAGCCAAATTGGATCCTCGATCGTAATTAAGGTTGTTTGTGGGATACCCCGAGGAAACAAAAAAAGTGTATGTTCTATGGTCCCGAAGATCAAAAAGGTGGTAATAAGCACCCACTTTAAATTTTTGGAAGAAGACTATATGAACGAAAAGAAGACCCGTAAGTGAGATTACCTTAAATGAGCTAAGAAGGCTAACCTCAATGTCAACTCGTACAAGATGACATACCAAATGACACACTTACACAATTGAACCTCGTCAGAGTGGGAGGGTTGTGAAACAGCCCGAGAGATTCATGGAATAGGAGAGTCCCTGGACTGATTCCTGGACAAGACGAATCGCACCCATGGATATATGACGAGGCAATCCAAGATAAGGATGCATTCTTGCAAACAAAGAATGAAAGCGAAATGAGTTCTATGTATCATAACGGAGTGGGGAGCTAGTCGAACCACTTAATGGGGTCAAACCCATTGGTTGCAAGTGGGTGTATAAGAGAAAAAGAGGACCGGACGGGAAGGTGGAAACCTTCAAGGCAAGACTCGTGGCGAAAAAGGTTATACTCGAAAAGAAGGGATCGACATGAGGAAACTTTTTTCGCCAGTAGCCATGCTCAAGTCCATCCGAATTCTCTTATCGATTCTTTAAGCATCTCGACTTTGAAATCTGGAAAATGGATGTCAAGACAGCTTTCCTTAACGGAAGTCTTGATGAAGAGATCTATATGCAACAACCCCAAGGCTTCATTGAAAAAAGCGAAGAACACCTAGTTTGTAAGCTCATGAAGTCCATTTACGGACTCAAACAGGCATCCAGAGCTTGGAACCAATGTTTTGATCATGTTATAAAGTCTTATGGGTTTGATCAAAACGAGTTCGAAAGTTGTGTGTACAAAAAGCGTGTCGAACCGCATTGATATTCTTAGTACTATCGTAGAGCGACATTCTCGATCATCGGGAACGATGTAAAGGTGTTATCGACGTAGGGCATGGCTTTCAAAAACAGTTTTGATATGAAGGACTTAGGGAAGCCGCACACATCCTTGGGATCAAGATCACTTTCGAGATCGCAAGAAAATGATGATAAGCTTATCGCAAGCTTCATACATAAACACTGTCTTGAAACGATTCAGCATGCAGGATTCCAAGAAAGGCTTCGTACCTTTCAGACATGGAATCCATCTATCCAAGAAAATGTGCCCTAAGACACAAAAGGATATAGATGACATGAGAGGCATTCCATATGCTTCGGCTGTCGGAAGCCTTATGTATGCAATGCTATGTACGAGACCGGATATATGCTTTGCCGTTGGCATGGTGGCAAGATATCAAAGTAACCCGGGAAAAGAACATTGACGCGATTAAAAACATTCCGAAAGTATCCGAAAAGAACTCGGGATAGAATGTTAATTTATCTGTCGATAGTCTAATCCCCATCGGCCACACGGACTCGGTTTCCAATCGGACATAGACTCGGAAAATCTACCTCCAAAGAGTGTGTTTTTTGCATGGGGGAGAGTCATGACATGGAGAAGTGTCAAGCGAAAATGCTTCGCAGATTCTACCATGGAAGCCGAATATGTAGTCGCTCGAGGCAAACAAAAGAAAAGCGGTTTGGCTCAAAAAACTTCCTAGTGGACTTGAATGTAGTTCCTAATTTGCCCAAAGAGAATCATTTGTTTATTTTGACAATGCCGGAGAAAGATTGCAAATTCAAAGGAACCAAGAGCCCACAAGGCCAAAGAAACACATTGAAAGGAAATACCATCTTATACGAGATATCGTTAAGAGAGGAGATATAGAGGTGACAAAGATAGCGTCTCAAGACAACCCAGCGATCCATTCACAAAGGGTCCGCCTCAATACATTCGAGAGACATGTGGAAGGAATGGGTGTCAAGACCGCCGCTAACTGCTTTGAGTATAAGTGGAAGAAATTATTAGGTTCGTGTAGGTGACATTAGATGTCACGACAGAAACTACGAGACATGTTGTAGTATACTTAAAAGCGGACTTTGAGTATAAGTGGGAGATTGTTGGGATTATACTGGAAAGTATGCTTTTACTTTGTATAATCAAAACTGAATTTTCGGACTTATTTACTGAAATAAATTGTTTATCACTGATGCTTTAAATATCATCGAATGTTACATATATTTATTTGCATAACTGCTCAATAAATAAGACGTGTTACATTGTAGTTAATTTAGTGATACCGCATCACGTAAGATTAAATTAACAAATCCCTTGTAACTAAAAGTACGCTATTCACGACCTAGATGGAAATGAACAATCCATCGTGAAAGGTTGAAGTGTAAGGCTCAGATTGGCTTGTCTTGACCAAGAGATTACACTAGTGCATGACTGATGCACTGAATAGGACCTACAGGAGGATGAATTCTTCAGCACTAAACTAGGAAGAATTGGACCTCAGTGGTTCGTTATTTCTTAATCTTCGTCCCTTAAATAGGATCGTGTGTGGTTAGTAATTATTGCTTTGACTTATTACGGGTAGATAATCAACGAGATTCAATACTTTATATCTTGGGTAATATTATTGGTCACATGCAATTGCTAAGATTTAATACGAAGAATCGTGTGCAAGTACGCTTTGTTCGACGGTTCTTTGGGAGGTTCATAAGATTTATCATACCAAATCTTGCAAGTGGAACTAGTTTCCGGTGTGGATAATAATGTTGAACCGTTCCTTAACCAAGGACAAAAGATATTGATTAATGGAAAGCTATTTCAGTGGCTTGAATAAATTAATGGGCTAGATAATCTTGAACATGGGAAATAATAACCGGGAGCCATATTAACAGTAATACGGGTTAAGATTGATAGTGCAATATTAATTATGTAGTGGGATTAATTAATATTTATGGGCTTGAATAATATTGTGGCTCAATATAGATAATTCAAGATCCATTGGAAGGTCCAATCTTAATTCTCCTAAAGGCCCCTCAAGTAGCCCAAACATAAAGTCCAATAACTGAAAAAGGTGTTTAAAAATAAAATAAATTATGTTGCCTATTTTTCCTATTTATTTGAAAATAATAAATAAAAGAGGGAGAAAGATTTTCTTTGAATTTTGTTATGGAATGAAGATAAGTATTCTTGGAATACAAGATTATCTCATTAAATTCAAGAAATCTCTCACTTGGTTATTTATTGTGAGATTTTCGAAAATTTTGAATGAATAAGTTAAAGAAAGATTTTCTTGATTTTCTTGAAAAGATATTATGGAAGATATGTATTCTTGTAATACAAGTATATCTCATAAATTCAAGAAGATCCAAATCTTGGTTTCTTTTTCCTTAAAATTTTGAAATATCCCATAACAAGAGGAGTTGGGATTTTTGTGGAATATTTTAATTATGGAGAAAATAATATATGAGTTATATTCAAGATTTCTTGGAGATCAAGGAAAAGATTTTCTCACATTATTTTTCCCCAAAAATTCGACCAACCCCTCATCTATAAATAGGGGATGATTCTTTCATCCCCAAGTGCAATTTCATGTGTTGGAAAAATTAGAAATCCACAAAGGTGGTGCAACAAATAATTTATTTTTTTTTTTGTTAATTGTTCGCGAGTTTCCTTCCACCGGATTGACGAGCAAGGACTTGGAAATACTTGGGAAGGTCTTTTGGTGTGTTCGTGCCGACGAAGTCCATTCCCATTCCAAACAGGTTAGTTCATGTAAACCCGTAGCAATTCCGCATGCGTAGGATTTATGTGAACTGTTTATATGCATGATTTGTTGTTGAATTATTATTTGAATTAATATAGGATTAATTCGTGCTAGTAATAATTATTAGAATTAAATTTGTATTTAAATATTCATCCCGAATAGATCCGGGCAATTAATTCCCCAACACCACCAACATATTCCCAAACCAACCATTTCACAAATGCATATCAAGAAATTGTTGATGCATATGGGTAAGCCTATTAGTATGCAGTTTGAAGTCAATGATTGGGCACAATTCAGATTTTGCGCCCAGAGTTTCCATTGCCCAAGTTGTGTATAAAGTGAAATATTAGTCTTTTTTATTTTTTGCACAGATAGGAAATTATTTGTGTAAAATATTTTTAGTATTGAGATTTTGTGTATAAATAATGACGTACAGTTATTTTTCGGTTGTGCAAATATATTTTTGCGCTGGAGTTGAATTACTTTGCCATGTGAGCAAAAAAAATTTGTGCTCGTGCAAAATTAAACAAAAAAGACGAATAAAAAATGTATGTAACCTTTTTATATTTTTTTAAAATGTATCTTAGAATGGATTAGTTTTTGTAATTTTCATATTTGATAATGTAAAAAAATGTATTTTATAATGGTGTAAAATTTGAATATTATTAATATGTATTTTAAAAATAAGTAAAATTTGGAATTATGCAAAAATATTCTTTGTTCGTGCACGAAAATTGATAGATGTCAATCATGAACAGTACATGAATAGTGCATCGTACATGAATTGTGTTTCATGTCTGAATTATTGGTTGTGGTTTTATAGATAGAAGGGTTAGTAAGGGTAGTATTGGGTTTTTACTAGCAATTTGATATCTTAGAGTAAGGGTTTTAATTGGTTGCGCCTACTAGTAATTATGTGTCCCATTTTGCACCTAATACTGATCCCCCCGAAAATGTTTTGATATGATAATAAAAGGAGGAAAAGGTTTGGTGTGAGCTGACTCTGGTTTAGAAAAAAATCACATGGGCCTGTTGCTTTTTGATGTGTGCAAGTACAAATCTCGTGAATTGAATAAAAACACGAAAAATGATTTTACAAGTTTATTTATTCGAATTGAAGTGTTGAATATTAGCGGGTTCAAACTCTAACTTGTTCCTCTGATTCTTCTCTTCGTTGACTTTGACCTTGACTCGGACGACTTTATGGAGAAGTCCTCATCTTAATCTTGTCTGGAGTTGAATTTAGAGACTTGAAACATTGATTCAAGGACTGGACGTCTTGTTTTGAATCGAACGTGACTTTTGGACGAACTTCTTCGAATGTTGATGAAGAACGCCTTTGAATGCTTGAATATTTTGACGAAGTTCTTCGAATCTTCAAGGGTTGAACGAAGAACGCCTTTGGAGAAATGCCGAATCGGAGTGGCTCTGCACCTTGATCTCAGATTTGGAGTCGTTTCTGGACGGTTTCGTGAAGAACGCCTTGGAGCTGGTGAAGAACGTCTTCAAATCTTCAGAGTTCGCCTTTGAAGAAACGTCTGATCGGAGGGATTTCGAGCCTTAATCTCTGATCGAACGTTGTTTTTGGATTCTTTGCACGAAGAACACACTTGGGGTTGTTTCGAATCTTCAAGAACAGTTGCAGAGAGTCTGGACTTCATGTCTTTGGCTCGTTGAGCGCTTGAATGTTTATGTTCATTGTGTGAAATGAAGAGTTTGGACCCCTATTTATAGGCTGGGGTGACAAACCTTCCTTAATTGAGGTGCCACATGGCGGCTTCTTATTGGTCGGAAGGATTTAATTTACATAATTAACTCAAATCATTAATTTGATTGATTTGTCATTAATTTCCTTCTATTTATGACCAAATATCAGTCCGATTCGCCACATACAAGTATCCAAATGCTCGTAAAATTTGACTGATTTGAACCGTGTATATATTAAATATCAATCATTTAATTATTTAATTTGGAGAATTAATTTAGTAAATTCTCAATAATAAATAATTTTATTTGATATTAATATAAAATTGTACATGTGTCACCATTTAATTGGGTGCAAATTTTATTTGCTTACAGTGTGAATGTTGAGGTTAAATTAGATAATTAACACATCTATTTTGTAGTTGGTACTAATTATTTTTGCACATGTACCTATTTGCAAGTTTGATGTCTCAATTGTAATGATTAGTTCATCAGTCTAATTTTGGCATCTTAATCAAGTGGAACAATTCTCATGGATTAAATATTCAGACACGTGAATGCAGAAAAATAAAATCAAGGCCGAATTAAGCTGTGAAAGCAGGCTTAGACTGTTCGTTATTGTAACAGACCAACATGAAAAACAATTACTGAACTATTTTCAAGTTAAATAAACTTTATGTATAAGAAAAAATGTTTGATCCAAAAAAAAAAAAAAGTTGCGTAGACTGGAAACAGGCAAATAGCAAACGAACAATACACAAACTGGCAAGTTTATGAACTTTCAACATTGTTGCAATCTTAATTCTGAAAATGTCCTAAATAGAGAAAATATAGCAAGATTTCAAAGTTATAAAAAGAGAAAACTAGGACACAAATTATATACATTAATTGGATACACAACAAAATGTCATTATAGTCGGTGAAATTATGAAACCAAACGGAAACAGACACCAAAAAGCCAACTCCACTTCACTCGAATAACTTTAGCAATTTTAACAATATATAAAGTATCTAAAACCGTACAGATAACCTTCAATTCAGTAGCATTGTTACAGCATCCTGTTTTTAGTGAAGAACAGAGCATATATACAATTTAAACAATATATAAATTAACAATCGAAAATCGACATCATAGCATTGTTAATATGAATCTACTACACATTCTATTTTTCTCTCATACAAATCAAACAACAAAAACAGAGCAGCCTACCATGAAATCTCCTTTGACACAACAATTCACATTTTGAGCACAACTTTTCCAATTTTCTAATATAAACCAGAAATAAAAGAGTACTAGGAGAAAATGTTTGGAAATATTTCATTCAAGACAAAAAGCTGTATGAGATAGTCTCATACATGAGACGGGGTATAAACTAGCACAAATCAACACCCATCTCTTGTAAAGTGTTAAAGCCATGATAAAAATGCATCTGTGCCTCTTCATTCAACAATGATATAAGGAACATGATATCTATACTACATAAGTAACTTATACCAAGAAATAGGGCATTAACCACTACACTAACCATGGGCTAAACAAAGAGATTAACTACAGAGACTAAGTCAATTCTCAACCTTTTGTAAACTCTTTCACAATCTCTTCCAACCTCTTCAACAATAATAGTTTTCCTGATTCAATTGCATTCTTGAACATTTGGTCAAGTTTCGCCATACACTCTTTATATTGATTCTCCAAATCGACCTCGTTAACCTTGCTTTCCTCCATATCCAGCTTCTTCCAGAAACCATCCACAGCACTTAGTGGAATTGGTTTATCCTCTCGTACGTACTCCGTCAACTCATGAGCACACGGCAACCCACATGTTTTCCGCAAGTTACATCCACATACACGCGGGTCAACAACAGCCTTACTCTTGCCACCTTTGACAACTTCATCAAGTATCAATTGCAAAGCATGATTGGAAACCATACCTCTCAAGGATTTGAAAATATTAGGCTTGAATTTGTGGTACACGAAACCAGTGCTCATTTCAAATGAACACTTTATAGCATTATGTGACGCCTCATATAACGTGTGGATCTGGTCCCAACAAGTTTCGAAGTTGTCAGTACTGCAACACAATTGTTTCCTCAATGCCGCTTGGTGACTTTCGGCCCTGTTATAAAAGTTTTATGAATACATATGTTGTATGGATAAATGAGAGATTGCAAAAAAATATAAAAATTGTTAAAGTGATAACGGGCCTTTTAGTTGTGGTGTTTCCGTAGTGCAAGATCTGATTTGTCCAACAAGCGACAAATTTATCTTTGTATGGCTCGATCCACTGCTTAGTTACATACTTGACTGGATCAAGATAACCTTTGAAATGCTCGACGAGTGCCGAATACCGCTCATTGAATGCAGTTTCATCTTCAGCAAACATTAGAAGTTGCCAGTAAGAATTAAACTCTTCCCACTTCTCATTTGTTTGCAAGTCGCCCTTGCAATTGGCCAATATGTTCTTATTGATTTGCCAACGACACAGAAAATGACTAGACGTAGGAAACGTAACATGGACAGCATTCATTAAGGCCAAGTTCGTATCTGTTACAATCAAGTGTGGGAGTCTGGTTTCATCCATTAATGCCCTCAAAGTACTACAAGCCCATATATAATTATCTTCCTTCTCAGCCTCCAAATACACACAAGCAACTGAAAACATCATGTCAGTTGAGGTCACACCAACTATCTCCAACAACGACTTTCTATTCTTATCTGTATTATTTGTGCAATACATCAAAAGAACGTTTGGGAATGCTCGCAACAATTTGACACTGGTAGGATGAGCAAAAGACAAGTCATTTACAGTGTTAGTGTCCTTGCATCGCCGGTCTTGAAAGTAGTAGTCGTGCTTCTTCAATTTTTCCATTAGGTACTCAAGCTGAGATTGACAATCACGCTCCATGACTCCATGTTTAGTATGGGCATTGTCTATAGATTTCGTGGTGGAAGCGTTCATGGAGTCTTTCTTCTGTAGAGACCGCGAAGTTTTCTTCGGTTGAATGTCTCCTTCTGACAAATCCAAATCAAATTCCTCCTCGACACTCGACAACCGTCCAACAGAGTCACCTTGCAAATATTTGTCAATTGGATGGTTGTGCACCGCCCAATCAACCGATAATTCCCACGGACCCATTACATGTAATTGTTTACCTTTCAGCAAAAACCGGCACCCACATTTTTTTGTTTCCATTTTTCTCTTTTTTGGCTTCTTTGTGGCTTCATTTATGCCCTCCGCATCATCTACATCTACCTTTGGCTTCTGCATATTTTTGCCTTTAAATGTACGATATTGCCCACCTCGTTCACAACTAAGATATACTCGACCACTTTTAGATCCCCCTCCATTATCAGACCTCTTTACAACAAGAACCATCCTGTGTTGTCTTGCAACTCTACGTGCCCAATTTATTAAATCAATCCGAGTATCGAACATGGTGTTTGTGGTGAAAACATCAGTGTAATCCATCACAATCTTGTTGCTGCTGCTCTCACCGCCATGGCTCTCCTCAGTAGACACAGCGTTTGACTCCTACAAAGAAGAGCACAACAAATAGAAAAAAAATATAAGGCGGTTGTCGCTATCAACAGGCTATTTCCCCATTTTCTTGTATTGATTATTCCGAATATTACTTTTATTATGTACAATCAAATAAAACTTTCAGATGAAAATTCAACATCAAGGGAACCATGGTTTCACACATTATATATTTCACTCTTCAATTTTATAGCAAACATAAAACAAGATTACACCAATAAACAATCCACATGTTTTAACAACAACAAATGCACTCATATTTCGAAGCACTAACCTCTGTTTCAGATGATTGAATTTCTTCCATTATCACCTACTTGGCTCTCTATTAACTAAGAAATATCTACTCCTCTGCTCCGCCTGCACAACAAGGGCATCATCAAATCACAAAGTTTAGTTCATTTTGCAGCACATAATTCACAAATTTTTAATTAATGCCAAAAATGGATTAGTTATCCTATCCCACTCTGCCTTTACTCTTTCATTCATACATTCATCAATCACCAGTAATGTAATTAAGCAACAGAACTAGCAACAAGTCAAAAGTGGACTACAATTTTAATTCTGAATACGAAACTTGGTTCAACTCTAATTTGTAGACCTTCAAACAGCAAATGTGATTATGCCCTAAAACGGAAATTGGTTAACATAAGGAGATTGCATAAGGGTTTTCCCGACAGAATCAAGCTAACCCTGATTATAATCCAAATAATTATAATTAATACCTAACCTTTAGACTGGCGCACGGCGGCCGGGCGTATGTATGAGACGACAGGCGGCGGCTGCGGCGGAGGCTGAGCGAGGCTTGGAGGAACGACGGTTAGATGTGCCCCAATTTTAGTTTTCAATTTATTTTTAATGAATAAAACTGAAGGGGGTGTATTATCAATTATGTGTGTTTTACTATTTTTTGGGTGTTTTTACTTGCGGCGTGTTTGTTTTAGAGTCTGTAATCCCAGATTTTATTTTATTATTTAAATTTTTGTTTGTCAAACTCGATTTGGAAATAGAATTCAAAATTGCTTTCCAAAAAAAAATGTAGATTTTAAATTGGCTAGGTCTTGTATGCATCAAGTACCGCGTACATTTTACATAGTATTTTTAAAATTTTATAATTTATTGCACCGAAATTTACGACTTATTATACTGAACGTCCAATTATGTTTTATAAATTTAAATTACACATTTTAATATAATAAATCCAAATTTCAACATATATACTATAAAGTGCACGAGAGCATCTAATACACAGTATAATACTATTAACAATAATGAAAAGAATACAAACAAGTAGAACCGAAAGTGTAAAACCATCTTTCAAAAAAAAAAAGTGTACAACCAAGAAAATAAAAGGGTAGGGTCACGATCCTTTTTTCCAATAATAATTTTCAATCTATAATTTATTTTTTAAAATTATTAATTTTTACACAGCACCTGAGCATTTCGCCAACACATCATTATTATTGGAGCTGTCAGAATGGGCCGGCGGGTCAAGCCGGCCCAAAACCCACTTTAACTCATATTTTTGCGGGTTTGGATGGAATACTCACTGCGAGCTTGGATAAAAAATTACTCAACCCAACCCATAGTGGGCTAGCCCACGAGGTTTTCTTAATAAAATATTATTTTTTCACATGTATTATTTATAATAAATTTTAGAGTATCTCTTCAATAAAACTTTTTAATATCATTAAATTTTTACCACTACACTTATAAACTAATATAATAACACTTGTAAACTGATATCTTAATATTAAATGCTAGAGATATTAGTTTATAAGAGTGTTGATATTATTTTATAAGTGTAATGATATTAATTTCATAATATAACATGTTTCACATGAGAGTTTGTGTAAATTTTAAACATCATATGAACAATGTCTTAATGAATAATTAAAACAAACAAAACTTATAATAAACTAGAAGATTAAGCAACAATATCCACAAAATAGTCGTTAATAAAATATTTTTTATAAGCTGTGCGTGCGTAAGTGAAATATAAATTATTTTTTGTATTTATATTTCTGTATTTTTATTAAATTTAATGATATTATTAAAAAAAAATAAAGCTCGCGGACCAACCCGCTCCAACCCACTCTAGCCCGTGGCCTAAACGGGTCAATCCAAATGGGTCCGTTCTCCGACGGACTTGTAAATACTCAACCCAACTCACTTCATATACAAGCGGGCCCAGGCCGATCCAACGGGCTTAGTCCATTTTGACAGCTCTAATTATTACACAATCACAGTTATTTCTACATTGTTTTATAGTAATACTTTTTATAATATAAAATGTGAAGAAGGTTAAAAATAATTATTTTTGATAGAAAAACAAATTTTAACCCACTCATTACGAAGGAAAAAAATTTGCTGACTACACATATTTAAAAAATATACCTTTAAGAGTGAATTTTTAATTTCTATTGGAACATTTTTGATTGATCATTGCAAAAAAAATAAAAATTGTTCCAGCTAGCAGTTTAAAAAATATATGGTCATTCCAATGATTGTTCAAGAACCAAAAATAAAGAATGTGTAAAGGATATGAGTCGTGGGTAATTATAATAAGATATAGGAATGGATCATTTAACTTGTTCGTGAATCACAATTTGCTTAAAAGTGTTACATTCATGTACGCACATCGCATTCGATAATAAGTTCACGTCTTGAAGGTCAATTATTCTATGTACTAGGTGTTTGCAAAAATTTATAAATAATTATAGTCACCTAGAATTGTGCGTAGAAGCAATTTGGAGTATTTTATTTCTTTTTTAGTAATTTAAATGAGTTCTCATAAGCTATAAGTTAAAAACTTCAAAGAGAATGTTTTTAATAATTTATTAATCTTTTTATAAAAAATTTAATTTTTTTTTTACAAACACTATCAACTTTTTTTTTTCAAACACCATCAATTATACTATTAATTATTTTTTTCATATCTATTAATTTTAATCACTTCTTTAATTATTTTTTACAAACATCCCTAGGCTAGTCTGTTACACCATGTGGGATAAGAGATAACATGACGTAAAACGTGATAGCCTTATTCAACCAAAGAAATTAGCTACAATTGATATCTCGTTTGGTACCGCAATAAGTAAAATGAAGTGAAAAGGAATATATTTAAATTGTTTTTCTCCCTATATTTAACACATGCTTGATGTTGTGCATTATTATATGTGAAGATATATAGAATGATAATTTTTTCAATCGTTCAAATAAAAAACAAAAAAGAGAAGAAATTAGGAGTATTGTAGTAAATTGAGAAGTATTCGATGTGTCTATGAAGAATGTGATCAATTTTTTGGACATGCAAATTTAAAATAAAAATAAAAAATAGATAAAATAAAGAGTATTATAAAATATTATGATGTCTATTAATGAATAAAATGAATTTTATGGGTACATTATAATGACAATTTAAATCGGTCGGATGGAGTGTTAATAATAACAAAAAATAATACTACTCTCTCTGTCTCATACTTATTTACCACGTTGTCTTCTGCACAAATTTTGATGTAGGAGTTGGTTATTAGTATTTGACGGGATAATTTAACTTTTCTTTTCTTTTTTTTTTAAATGAGGGATAAAGTAGCTTGAGGGTATCACAATTCTTTCAACTTTATGATTAAAGTATGTTTTTTGTAATAAAAATAATGAAATGAAATGTAATTTTGAAATGTTGGGAGGGGATAATTAAAAAAAGTATGGTTACTTTATGGTTGTTTACGAAAGGGGTAAACAAATATGACACACACCGTTTGGACAGAGAGGTAAACAAGTATGAGACGAAGGACTATATTTTAAAAGTATAAGTAGATGTTGACACGACAGTCTTAGCACTTTTGATCGGATCGAGTCCGATCGATCTAACCATTGTTAAAATAATTGAGTCGTTATGACGTTATAATTACATAGTATTATATAATTATATATACTAGTATATCACCTGTGCGTTGCACGATTTGTGAGTATAAAATGAACATAATATAAAATATATTCATTTTTGTGTTAAATAAATTATAAAAAATATTTTACTTATAATAATAATAAGAATCTTTTTTAAATTTTTTTTTAATTTAGATACAACGCACGATTTATGAACATATTTTGCTTTTTCAATCAGGCATGGGAAATGGGTGGCGCTCCAACTGCTTAAAAAATTTACATTGTTAAATAATGCAACTTTAAAGGTATTTTTTTTCTTACAATTTTAAATTATTTCCTTCTAAACCACTTTTATTGTCACCTATTATCGTCTTCCCAATTCCCCTTGCATGTCAAAATTTTAAAATTGTCCCCTTTAGTTACTCTAAACATGATAACATATAATTACTCATGAAATTAATATCCTTAAGAAAGTTCAAAATTTTTAATAATTGTCTACAATTATTATTAATGATCACACCATAAGATATCATTAGTCAAAATTGTCTTTCTAGGATGTTAAAGAGAGTCTATTATCTGATGATGACAGTGTCATTCCCGAAATCAACACTCTTTGTCCTAAGTTAGTCTCGATTAGTATTTTCTTTTAAAAATATAGTTACCGAGCTTCATCACAATCAACCCTCGTTTTACAATTCAAGATCTAATGTCAATTGTACATGCAACTAATTCATAATAATTGAACTCAATGATGGACCTACATGTCCTATGTTAGGTATTATATGTCCTATGTCAATTTTTTTAAGTATATATTATATATATTATAATTATTAGGAGTAATACTTATTATATGTTTATAATGACTTAAATGAGTTTTTAAAAGTGTTATAATTAGTTAATCATGCAAATATTTCATCTAAAAAAATTTGTAGATCTGTTATGTATATGCACCATCACTATTTAAGACAGTAATAGTGTATAACTGTATATGCATAATCGTGACACTAAAAAAATAGAATTCACGTGAATCCGGGTTCACAGAAAAATCTACTTGTTATATTATTTATTTTTGTGCCCCCATCATGAAAGTCTTCTGGATCCGTCCATGATTGGACTAATCAATTTAAATATTATATCCTATAAAAAATTTATACAAATAAGTAAACAAATCGAGTTTTATCACAACCAACCTAGTGTCATTTTACAATTCAACTAATAACATCAACTAATAATTTAATTGAAAATTATTCAACTAATAATTTAAGTCTAATGTCAATAGTTCATGCAATTAAATTATGATAATTGGACTAATCAATTTAAATCAAATATCATGTAATATTATCATACAAATAAATATATAAATTATACATTTTTATATATACAATACTTTTGTCTTTTTTAGATTGCTCAAAATTCAAAAAGTCCATTTTTTATCACATACTCAAAATAGCAATAAAGTAACTATACAGTTCATGCTACCCTTACAAACATCACATGTCACTAATAATTACATACAAAATTAACTTATTTTTTATCTTATTCACTAAAATTGACAAAATACCCTTATCAAAAAGCTATTTTATTACCTTCAAATATTAATAAAGAATTTTCTCATCAAAATTCGTGTCAAAATCAAGTGAGCAATCTAAAAAAAGATATAAGGAGTAACTAGGGTGGTATACCGTACCGTACCGCATTGGCCATACCGTATACCATACCGTAATTTACGGTATGTGAAAATTCATACCGCATCAGCATCAAAAATTACTAAGATATTATCAGTTCGTAGATCTTGAAAATCACATATCAGATACCATACCGAAATTTCAAAGATACCGCATAAGATCAAAATTTTCTAAGACATACCGAATTAATTGTGATAATCTTTGTTTCATACCGAATTAATCAGATACTGCTTCATACCTTTATTATTTATTTAAAAAACCTATATTTTATAAATAATAATCTCTTAACAACATATATCTCTCTTAAAGACTGGTTTTTTAACTATGGGAACACTCAAAAAATCATACGAATTCCAATTTCCAGCTTGAATCAGGAAACTCACAGAGACAATTCAAAATAAAAGAATAAATTTTCAATGTACGGTATATATCAAATATATTAATTAAATTAAAAAAATAAAATATATTATATATTTTTTAAATATGGTACTAGATATATCCAATGTATTTCCAGATATCTTAGATATACCAGACTTTTTGAAAATTTATACTGCTATCATCATTAAAAATTCCTAAGACACCTAAATTCCGATAAATTCGGTATATTTCCTAACGGTTTAAAACCCAGATAATTGGTATTTTCGGTAAATTTTCCACCCCTAGGAGTAACTGATTTTAAAAAAATATATATATCTATATCAACTACAAAATATAATATTTTATATTATTAATCATTAATGTGCCACTTTTAAAAAATTATGATAAATTTGTAATAATTTTTTGTTGAATTTTTTTCTTTTTTGGTATAATATTTTGTTATTACATATGTATAAATAGATATAGTTCAAAAATTTGTAATAATTTTTTTGTTGAATTTTTTTTCTTTTTTTGTATAATATTTTGTTATTACATATGTATAAATAGATATAGTTCAAAAATTTAAAAATAATATTAATAATTTAGAAAATATTAAAAAAATAATTAATATATATGTGTGGTATGAGGAATTGAACCTTGTACACTTGCATATAAAGAGGATAGAAAATATTTGTTATACCATTTGAGCTAAATCAAATTTGCTAGGATGTTTAAAATTTTATTAAAAAATTATATTAATTTTTTGGCCCAACTTTTGGCCCAATATATATATATATAAAAATATTATAGATCACCATTTATAATTTTTCAAATAATAGCACTATAAAAAAAATTCTCCAAAATAGCCCTCAAAATAGCAAAAATAAACCCTTGAATAAATATTAAAAATATACAAAATGACCCTCAATTTTTTATTTTCTGTTCAAATAATATTATATTGGCGTTTTGCATGGTTCAACCGATCAACGCTTTTTGATGTTTTTCTAACTTTCAAATGCTTTGTGCCGTTCAATTGATGAACATTTTTGAAGCTTCTCTAACTTTTAAATGCTATATGAGCCACTTAAAAATTAAACAATCGAATACTTTAAATTGATTAATTGTACTTGCCGCGTAGCGGTCGGGCCGACCACCCACTTTTTAAAATATAGACGGTGGGAGTTTTTTTTTTTTTTTTTTTTTGCTTAAAGAAGAAAAACTAGCGTTATTTTAAATGGAAATATAGACACGTAATTTAAATCAACAGGCAAAAAACAGACAGACGCGCCGCCCTATATCGAAGCAACAAAGAAATAAACAAAATATCCAACTTAGAGAGAAAATTCAGCAATTTCTAGAGAGAGAGAAAGATGGCATCGTTCGACGAGGCGTCAGCTCGTCCTTTTGACTACGACGGGACCACCGGCTACGACGACTCTTACACCGCCTTCTCCTCCGCTGAAACTCCGCCTTACTCCGGCGCCGATTTCTCGCCGGAGTTCGTGGAGTCCGAGCAAGTGGCGGTGGAGCACGCGCACAGTTCCGTTCCGTTCGGATTCGAGCCGAATTCTGAATCGTTCGAACAATCCGGCTCAGTTCCGATCTCGAACGGCAACGGAAGTGCGCCGTACGACTTAGGGGAAGACACCGAGGGAATTTTCAGCTCCGATGGAACGATGCTTCCGCCTCCTAATGAGATGCAGGAGGAAGGCTTTGCGCTTCGCGAATGGCGGAGGTGAGGGTTTTCTAAACGTAATTTCGCTTTTGGTTCGTCTTCTGTGTTTGGATACGGTTGGATCTGCGTTAGGGTTTAATTGATTTTATATGGGAGCATTAATTGTCGGGTTTTCTGATTTCGTGGAGATCTCTTGTTGGATTTGAATTTGATAGTTTAGAATGGGCAGAGATATTGGAAATCTGTTATGGAATTCTCCGATTAATCAGCTAGTCTTGTCTGGCATAAGTTTATGCCCTTGAGTAAATGCTTTAAAAAGAGGGATTCTTGGCATAATTGATTACTGGTCAATAGATCTTAGATTATGATCCACTAGATAGCTAAATTTGTCTGATTGATTTTAAAAAGTAAATAACAGGGGATATTGTCATAATTGGTTTTGACTTGGATAGTCAAAATGCATTTACTTGGGGACAATGAGAATGATGACCGTAATTTTAATTTGAGGGTGCTGTGATTTGCTTAAAGCCTTAAACCAGTGAATTATAGGGTTTCCTGCATCAGATCTATCTATACTTTGGATTGTTGTGATTACAAAAAGTTGGTATGAATAAAGTATTTATTGTTTAAATCCTTGGGGTGCCTTACTGGTAAAACAAGAAGAGGTAAATAGAAAGAAATTCTATTTTACCAAGAAGACCACAAGTTCAACCTGTCTGCCTACACTCCCTTGATTCATTAGGTTTGCCTAGTGTCTTACCTCTCTTGCTATTGCAAAAGTATTGGGTTTATCGTGATTCACGTGTATATCCTAGAATAGCTGTTGCAATTCCATGTAAAAAATATTAAATGCTATTCACATTTTAGTGGATATAACGCCATTAAAGATAGACTGACAGGAAAATATATGCTGTTTGGTATTAACATATTAATATGGATGATCCATAAAACATAGAATTCATATGGCGGATTCCAAATGAATATGAGATAAGACTTTGTTGAATATGGTGGAATTAACAAACATGTATTTAGGATAATTTACAAAAGTATGAAGAGTACCCTAGATTGAAGTTTAAAGTGAAAAAATATTCATGAAGTTACATTATATCATGTATCAATCATGTTTGGTTGGTTTGCTTATATCGCAGCGATGTTAGTCTTGTGCAAGATGTGCTTTTTGTGTCTATATCTTGTTCCATTTGGTGATATTATTTTAATGATTTCACTTCACTTGGTAAAACCAAAAATTATAGACACTCAAGACGGTCAAGGTTCATCAAATAGACAAATAGTCATTAATAAAAAAAAAATTGAGTTAGTGGATAAAAATACATTTAAGTAAGATCCGCCTGAGGCGATACTGTCTTGCACAATAATTTTACAAAATTATGAAGGGTTTAACTAATGGTTACATTTAAAATAAGGAAATATGATTGTGCATATCATTTTCCTAGCATGTAAAAATCATGAATAACTATATAAATAATAAATTACATGATGTGACCAATTTATATTAATTTGCTAAACATACTAGAGTTGTACTAAATTTATTGAAAGCTGGTTGTAAGGTTGTTATTTGATTGGATGTTTCGGACCAAAATCAATGTCAAGAAGCCCCAACACTAATATTTACAGAAACGAAAAACACATTTTCATAGTCTTCAGGAAATAAGTTCAATTGTGTAATGGAAGATTGTTGAAAACATGAAACTGGTAATATGAATGGGATTGTGCTCATCAAGGAAAAACTTGACATTGGCAATTGACTAAAAAAAATTAGATATGTTAATTCAAAAAATGGGAACCCCTTCTCCTCTTCATTGCGATTATTGCTTGCAGGCTAAATGTCATCCGTTTGGAAGAGAAGGAAGCGAGGGAAAAGGAGATGCGCAACCAAATTATCATAGAAGCTGAAGAGTTTAAAGTAGGTTTTTACGAGAAAAGAAAGCTTAACGTGGAGACTAACAAGACCACCAACAGAGAGAAAGAGAAGGTTCAATAGTTTTCACATTACCTCACCTTGATAGAACTTATTTTTACATTAGCTATAAAATATATAATATCATCATTATCATGATTCATTTTTACATCTCATTCGACAGGTATTCTTGGCCAGTCAAGAAAAATTCCACAAAGAGGCTGATAAACAGTACTGGAAAACCATAGCAGAGCTCATTCCTTATGAGGTGGCCACTATCGAGAAACGGGGAAAGAAGAAGGATCAAGATAAAAAACCATCTATCACCGTTGTTCAAGGCCCGAAGCCCGGAAAACCGACTGAGCTTTCAAGGATGCGTGGGATATTGGTGAAGCTGAAGCATAATCCTCCCCCCCACATGCTACCACCCCCACCCCCACCTGCCCCTCCGGCCAAGGAGGGCAAAAAAGTAAAAGATACAAAGGATGCTCAATCTGGGGAAAAGGTGAAAGATGATTCAAATGGTGCTCCAAAAGTATCAGAAGAACCTGTTGCTCCTGCTAGTGAGCAGCCAACTAGCTAAGTCTCGATTGCGTACTATTTGGTTTTTATGGTTTGAGGAATCGTACTTTTACTTTTATTTTCACGATTCGTTGTTTATTTATGTTTACGCTCTGGATTCTTGGTTATGGGCAGATGAAATTATGGCTTAGCTTAAACACTAGTATGTTGAGCTTTAATTATAGGTGAATACTTTGTAGTATAATTTTATGAACAGATGTTGCTGCTGTGATTTTCATTCCAATTTCTATGTGCTAGTGAACGTAGCTCTGTAAAAGGGCTGTATTTGAATTGAGTTGAGATGATACAGTAAAAGCTCAACTCGATGACAAACTCAGCCCAACTTCATTACTCATGTGTTGTGTATAAATAATTAAAGAGGCACACTTGCGTGAGATGGTCTCACGGTGAGACGGAGCATAATTTGAATATTGACACTTTTAACACTTTGGGAGGGGTGAGTGTTGATTTGTGTTGGTTGTACTCCGTCCTATGCATGAGACCGTCTCATATGAGTCACTTGCAAAATATGTATGAAAATGCGAGAAAATGTGAATCCTAGGTTTCTCCGGACAGAATCTCGAACTAGCTGACCCAATACGCTTACAAGTCATAATCTGTGTTGGGCAGATTCTAAGGTGATGTTTGATTTGGAATTTCAAAATCGAATTCAAGATTTGTAAATTCAAAGATGCTCCTACTTTGGAATTTTGAAATTTAGTTCTAAAAAACCACCAAACACACTATAAGCCTACTATTACTTTCTAATACAATCAATTCTCTCAATTTTGATATATTTAATCATAACCAACACTATTATATCATTACAATCATAGCCAAAAGTAATAAAAATATATCATTTATCCTTACACATTAATCTGACATAAAATTAAATTTCACTGTCGATGGCCCGAGGTTCAGCTTGATAGGGGGGGATGAGCGAAAGGTGCTCAAACTAGAAGTACTTAAAATCTTGAAACACACCCCTCTTCTGTGTTTTTCTCTCGAGTGCTCACATCAAGTTCCGCCCAAAGATGAGTAAATGTGAACCCTTTTTGTAAATAAAATTGAAAAGCCACTGCTACAACACCTGAATATTTACTCAATACGCTCATTTTACAGTTGTGTGTGATGGAACATGAAAAAATGTTGTACATATGTGTGCATTGAGGAAAAAATAGTGTATGAATAATTGCGCCTAAATGGAAAACATATATTTAGATACATATACACCTATGTATGATTTCTCCAAAATACTTATTCTAGGCACTCAAGCTCATCTCGGAGTCACCTGAGTGATCGTGATGGGCCCAAAAGAGCTTGTCTGATGGCCATCAGATGACTTATTCATTGATGGTTTACCACTAAACCTACCTGAACCTTGGTAAAAACCCGGAGGCGTGAGTTCCTTTTCGTTAATTCGAACATTTTTAGATAGCATATCAACGACCTGGCTCATCAGTGGCCTTCTGCTTGCATTTGCTTGAGTGCAGAATAGAGCAACTTTCATAAACCTAAGAACATCGTCTTCTGGAAATGCTCCAAGCTCGGGATCAACAAGATATAGCAGTTTCCCTTCTTCAAATAGTTCCCATGCCTGTAAAGCAACAAATGAACACAGGTGAATATAAAGTGTGTTTACAAAAAGCAGAAACACAAATTTAAGGATAAAGTGTGTTTACAAAAAGCAGAAACACAAATTTAAGGAAAAAGTACCTAAAATATGAATAGTGAAAAGGTGAAATTCATTTGTGTATGTTTCGAGTTGTAGGGAGATTGGGAAAATCCTGATTGAGAAATTGTGGAATAGTAAAATGGTGAATTTGACTTGTGTATGTTTAGTTGATGAGATGTAGTAGGATAGAGTTGAGAAAAAAAAAGTACTCCAACTGTCACAATCTTAATTGGACATATTCCGTTTCGTTCCGTCCCAATCTTAATTGGACATATTCCGTTTCGTTCCGTCCCAATCTTAATTGGACATTTCCATGGTAATACCCACTTTAACTCACACCCTTCAAATACACACTTCTTTACAACATGTCACTCACTCATACCCTTAACACTTGATCGCTTTATCACATTTAATAAATATTATTCTACTCTTAAATAAAGTTGAATTTCCAATACTACCCTCAACACTTTATCACTTTTATCACTTAAAATACTGATAAACAACTCTTTCTTAAACTCCGAACACACATTGTATGTCCAATTAAGATTGGGACGGAGGGGCAGTAAGAAAGTGAGTGGGTGATTATTATATTGTGAAAAATAAATGTGTGATTGGGAAAATGAAAAGCAATAGAGATTCCTCTCAAAAAAAAAAAAAAAAAAAGGAAATGAGAGAGAATATAAGGGAATGTAGTACTATAAGTTAACATTTTGATGAATTTCAAAATCTAGCTTGCGTAATTCTACAAACATATATACATTAGAATTTTGAAAGTAAAGTATTGTATTTGTTAAAGCTTGCAAAAATACCCTTAAATGATGTTTGTTTTCAGTTTTAAGTGACTTTTAAAAATCGATTTTTGAAATCTAGAGGTTTTGAAATCCTGATAAACAGTAAGGTCTATGTTTGTATCAGGTTTTTTAGTAGAATGAGATTTAACTTTATGTCAAATAAATGTGTAAAAAGTGAATGGTGTTATTATAGTTATTGTTATTGAGTGTGATTGTAATGATTGGATGACGTGGGTTATGATTTATATATATTAAAATGTTTGGAGAGAGAATTCATTATATTGGAAAGTGTGAGTAGATTTATAGGTGTCATAGTGGAGACAAGGTGGAATAGCTCAAGTGGTAAGAGCACCACTACCTATGCTCAAGAGTTCATGGGTTCGAGTCACTTGCCCTACCAAAAAAAAAAAAGTGTCGTAGTGGTGGTTTTATAAAACCGGATTTTAAAATCCCGAAGTAGAACTGAATTTAGAATGTAAATCCAAAATCTCATGTTTAAAACCGAAAACAAACATCACATAAGGGTGTAAAAGAAGTTTGAAAGGATCACTTACCCATTCCACCAGCAACTTTTGGTCTCCTCCATGATTAGCATTAGCACAAGTTCTGCCACTTACAACTTCAAGAGTTAAAACACCAAAGCTATACACATCGGCCTTCATTGTTAAATGACCACCTAGCGCATATTCAGGTGCCAGGTAACCTCTGTTTCAAACAAAATAAAGGAACAGTTGAGAATTCTGAATTCAGGAAAACAAACTCCATTATTGACGAAAACACCCCAACAACAGTTTTAAGAGTGTAAAAAAATGTTGGTCAGAAATAATTACGTCGTTCCTGCTATTTTAGTGCTAATGTGGGTAATATCATCTGGAAAAAGTTTAGCCAATCCAAAGTCTCCAATTTTCGGTTGGAAATCTTTGTTCAAGAGTATGTTACTAGCTTTGATGTCTCTATGCACAATGTGAGGCTTGAGTTCTTCATGAAGAAATGCAAGCCCTCTTGCTGTACCAGTGCAGATGGTGGACCTACTTGCCCAATTTAATTTTATGGATCTCTGTGAACCTGCAGATGCATACAAGCATACTCTATACATTAATAGGTGTTTAACTAATAATGTTCAATGAAAACAACTAAAAATATTCAGTTAAAACAGCTAACACTGACCAACTAATACCTTTTAGTAAAAAAACTGAAAACGTACTTTGCATGGTGCAATTGGTGCATAGAAGTATTTGCCTTATATAAAAGTTTAATAGTTGCAAGTTCAAGAATAGGATGTACAACGTACCTAATAATGCATGACTAATGCTGTTATTTTCCAAATATTCATACACCAAAATTTGCTTAGGTCCATGAACACAACATCCAAGTAACTGAACAAGATTTGGATGTTTAACATTAGAGATAGTCTCAATCTCAGTTAAGAACTCATGTACTCCTTGTTTTGACCCAGCAGAAAGCATCTTCACTGCAACTTGAGTTCCACTTTTCAGAAGTCCCTGCGTAATATTAATGTTAATAGAAGGAAACATAAGATGGAAGATAAAAAATTCTGTTGTCCATCCCAGTATATACAAAAAATAGAAGGGTAAAATGTGAAGTCAACTTAGTATTTTCAGAAGAAAAAACCTTTAAATAAAGAGACAAATATTCTATCCACCAGTTTCACTGTGCAACTCAAGTGCATTTTTAAATAGTATAAGTTGGTTTACTAAAAGGTATTGTTTGGTCAGTAATTTTCAAGTTGGAGAATTACTTGAATAGGGCAGAGCTAGACAACATTAAATTGGGGGGTAGGGGGGGGGTGAAGACTGAAGAGAACAAAAGTTTTTTTTTTTTTTTTTTGTGGTGGTGATGGTGTTGTGGGGAGGGGTGCTCAATAAAACAAAAGAATAGCATTTCAATTCTTTGCCTTAGCTACATATTTCACGGGAAATTTATTGAGGGATTTGTTACTTTTTTGAAGATGTGATTTTAACCTATCTTGTTTCTAAGTGCACAAACTTAAGTCTTTGTACCTTTTTTCTGATTAAGCTCAACCTAGTTGAATAAGACCTCTCATGGTCTAATATATGTGAGAAACAGTTAAAAAAAGATAAAAACTTTTTGAACAGGAGCTTACAATTTTAATCATGCTTTCTGTTGCTTAAAAGTTTTGTTACTCAGAGGAGGGATACTACATGTTGAACCTAAAATTATGAAGCTAAAATAACTCCTGGAGAAACAATGATAAGAAATAACAGTAGGGCAATGAAGCATTGAGTAATACCTTGTAAACTGTACCAAAACCTCCTTGCCCAATTTTGTTTGTCTGATCGAAGTTATCTGTTGCCATTCGCAATTCATTGTATGAGAATCTTTGGGTCTTTGCAGTTGAGGCCCCTGTTTAGTGGAGACATAACAAGTGTCATAATAATAAATAAGAACAGAAAGCCAGGAGAAAGCATTCTATTTCTAACAAACCATCTAACTAAGGCTAAGGCTACGTTTGTTTATGGCTTAGAACGGAGGGAGTTAATATTTGTTTCGGAGGTCTTTGGGGGTGGATTTCAAAATTCACTACAACCGTAACTTAGTATACCTACTCCCTCTCTCATACTTTTCGTTTTCTCCCAATAACACAACTAATTATTCACAAGATAATAATCTCAGTATCACCTTCTTTTTCACAATCCTACCATGTACATCCTAACAATCAAACACCCCCAAACCCCTATAATTCAAGATAATAAACACTAATTATTAACAGATACTGGAATGTCATTGATAAAGAAATCAAAAGAGTATGCACGCTGAAGCAGTTACCTTCTAGGTCTTGTTTGGATTTATTAGCATGTTTATTGTCTTTCTTCAAAAGCACATTTGAGGAACCAAAGCAGCAGGTACAGGTCATGTTTATGTTCTGTGATTATAATCTTGAAATCCAACACAATTGTTTCTCAATTTGGACAAAAACTGAGATCAATACACTTCCATCAGCACGCCTTTCCTATCAACATTTCTGCATCAAACACACACAACATGAAAAGGTTTATTATCTTGTGCAGCATTTGATTGTAAGACAAAAATAAACTGCAAAATTATCCATTTTTTCTGAGAGCAAGAACTTGTGTTCACTTTTCTGAAACACAACGCACAACATAGCATGGAAATTACAGCATACATTAAATAAATTAAAAGCAAATCATATGATCAAATATGACATACTTGTCCAGAATAATAAACAATACTCTATTCTAGAATGCAATATAGACCGTCTGGTTCAATTAATCAAACACATGTAGATGTATGTTAATATTTGTAGACTATATCCTAGGGTTTACTCTATCTCTCTCTGAAACAAAAGCCCTCAGCATCCCGATTTACAGAATTTTTATCCGGCAAAATACAATATCATCTAATGCAATCCAGAATCTCATATACAATCACCGAAACACTACTCGAGCACAAATCTACACGAAATTCAAAATGCAAGACGAATTGAAATTCAGCAATTAGAATAATTATGTAACGAAATCCAGTAACCAATTCAGGAAGAAGAAGAAGAAGAAAAAAACGATAGGTACTCACAAATTAATCTGCACAACAAAGAGGAAGCGCAAATGCGTTGCAGAGCGAGTTGGAAACGTGGTCGCAGGGTGAATTGTGGTAATAGCATTTCCGTGTGGAGACGTTGTCTTGGTGGAGAAGGAGGAGAAGAAAGAGTCATGGCTGGAAAACTGTGATGGCGACCTCTGCCTTCTTTTCCCTTTTGCCTTGGGGATTCAGGCGTTGCCCAACAATGCAAATTCCTCACGCGCTCCTTTTCTATAAATATGGGAGACCAATTCTTTTATAAATATATCTATCAATTAATACTCCACTTTTTAATCAATGCAATTTGATTTTAGTTCCAACTTTCACCAAATTATGCACTCAAATCATCTTGTTCTAAATTTTGAAATAATCATCAAATGAATAAATTAATTCAAAATCTTAGGTCCTCTTAATATGGAGATTTCAATCTGCATTGTCGGTGAATTTCTCTTTTTGAGGAGAAAAGGTAAAGTGAATCGATTACACCAAATTTCTTGCTGCAATTAATTTAAAAAACCAAAGAATAATATTTGAGAATGCCGGAATTGAGAGTGACTCGAGCTACAAAATACATTACCAGAACTGAAAATACCGGAGACAAACAAAATTTCAAAAATAAAAATAAAAATTGAGAGCACCAAAACTAGGAGCGACACAGTGCGAGGATGAACAGGGAGGATGGAGGAACTGAGAATGAATATGGAGAAGAGGGAGAGGAAATAGGAATACGGAGAAGAGTGAGAGAAATTGGGAAGGAATCGTTCATTTGATGAACAATTCTATCAAAGAGGAAGACCGGTTCTACCCCTTTGCCCATAGCTCACGCCCGACCCGCACCTGATCCACGAGTTTTTTTTATTAAGTTGCCTAATTTATAATGTATTGCACATATTCATAGTGTGCAATATTTCACAAGAAAGTCTCTTTTAGGCTTTAGCCTTGTCTTGTCTTGGTTTTTTCTTTTTTTTTTCATGTAAAGAAATAATTTGTTGACAAAATTTTATCGACAAAAACTCGTATGAGACAGCCTTCCCAAAGTGTTAAAGTGTAAATGCCCAAATTATGTCTCATCTCACCGTGAGGCCGTCTCACACAAGTGTGACATACTTGTGTGAGACGGTCTCACGGTGAGGCAAAACATAATTTAAACGTGATGCTTTAATACTTTGAAAGAATGACTAGTCTCATCGTGAGACCATCTAATACGAATTTTATCAATTTACTTTCCCCCATTTCTTTTTACTCAATATTATTATATATTTCTTATATCACATAACATTATAGTATGATACAACAACATTATTATTGCAATAATTGATGTATTTTTTTATATATTAGGCAAAGTCTTATATGTAACAAGTGTAGTGTGTAATTTAAATGCATTTTCAAAACATATAATTTATTTGATTGAAACGTTCAACTTATTTATACGAAGACGTGCAACTTGTGCTTAGACTTTTGTGAAATGATTAAATTAATCCAATATGTTGAGTTTTGTAACATTATATTTAATTAATCTTTTAAAATTAATACAGACTTATCAATCACATAACTTGAACTAATTATATATAGACATAGAGAGAGTAAATCTCCGTTAAAACTTGGTCATAGTATGAAATTTATATCATTTATAAATTAATATAACATATACTTATCAATTAATATCATTATACTCATAAACTAAGATCACAGGAGAAAATAAGTAATTTCGTCCCATAACTTTCCTATAGTCTATTATTCGTCCCAAAAAATTTAACTATCCAATTTTGATCCCCTAACTATCTCGATTGTCCAATTTTGATCCCATTTTCACCGGGAAGTATAAAATTTTATCATTTTCGGTCATGCGCAAGTCACGTATCAGTTAAAAATGTGGGTTTTCGAGCTCGTAGCTGGCGTGAACACTGACTTTTAAAAGAAACTTTTATTTTTCTAAAAAATTAGACAGAACAAGAAAATTTCTCCCAAGTGCGGAAAAAATAAATTTTTAGCATCCACGTCAACTACGAGCTTGGGAAACCCCAATTTTAACAGACACGTGACTTGCTCATGATAAAAAAAAAAGAAGATAAAATCTTATCCTTTCTGAAGAAAATGAGACCAAAGTTAGACAATCGAGATAGTTATGGGATCAAAACTGGATAGTTAAATTTTTTTGGACGAAAATCGGATTATAGGATAGTTATTGAATCAAAAAACTTTTTATTCTCAAGATCATAGTATTAAATGCTATTAATTTTAGTTTATAAAAATAGTGGTACGATATCAATATATAAGTATAATAATATCAATTTTATATTATGAATAAGTACTCCCTCCGTCCCAGAAGACTTAGCACACTTTTCTTTTTGGTTTGTCCCATAAGACTTTGCACACCCAAAAATAGATATTTTTTTTTTGATAACCCGATATCCGGCCCGAAGACCGGCCAAAAATAGACATTTATTACCCTTACAATACACACTTATTACCCCCCGTACATTTTTTTTCGAAAGAACCCCCCGTACATTTACTACCCCCATAAAACAACTTTTCTTAATCTCTGCGCCGAAAAATTGACGCAGAGTCTTTCGGGACGGAGGGAGTATTATAGAAGAGGTTGTGATATATATATATATATGTGTGTGTGTGTGTGTAAGAGGATGATAAAAAATTTGTGTGATTTCGAGTTTACCGTGAACTCGATTTTTTAAGTATCACTGTTATGTACAAAATTATCATTGTATGCATAAAACTATCACTTTTATACATAAAACCTATCATTGCTTAAAAAATGCTTTATACTTTTAAATAGTTAAAGTTTTTGTGTATAACAATGATAAAGTTCATGTATAAACTTGATTCACATAAGTGTTACTTTAAGAGGATTTTACTGGGCTGGATAACAGTGCAGTCTAAGAAATCTTAAAATTAATTCCATACATTTATTTATAAGAATATTACATTAATTATCAATAAAATATTTATTTTCAATGCATATTACTCTCTGCGTCTCACAACTATTCGCACACTTACTTATTCTTGCGTCCCATAATTCTTTACATGCTCAAAAAAAAAAAAAAAATTCATAAATTACATCATCACATATTTACACAAAATGAAATTACTTTTGGACTCACGCTACACCCAATCCAACCACTTTTTTTACTTCATACATAAAGGTTTGAGTGGGTCTCATGAACACTCTGATGCACCGTGCATTCATGGTGCATTTTAGAATTGTACAACTTGTTATACTGAAAAGTGTAACTTGTTTATAATGAATCGTGCAATTAATTTTTTTCATGTTAATGGTTGCACGGTTCAGTGTAAAAAAGTTGTATATCTCAATATAACATGTTGTACAATTCTAAAGTGCATTATGAGTGCACGGTGCACCTGGATGTTTTATATATATGTATTTACATAATATAATAGAGTCGAGAGAGCTCTTCACGAAGGTCACAATTTTAGTGAAGTTGCAACCCTTCAGGTTTAACGTGACTATTCGGTGAATTGATACCTTTTGTTGATTGAAAGTCACAACCTTTCGATGCAATTATTGAGTATCTATAAATACTCAGTAAGTGTGGAGAGTTAAGAGAAATCGAGGATTATACTTTCTCGAGATATCGAGAATTAGACTTTCTCGAGACATGAAGAAATCAGGTTTCTCTAAACACTAAAAGTCGAGTCTCTTTATATATCGAGTCTTCTATTTTGAGTTTTATATACACACTTGTGATTTCTGCTTCTAAAATTCGTTAGAGTGTAACTATCGAATTTCCGTGGAATAGATTTTGTATCCCGGAAGGTTAATTCCTTGTGAACCATTTATCTTGTGTGGGAGGAATTAATACCTTTAAGGATAACATCATTTTTCGGTGTGCTCCATTACCCACACAAATATATAACATTGGATGCATACAAGACTTAGCCTAAATGTTTATCAAATTACCCATTAAAACTCTACTCATTAATTATATTCTATTATGTTGCAAACAACCATGGAACGAAAGGAATAACATATTTTGTTCGACTGAACTCGAATGTACGTACGAAACAACACACTTCACTTCAGTTTCTATAGAGAAGCAAGTTAATCAGTCCAACTATACGCACTGTTTCATATGAGATACAAGACCGAAAGAAACTAAAGTTTAAGATTAAAATCAAGCACTTCCGAATCCGAAGATTTCTGCTCAACCCGGAAACTTCCCGGCCAGGGAAGTTGCGGCTCCTGGCCCACGGCGCAGGGGTTCCGCCTGAACACCGTTGCAACAGCAATTGAATAGTAGTGATTTCGAGTAGCAAGTTTAATGTTGGAGTGTGGCCGCAGCCCAAACGAGGCGTACGGCATAGCCTTGTTGTGATGCCTTTCCTTTCTGTGAGCATTCCGATGTCCACCTAATGCTTGCGTGCTGCAGAACTTACACCTGCACAAATTGCACGACACTTTCTTGCTGCAAATTTCGGAATAATTATCATCTTGGTCTTTTTTTAGAGGATTTCTTGCCAGACCTAAACTCAAATTCAACCACTCTCCTCCTTTTTCATAATAATAATTACGTTGCCTTTTATCTTCGGTACCACTTTCTTGACTTTGCTGCATCTTGCTAGCTCTAGCTACTTAATTTCCTCTTTTAGTATTGTGATCGAGTAGAGAATGGGAGGGAGTATATTAGACATGTAGATTCTCTATTCACTGTCCCGGACCCAAGATTTAATTGAGAATTTGGGGTTCGATAGATATATACTACCTATGTCCACAAAATTTATTTTCACCTTTTTTGGCACAATATTTTAAAAAAAGTAGATATATGAAAGAAAATAAGGGTATTATAGGGTATTGTGGAGTCTACTTATAAATAAAGTGATTGTTGAAGTAATTAAGTGATAATTGACGGATAAAGATAAAGTGTATATTTCCATAAAAAGTACGAGATGTAGATTTGGTGGACAAACAAATAAGGAAAGTGAGAATTTGATGGACGGAGGGAGTATAATTTATCACACTCTCATGTGAAACTTGTTCATAATATAAAACTCATACCATTACATTTATAAACTGATATTACTACTCTTGTAAACTAGTACCTATTACATTTAATACTATGATCTCAGTTTATAAGTATAATCATATCAATTGATAAGTACAATGGTAGTTTATAAATATAGTAATATAAATTTTATATTATGAACAAATTTTATTGAAGACTTGCTCATAACTTATATACATATATATTTTAATTGGGGATATCCTCAGTCACTCAACTGGGCCCGCCACCGACTGTCCCCACCGATGTGGTGCCATAGCGTGCAAGGTAGAAAATATTGGATAACGGACAAAATTTTGTACAAGACAACCCTAACTACTCGAAGATTAATATTGTTTAGCCAATTAAGGTCCTCTAAATTTAAAATGGACCTTCAATTAAAAGAAATATCGATGGATATATAAATAACGATGAAATTTTAACATGAGATTCTGTAAATTTAATACTCCCTCCGATCCAAGATGACTTGAACACTGAAAATGACACGCAAACCAAGTAAAATGAGTTTTAGTGGAATAAAATAAAGGTGTTGTGAGTGTATTAATATTATATTTATTTTCATTTTAGGAGTGTTCAAATAATGTTGGGACGTCCAAATAAGACAAGTGTTAAGTAATGTTGGGACGGAGGGAGTAATACATTTAATTAAGGGGAAATATAAGTTTTAGACGTCCTTAAAATTTACGATTTTTTTTATATTTGGTCCTCCTATTTTAGTCACTCCCAAAATTGGTCATCAAAATTTACTTTTGCTCCCAGTTTAACAAAATTGACTAATTGATAGTGCTAAATTTAATTATTAATTTTTCTTACTTAAGTGTAATTATAAATAAATATCAATATCTTAAAATAATTACACTTAAGTACCAAACTTTTAAATAATTATACATACTTATCAATCCCAAATAGTTTATTTTTCCGGTGAATAAACAATCAACAAACGGCAAGACTAGAAGTGAACTTTCATGACCAATTTTGAGAGCAAGTTAAATCGGTAAAAAATTAAATTTTAGGAATTAAAAATGATATTATCTCCTAAATTTAACAATAATTTACCTTTGTGATGAATATACATAAAATAGAATATTTATGTCATCTCATATGCAATCAATCATCATCATATATTAATATTAATGTTTTTACTTTTATAAAATAAAATCATGATATTAATCGATTATTTCCCAAATATATTATCATAAGACTCAATTTGTACAACAAATTAATTGATATCAATATTGGCAGTAGTATTTATAGATATTCTTGATATTTTTACGAATATTGAATGTATAGTGAATGTATGGCAGTATATTCTAATGAAATTCTTGAGCTCTTGGATCCATGGCAGTATATTCACATGCACATAGTAAGAGTGAACATGGCGGATTCATGGAGGTGGCAAGGTTCGACAAAGGGAAAGTTGTCGATCAAGGAGATGTATGACGTCATTGTGGAGGCCGAACCCACGGGTGAGGACGAGAACTTCTTTCTGTGAAAGAAGCTGTGGTGGAAGACAGTTCCAGCTAAAGTATATGCTTTTGCTTGGAAGATTGTTCGCGAAACATTAGCTACAAAGGATAACTTGCTCAAACGTGGGATTTGTGATGGTGTGGGGACTTGCGCTTGCTCGATGTGCTTGGGGCCAACGGAGTCGTCAAATCATATTCTGCTTTCGTGTTCGATGGCTCTCCTTGTTTGGCAAGTTGTTACACTACAAAAAAACAGTGATATAACGAGGGAAATTAGTGAGGGTAAAAGAACCCTCGGTATTTACCGAGGGATTTAACGAGGGATAAGATGAACGAGGGTTTTACCGAGGGCAAGACCCTCGGCCCATTCAACGAGGGCACGAGCCCTCGGTATTTCCGTCGACTGAGTCAACGAGGGCTACCAGGCCCTCGTTAAATACGCGTTGCCGTTTACCGAGGACGCTGACGAGCGCCGACCACCCTCGCCAACTGGAATCTCTGACGCCCCTGCACACCGCTGCCCGAGGTGCGTTTCCCGAGGGCACCTGCCCCTCTTAAAAGTCGTCGCCCCTTATATAATACCCTCCCTTTTACCCCATTTCGCCCATTTCGCTCGAGAGGGAGGAGGAAATTGTGCAGAGAAGTTTGGAGAGGAGGCTTGCAGGTAAGTTTTTAAAATTTTAATTGTTAGTTATTTAATTGTTCTAATATTGTATTAGTTGTTTTAGTTATGTAATTGTTAGTATTATATAATTATTTTAAATTTTTTAGTATTAATTAGTATTTAATTATTTTAGAGGAGAGGAGATCGAGTGGAGCTAGACGAAAGCTTTGGAGAGCAGTCCACTTCGTCAATTTGGTAAGTATTAGTTATTTAATTATTTAGTATTATTATATTGTGTATTTAATTAGTATGTATTATTTTTTATATATCTAGTATTAGTTGTATTAAGTTAAATTTTAATTTAATTTAGCTTAATTAAATTTGATTAATAATTGGTTGTATAGTATAATATTTTAAATTTGGTTGTTTATTTATTTAGTATTAGTTAGTTGTTTTACTATTAATTAATTAGTATTAGTTGTTTTAATACTATTTTCATATTATTTTAATTTTTAGTTGGACGTTTGAGTGAAGGGGCGAAACTAGAGCAATTTCAACTCGTTTCTGGGAGTTAAGGTATGTATTTTTTATGTTAATCGTTGTTATATAAGTATTAGTTGTTTTGTTATTTAGTAATAGTTGTTTTAATATTATTTAGTATTAATATTTTAAATTAATGTGTATATATATTGTGTAGTATTAGTTGTTTAATTATTTAGTATTAAATATTAATAATGCATGTAGTATTATTTATTTATGTTAATTTAATTTATTTAATCTAATTATGCATATATGCATGTAGTATTAAAGTGTATATATATAGTATTAATTAGTTTTTTAATTATTTAGTATTATTTATTATATTAATTATGTTGGACGTTGGATCAGTGGAGGGATTGATGTTGATGAATATTTGTTGGTTATGGCTTGTTGTAGAACATGTGCGTTCCGACTTGATTGATTTTAATTGATTAAGTCGGAAATGGATGCACGTAGGATCTTGATTAATTGGAAAATACGATAAATAAGACGAAACTCTGCCAAAATTTTTAGGAAATTTTAATTATTAATTAGTCTTTTGAATAATAATTAATTCGTAAATATTTTAAACAGATAATTGATATGGATTATTCCATCCGTTTACGTTGGATGTATGGTCCTAGATCGATTAATGTCAATATATCTCCAGAATTCTATAATGGACTCGAATCGTTTATAGATTTCGCCACTAGTAATGGGATGATTCAGGGAAAGATTAGGTGTCCCTCCAATAAATTTCGATGTCGGAACAATAATATGTATCATGACCCTGATGAGGTGAGAGCGCATTTGTATAGAAATGGGTTCATGCCCAATTATTGCAATTGGATTTTTCACGGTGAGGAAATGTGGGGTCATGAATATGATCATCCATCGGCTTTGACTTCACACGGGCCGGTTGACGAGACTTTTGCATCTAGCTCGTACCATGATATGATGACGGACTTAACCTCTGGTCCCCACTTAAATGTGGATGATGAGGCCCCTAATGAGGAACCTCCTAATGAGCATGCTGCACATTTTTATAACATGCTTCGTCGGCAAATAATCGGATATAATGCCTGGTTGCGAATCGCACTCACAGTTGTCATACAATTCCCTATTGTTGAACATTAAAACTGAAAACAGACTGTCAGAAAGGGGTTATAATCAAATGGTTGATGCGACTCGTGTCCTTTGTTCGAATAGCCTCGTCCCGAAGAAATTTTCTGATAGCAAACAGTTGATGAGTGAGATGGGTCTTCCAGTGGAGAGGATTCATTGTTGTGCGCAGAATTGCATGTTATATTGGGTTGCAGACGGCGAACTTGAAAACTGTAAGTTTTGCAGTCGGCCACGGTTCAAACCGAGATCCTTAGTGGAAATCGATAGAAATACCGCACCAGAGCTTCCCCCACTCCAAGAGGACGACATATCATCCCAGATGAATGTGCAAATAGATGATGATCCTGTCATTTTGGCAGATTTGAACGGTGATTAGTTGTTTTAATTAATCTATTGATGATGTATGTACTTGTTTTAATCATCCATAGAAGAAGAAGAATATGTTGTGAAATTAGTTGATTAATTAATCTATTGATGATGTATGTACTTGTTTTAATCATCCATAGAAGAAGAAGAATATGTTGTGAAATTAGTTGTTTTAATTAATATATTGATGATGTATGTACTTGTTTTAATCATCCATCTTATAATATTTAATTTATTTAACTAATGTTACAGATGGCCGGCGGCAGAGGTATCCGAAAAGCGATCAACAGACGTATATTCGGGAGATCCAGTGGAACCCGTAAAAATAACGAAGAGGAAGAGCAAAATCGGGTACCGATACCCGATGTCGAGACGACGAGTACTACTGTAGATGACCACCGTGATGATTCAACTGAAGGTGGCGATGATGATTCATCTAGGTCTCGGGAGATTGACGAAGAGGAACTAGCAAATCATGATCCACCACAGATTCGATTACCTATACAAGTGTGGAGTGGGAAGTGTGTTATACCAGTATATCTTTATATTTATATATAATATAATATATACGTGTGTAACACACTTTTAATTTTACAGGTTGTATCCCTCGAATATATGTTCGAGGATCATCAGGAACATCATATCCCGAGATATGGAGTTGGGCGGGTACACGTGGGCATTGGTTTCTGAAAATCGGAAAAACAGGTGGTGGAAAACATTCTAGGTATGCATCCGTTTGGTTAATTTAAGTAGCTTGTTCATTATATTGTTACTTATACATTTAATGTTCATTTTTTTTATTAGAGGGATGTCACCTGGGATCAAAGAATAGAGGACACAAGACAAATCAAGGATTTGTTTATGCGGAGAGCAAGTACGCGGTATGTTGATCTTCTCAATAACTGGAAGACGATACACCGTAAGAAGGGAAAGGTGCCCCCATGGGATGATGATGTGTGGAAGGCATTGAAAGATTATTGGCTCAGACCTGAAGTCATAGCTAAAAGTGATCAGTGCCGCAAAAATTGGGCCTCCAAAAAATCTATGCATCATGGAGGATCAAAAGGAGCGACTGATTTTGCGTATGGCTTTGTAAGTATTTTTTGCACCACCACAAATCGATATTTTTATTACTTTATCATAATAATTAATAGTAATTAACAAAACTATACAAAATTGTCAGTGGCAGAAAAATGGACGCCTCCCAACGACATGAGAACTCGTGAAGAACTTCCACAAAACAAAAAAGATTCCGCGTATGCTGAGATGGAAGCCATACTTGTAAGTGGTTGAAGTAACGTTGTTTATCCAATATATAACTTAGTAAATTAATAGTATATCTAATTTTAAATGTCAAAATATTTGTATGTCAGTGAGAGGTGGAGGAACAGATCAATTAAGGTTGCCGATGCGCATTTAGCACGAGCGCTTGATAAACAAGCCAGCAAGTACTATACAGAGAAGACGTCGTACTCCCACGGGAAATACAGGGGATTGGGGCAAATGTCGGAGTTGGGCCGCATTCAATCTGGCCCAGGCGGGACATCTGGGGGCACGTCTATCAGTGGTTTCTCTCAATTTGATCAAGAGCGCTTTTTGGCTCGGGCCTTGAACTTCGAGAGAGAAAGACAACAAAGGGAGGAGATGGCCAGACAGATGGCACAAATGCAATGCCAAATAAACCAGATGTCACAAATGCAGAGTCAAGTGAGCCAGATGAGCCAGTTTTTCTCGATGTGGCAGGCAACCCTTGCTCCCCAGCAACCGTCGTGGCAAGGAACCGGTGGTCCTCAGCAGGGATTGGGAACCGGTGCTCCACAGATGGGTGTTACTCCCCAGCAGGGATTGCAGGGAATCGGAGGTTCCCAACTGTGGGGTAGTCAGGCCGGTATTTTTACACATCTTCCCCAGCCGACCGGTGGTTATTATGATCCCGTACCACCTCCTGGTCTTTTTGTGATGATAATGATGATGATGATCATGTGACGCATTAAACATTTGTGTGTGTGTGTGTTATGCATTAAACATTTGAATAATCTATTTTGGTTATGTTGTATGTTAATTTTGAACGACACTTATTTTGGTATGTTTTATTTAGAATATTTGAACGTCACATATGTTTTTTGTATTTATTTGTTGATTAATCTCTAATATTATAGATGCATGTATTAATTTTGCAATTTTATTGAAAATATTTAAAAAATAATGATCAATATGTATATTTGTTAGTAAATATTACATACGTAAATATGATTATTTAATTTTTTTCCTTAAAAATAATTAATTCAAACGTATTAGGATTACTTTTAGTGAAAAAGAGTGTTAAAATGATTATTTGAAAATATTTTAGTAAAAATAATTAATATAAACATATATATATATAAATGTATTCATAATAATAAATAGTTAATAAGAATATAAAACTAATAATTTAAAATTTTATTAATAATATTTTTATAAAAATAATTAATAAAAGTATATATATAAATATATACATAATAATAAATAATCCATAAGAATATAAATTATTTATTTCACAATTTTATTATAAATATTTTAACTTAATCAAAACATATATATACATGACAACAATTAAAATAAATGATAGAAGAAAAAAATTTGTAAAAACACAATATATAATACCTATACAATTAAAAATACAAACCTAACGAATAACTCGTCTAGCCCAAACGTTTAGGTGAAACATGCAAGGCCTCCACATACCGGGAGGTCGCGTGTTCGAATCACATGGGGGGCGAATTTCGCCCAAATTATGTGCTACAGTGGTGGGGCTCGCGTGTCCCAGTGGCGTGTGGGTGCGCTTGGAGCCTCGCCAGCCCTGGCTCGAATCCTGGCGGTTGCGTTTTTTTTTTCGCGAATTAATTCGCGAGGGCCCTTTGCCCTCGGCAAACTGCTTCCCAAATAGGCGAGGACCACGTCTCCCTCGTTAAACCCGTGGCGACAGAAGGCGAGGGCCAGCTGGCCCTCGTTATTTTTCGCGTGGGCCTTCCCGAGGGCAGTTTGGTCGGGAAAATGGCGAGGGCCTACCGCCCTCGGTACACTGACACAAGTCAGGCCCTCGCGAAAGCCCTCGTTATTTGCCGAGGGCAACTTTTTCCCTCGTTAACTTTTTAGCGACAAGTACTTTAACGAGGGTTCTGTTCCCTCGTTAAAACCCTCCCTAAACCCGAATCCCATGGCAAAACCCTCTTTAAGACCCTCGTTAAATTAAATGTATTTTGTGGTGTTAGTTCTTGGCTAGACAAACCTTTGCTCTACTCTTCGTCCACTCGTGATCATTTTGTAGAGTTTGTGGAGTCAGAAAGTGGCAATGACAAGAGAAATTTTCGACTTAATTTGGTAGGCTACTATTTGGAAATTTTGAAAAGTCCGTAACGGGCTTATCTTCAAAGACAGTCCGTATACCTTGGATGAACTTATTGATGGAATAAAATTCTCCTCTGAAAAGTGAATACGACTGCATTACCAATTATCTTTTATGGTTCCGTTTTATATGTGGGACTATCAGCCTCTAAATTATATTCCGTCCAAACTGTAAGATCGCTTGTCAAATAGCTAGATTGGATTTGTATGCTTTGGAATTCGAGTACCCCTTGTGCTTGTAATATACTTATATTTCATCTTTATCTTTAAAAAAAAAAAATATAGTGAATGTATTGATGGAATATCGGGATATTTAATTACTTCCCCAAAGGATCGTATGCTTTACATCATTTTCATATGCACCAAAATCTCCATTTATTGCCTCCACTAGTAATATAACCTGGAAAACCACGTATACTTTTCTCAATTTTCATTATAGAGATTAACTGTTAAGAAAGGAAAAACAAAAGATTGACAATCAATAGACATTTTTATTGCCTGCCATTCCTTAATTAATCATAGACAATCTACCTACGTTTGTTTATATTTGCCTGCCATTCTTTTAAAAAGTTTTTGTCAGTTTTAACTCATTGTTGTGACCGCACATGACAACATCATTTTGTTTTGCTGTAAACTAAAGTTGCAACCACCCTAAAAGGAGGACTACTACGGGGGAATCACCACAAAATTAAAGACTATAAAAAAAAAATCCGTGTTTCGAACTCAAAATCTCGGAGTTTCAGGTAATGGAGCTCTAACCACTTGAACTATTCACACTTGACAACTTATTGTTGTGTTCTTAACCTTTTTTAATTATTGGAGGATTATATAGTTTATCTGATTGTAGTAAATTAACTGTATTTTTATCTTGTGAGGCTTTTTTTAATTGTATATTTTTTGCAGGCAAAATATTGTGTGCATCATTTTCACCGTACACTACTATTATTATCATTGATAAGATTTAATATTTTAATTGTAAATTATTGATCTTTACCAACAATACAGTGAAAACGGTGCCAACATTAATACCTTCTCATTTTTGCGAAATGAGAATGTTACTTACCTATTGATTTTTGTTTTTAAATAATTGTGAGTGAATTTTAAAAAATAAATGTGAGTGAATGAGAAGCTGCAATTTCAAAGTTCAGATGTTTTGGTGATGCGTAGCAGAAATATTATATAATATTTTGTAGTGCTTGTAATTTGTTAGTATGAAAAGTATAGTGGCAATGGTGTGGTGGTTATATAGAGGTGGACAAATAAAAAGATTAGTGAGTAACTCAACCTAGTAACATGAGAATCTATGTGGGGTGTCTTCATGTTAATTATACCATCACGCTCTACAATATGATTAGGGGCCATTCTCCTGTAAATTTTGTTAATGGTGAATTAATTAATTTTTTAATCGTATTTCATGTTTTACAGAATAATATTATTTATTTTTACAAAATATTATTTCTTATTTTTTAAAATAATATTTTCTAATTTTCATAGTATGAAATTGATGTAAATTTTACGATTTAATAGAAATAAATAATATTATTTAGTAAAAACCATTAATACTGACCAAGTAATATATTTAATGAAAATAATAAAAAATGTTCACCGAAAATAATTAAATTGTTGAATTGTATGGTGCACCTAATACATACGAGACTTTGTTTTACCTTTAAGTAGGGGCATTAAATTCTCAAAACTTTTTGGGATGAATATATAAATAGAATAATATTAAAAAAATATTTTATATCACAAAATTTAAAATAGTATATTTTTGAAAAGTTCCTGTCAATTTTTTTTGTAAAATATAAAAATTTAAAATATAATAATAAATTAAAATAATTAACACTCTAATAAAGGAATTAAAAAAAACATAAATTAAAAGAATAAAATAAAAAATAAATGCAAAATAAAAAATAAAAAAATTCATCATCGTCATAATCTTCACGAGAAAAATTATACACTTAATAATTGGTATTTCTGCTTTAATATGTCGGTACTCAAAGTGTAGAGAGTTTTAGAAAAGAGTTGGTCTGTGAAACTTGTTCAGCGTGAAATTGATTTTTTTTTACAGACATACATATTAGTATTATAAGTCACACCCTTTGGTAATATAAGTCACACACTTCAGTTATCACTACGACACTCTTTGCTATAATATAAGTCACACCCTTCACTTTTATGAGTAATACTCTTTATAGTAAAAAGTCACAGACTTTATTGTAAAAAATCACATACTTTAATAATATAAGTCACATTTCTTAACCAGTTTCACCGTAAAACTTGTTCACATTATACTTTGCCTTTAGAAGATGCACAGATCATGCTTGATGAATTAGAGAAAATATTATTTTTAATCATGTAATTTTGAACGATTTTATGCGATAAACACGTCCTAAATGTGTTAATTTTAATTCTTTTTAGTTGAAAAATTTAAAATATTGTCGGAATAAACATGTCCACTTTGCGTGACACTTCAAAATTATTTTTTTTTTTTAAATTTTTCGAGAACCTACACGAGTGAACTGTCATGTATGTAACAAGAAAAATATTAATTTTAAAGTATCATGTGAGGTGCACATGCTTATTCCGGTAATATTTTAAAATTTTCAATAAAAAAGTACTGAATTAGGTACATACATGATTAAAATTGAAAAAACAAAAAGTTACGGACTAAAAATTATATTTTCTCGATAAACTGCAAAAAGGAATTCCCTTTTTGTCATATATTACACTTTGATGACTGAACTTTCAACTTTTGTTGGATAAGTATCAAACTATCGATCTATTAAAAAAAGAAAAACGATCGAACAATTTAAAAAAACAAAACAAGAGGTAAATAAAAAAAATTCCACATTTTCTTTTTATTCCACAGCGAGGGTACGTATATATGTCTCTCGTTATTGGCCTTTCCTATTTTAGTGAAATAATTAAAAATCTATCAAGAGCCACATTAATCGACAAATTTGATGACCAACACATGTAGCTTATTAATAGGCAGTTGATATATAGTTGTCTTGTCACACGTGGGTAAACTAATATCCACCACAACATTGGATTTGCATCTTTACTTTTTGTAGATAGTGAAGTGCCACCTTTGGATTTTACTCAACAAGATCGCATTTTCTTCATTTCAAATAATTGTAGTTGTACGTAATTTCGATGCGGTATACAATGTTGCAAGAATAATATATAATTGTACGTAATTTCTACGCGGTATAATACATGCACGCGATACTCATATTATTGCAATAATAATAGGAAACACACTTCGCCTCACCAAATACAATTTCGACGCTTTTAATGGATTGTAATTTGATTGTGTTGGCGTTTTAACAACTTTTTTGTCCGGATGTGTGTTGATTGTGTTAAATTATCTTTAAATAAATTTAATTTTATATTTTTTTTATCGTTGATTTAGTTTTAATGATTTTGACAATGTCCAATTCTAATTCCAAATCGATGGAACAACGTCATTTTACCATTTCAATTTGGAGCTTTTCTGTGGATGTTGTGACTGGACTAAACATATAATGCACATGTATTTTTAAGTGTGTTCAACTAATTCTTGCCGTCAATTACGTTATAATTTTTTTTTTAATTAATTATATGCATGAAATCTCAGCTGTTAAAAAAATAAATACACGTGGTAGTCCAGTCAAAGCATCTGTCGAAAAATTCCAAATTGAAAAGTCAATACAATATTTTTCGATCGATTTGAGACTAAAATTGAACATTATCAAAGTTATTGAGACTAAATCATCGATAAAAAAATTTATGAGATTAAATATATTTGAGGCCAAAATTATAGGACTATTTGTTATTCAAACTCACAATAATAGCTAGGTGAGCCCATAACCCATTTCGGGGGTGTTTGCAAAAACTTGTGATTTTAAAGAAGTGATTAAAATTAGTGATTATGAGAAAAGTTATTAATAGTGGAAATTGATAGTGTTTGTAAAAAAATTTAAAGAAAAGTTGATAGAATTTGCAAAAAAAGTTAAAAGTTATTAAAAAAAACTAATAAGCTACTAAAAACACCCTCTTTGAAACTTCTAGCTTATAGCTTTTGAGAGCTTATTTAAAAGAAATAAAACACTTTAAATTACTTTTTCACACAATTCTAAATGACTATAATCACTTATAATTTTTTGCAAACACCCCCTAAGTCTCATAATTTCTTAATTGGTCCGAGATTGGTCTTTTATTTGTAGGACTTGCAATTTTCATTTCAAAAGTCCCAAGAACATGTGTGTTAATACGACGACGTCGCTTGTGGAATTTAGGCTACTTTTAGAATAATCCACCGCCTTAATTTGGTCTCATCCTTAAAAAAAAAAAAAAAAAGACCTTTACTTCATGACTTTCTTATTGTACCGAAGAATGTAATTTTTGCTTTTCTTTGAGAGTAGATATTTAAAACAAAATTTTTTGTGAAATCTAAAATAAAAATTATTGTAAAATTTGAGGAAGTGTGATATGATTGGCAGTCACTTTCCGATTGAAAAATAGTTGTGACTTTAGAATTTCCTCCAAAACCAATAGAACACGTACACATGGTTGGGTCATCTAGCGGATCCAAAATTAAAAAATTGAGGGTACAAAATATAATTAATATATAAAAAAAATTGGCCTTTGGTCTCAAATTGATTTACACTCATAAATGATCGCATAACTTTGGTCTCAAATAGATTTAGAGATAGCTGAGTTTGAATCACAAATGATCTCATAACTTTGGTCTCAAATAAATTTAATCTCATAAGTTTTTTTGTCGTCGATTTAGTCCCAATAACTTTGAACATGTCAAATTTTAGTCCCAAATCAGTCAGAACAACGTCGTTTTGCCATTTTTATTTGAGGTTTTTCGGCGGATGCTGTGACTAGATTGCCACGTGTATTTTTTTTTAACACATGGAATTTTAGGCTTATATAATTAAAATTTTAAACTTAAAATTAAAATAGAAATAACGGCAAGAATTAGTCAAACACACTTAAAAATACATGTGACAGTCAAGTCACAATATCCGCGGGAAAGCCCCAAATAAAAAATGGCAAAACGTCGTTGTTTCGGCCGATTTAAGACTAAAATTGAACATTGTCAAAGTTATTGGAACTAAATCGACGATAAAAAAATTATGAAACTAAATCTATTTGAGGCCAAAATTATGGGACCATTTCTGATTCAAACTCTAGATAGTTGAAGTTAAAAAATAAAGATGCTATTGATGATCAAATATGAGACGATTGTGATATGAAAAAGGACATGTACCACTATTCCAAGCAACATAATATGAAAACACATACAAATTGGACAAATTTCAATTGGGGGATGAAGTTGTACTATGCTGCATCCGCCACTAGGTTGGGCAACCCTTTTAGAAAACGATAATATCTGAGGATATACTATGTTTACTTTAGTTTTTAATTAACTTTCGAAAATTGATTTTTTAAAATTTAGGATTTTTGAAATCATGATGAAAAGTAATGTGTGTTTTTTTTTGAATTTATGAGTAGAAATGATATTTAACTTTAGGTCAAATTAATATGTAAAAGTGTGTGATATTATATTATTATATTATTGTTGGATGAGATTTATGTCAATTCGGTGTGTAAGAGTAAATGATATTGTATTATTATATTATTATTGAGTGAAATTGTCATAATTAGATGAGTGTGTAATGATTGAAGATTATAGATTGATAGGTGTAGTTTTTTAAAATTGGTTTTATAAAATCTAGAAGTAAAATCAACTTAAAATTTTAAAATCCAAAATCAAGTTTACAAAATTCAAAGTAAACACATCCTCGATGTTGGATATTGTGGCACTCGATGTAGTGATCGTTCTAATTAAGTGGATTTTACATTTTTAGTTCAATAGTCCTTTTTTTTTTAAAGGCAAACCTCACTGTATATTCCATTGGATGAAAATTTAAAGTACAGAGAAGTTTACAGGAATGTCATCATCTACCCATACACGAGATGAAGACAAAGTAAAAGAAAAAGAAGCAAGTGCGTCCGCTAAGCGATTGATATGACGAGGCAAATGATGAATGTATGTGAACTCGCCCGATGGATCATTTGCCTTAGTTCTTTTAAAACAACGCCGGTGTGGTTCTTAAACTGCTGCTGGCCTGTCACTGCTCGGACTGCCAGTAACGAGTCGGTGGCAACACTGACTTTCTCATATCCAGTGTCTATGCAGAACAACATACCATGATATAATGCTTGTAATTCGGCCTCCAGTACGGATGTTGGTTCCGATATAGGTATTGAAGCCGCTACGCATGGAGGTCCTGGTATTTTTCTGATTGCAAAACCAACCCCAAATTTCGCTTTGGCGGGAGCCACAGCTGCATCGACCTCGAGCTGATAAATCGCTTCCGGATGCACAAATGGGGTCGCAGTACTAGATGGCTCCATTTAAGTCTGTACAATAGGTGTGTTGTTAAGTTTTTGCGCTCGGTTGAATTCCTCCAAATATGCCTGGGTCCTGTCGGTATCAGGTGGTCGCCATGCCCAGCCATGGTTCACATCACAAATCGTTGTCCACATTGCGGATGCTAGAGTTGCGAAAAGCGCCAGTCCCGTTCTCTATGAAAGTGCTGGATCGCCTCACAACATGCCCGAAAGGTAGAATGATTCCCGCGCGCAGGGGTCTCCCAAAAGCAAGTTTCTTTCCAAAACGTCTTCGTACGCGAGCAATGAATTAGAACGTGGCTTGTGGTGCCCCACGCACCACACTCGAGTACAACGATCATTGCATGGTACGTGGTGCCTGTGAAGATTCTCTGGAGTCGCTAGCATATCCTTACTCACCTTCCATAAGAAGATTTTGACCTTCGGCGGAATTGGTAGATGCCAAATGGATCTCCACCATCGTTCATCCACGTACGTTGTCGTATGGAGCGGTTGATCAAATAAACCCATCTCCAGATGATACGCCGATTTTACCGAAAAATATCTTGTGGGATCCAAGTTCCAATACCGCGTGTCATTGGTCAAATCGGGAGGAAGAGGAATTTGTTTCACTGCATGTGCTTCGTACGGTAGCAACTTGTCCTGTAGCTTTCGATCGTCCCACTTCTGTCCTGGAAGAATGAAGTCGCTCATCGAAGACACCCACCTGCCTCGCGACACTAGACAACCCGAATGGACACCTGGAATCCAAGGATCATCAAACGGCTTTATCTTCTCACCATTCCCTACTCTCCATCTAATTCCTCGTCGTACTAGATCTCTTGCCCAGATCAAAGAACGCCAGACATATGACGGATTCGAGCCTATCTGAGCATCGAGAATGTCTGTGTACTTGAAGTATCACGCTTTAAACAGTGTGGCTAGCAAGGAGGTAGGATCATCGATGATTCTCCATACCGTTTGGCGAGAAGAGCCCTATTAAACTGTACTAGACTGCGAAAACCTAGCCCTCCACGACCTTTCGGACGTGCCAGCTCCTGCCAAGCACACCAATGCATCTGATTTTGGCGTGTTGAGTCACCCCACCAGAAGTTAGCCAATACACTCTCCATCTGGACACAAGTCGTCCGAGGAATCTTGAAACATGACATTGCATAAGTCGGAATCGCGTGGAGAACGGACTTGATTAGCATTTCCTGGCCGTCTTTTGAAAATGTTCTGGGAGACCATGATGCCACTTGTTTTGCTAGGCGGTCGGCAAGAAAGAGAAATTGAAGTCGATTACTCCGCAAGGAGAACGTAGGTAGGTCGAGATAGAGCTCGTGACCGTCGACCACCGATATGCTTAACATAGTTTTGATGGTCGAGATAGAGCTCGTGACCATTTTCAAAATTGATCATTTGGCCAGATGCCTTCTCATAATAAGTTAAGCACTGTTTTACAAAAGCACAATCTTGAGGCGTGGCCGGAAAAAAAAAAGTAAGCTGTCGTCGGCTAAAAATAAATGGGACACAATCGGGGCTCCAGCGGCAATTCGAACACCCTTGAATAGTTGTTGTTCCGCATAGCCCTTGAGAATAGCAGATAGCCCTTGCGTGCACAACACAAATAGGTACGGTGATAAAGGATCACCCTGGCGAATGCCCCGTTGCGGACGAATACGACCCACAATGAGATCATTTACCTGAACTGAGTACACCACCATAGAGACACACCGACTAATGAGATCGATGACTCCTGTAGGGAATCGCATCTTTCGCATTATAGCAAACAAAAACTCCCATTCTAGAGAGTCATATGCCTTACTCATGTCAAGTTTTAGTGCAGCGTACCCGTCCTTTGTCTTTTTGTTATGGCGCAGTCAATGCATACACTCAAAGCCGACCAACACATTATCCGTAATTAAATGGCCTGGGACAAATGCACTTTGTTGTGGGTGAATTAGGGATACCAGCGCAGGTCCCAACCTATTGGTTATGGTCCGAGCTACTATCTTATAACACACATTGCACAAACTAATTGGACGGTACTCTGTAACCAAAACAGGGCGCTTCACCTTGGGGAAAAGTGTGATCAGAGTCTCGTTCCATCTAGAAATGTCTGCCCCATCATTAAGGACTTGTAACACTACCTGAATAATATCGTTGCCAATAACACTCCAGAGATCGTGATAGAAATAGACAGAGAAACCATCTGGTCCCGGGGCCTTAGAGGGCTCCATTTGGCGCACAGCCGCCTCCACTTCCTGCCTCGTGTACGGGAGTTGCAACGCGTGATGGCCTCTTCAGACAGTTGCGAGGATACATAGCCCCGTATTTGCTCTATGTCAACCGACGAAGGATTCGTTGATGTGAACAGTTGTTGGAAGTATGCTACAACAATTTGTTCCATCGTCTGCGATGTCGTGGCCCAATCACCTTGTGCATCAACGAAACCCGGGATTATCTTCTTTAGGCGACGCCCGTTCGCAACTCCATGGAATAGCTTAGAGTTCCTATCGCCATGCTGTAACCATGTGATCCTTGAGCGCTGTCTCCAGTGGTACTCTTCTTTCGTCAATGCTGCCTCTAACTCTTTCTGAATTTGCCGCACTACCACCCGGTTCGGTATGACGTTGGAAGAGTGAAGGGCCTGGTCCAGTTTACGCTCCAGTGTCACCACTCTGGTTTCCGTGGATGCTAGCTGCTTACGCTGGCGTTCCCTAAGAAATATAGTGACCCGACTTAGCTTTTGATCCCAGGATTCGGACGTTGACAATTGCTGCCAGTACTGGTCGAATTCCTGTACGAAATCGTCATCTGTGGCCCACTTATGTTCATAGAAAAACCTGTTTGCATGCACAACAGGTGGCGAATGGATTACGTTACGTTGCAAAAGCACTGGACGATGGTCAGAACCATAGAAAGGAAGATTGGTCACATATGCATTAGGAAATTGATCACGCCAACTCTGATTCGCACAATACCGATCTAGCCTCTCACGGATGATCCCGACATCAGAGCGATCAACAAACCATGTAAACAATTCCCCATGTGCATGCATATCGCGAAGTGCACAAAAACGAAGCGTATCCCAAAAAGCTACCATACCTGCGTAATTCTTAGGACGGCCTCCTAGCTTCTCGGAATCATATAAAATCTCATTGAAATCCCCCCCGACTAGCCACGGGACGTCCCCCATCGCGTGCCAAGCTGCCAACCGACGTAGCATTGTCCATGAATGGGGTCGCTCAGTCGGGTTTGGGTTACCGTAAAATGTCATTCTATATTATCATACAATACAAGACAATCAATATGAGCAGAAGATTAGGACAAAATATTTACATTCCACTCCTTTTTCCAATACATTGCAAGACCACCACTACGACCTCGAGGGTCTACGCAAAATACACCGTCAAAAACAAAAAAAAAGGATCGCCATTTTTTACAGCAAAACGAGGGCACTTTAGTTTCGCTAACAAACAACAAACCTGGGTCCTTTTCTCGTATGAGCCTCCGGAGCTCACTGAACGCACGCTGGTTCCCAAGCCCCCGTGTGTTCCACACTATAGTCGTCATGGCTGCTGGCGGTGGGGACCACCGTCGCCCACCGCCGAGTGAGAAACATGAGAAGCATCCGCAACTACCGTACGAGCTCGCTTGTAAATAGCACCATTTGTCTGTCGGTTATGCCGACCTCTTTTGGTTGCAGCTCGCCCCACTTCCGTCGTCAATAGAGTCTCTTCGGCTATTGCGATGAATAAGAGGAAGATTAGGATTAACGCATCTGAGATTGATTTTGGAGAAAGCTGTAGAAGAAAATAAGCAGGCTCGCCAGCAAATTGGAAGACGACGACTGACTCCGGAAATTCTGCGACTTGTAACGGCTCTGCAACCTTCCACACTCTGAATAAGGCGGTGCGGTGGTCGGTGCTTCAGAATTAACAGTCGATACACAAAACAGGCCTCCCATCGCCACGGCGGTGAACGCATAAGTGCCGGCGCTACCGACATCTGACCTTTGTCGTCCTGTGTAAGAGAGAGTCGACCCCATAAAACAACAAGTGAATCAACCGCCATGGGTAGCCTACGAGTAATCGGAAGGACTAAGCTATCTTAAAGAAATCTGTAGAAACGTGCCGATCAATGCGGAAGAAGCTAGAAGGTAGTGGAAGATAGTGCTCACCTCGAGAGAAAACCCCCAGGGAGAGGAAAAGACTTTCAATAGTCCTTTTTTCACATTGAACTGCAAAATGTGCGAATGAGAAGCAAATAAACATAAATGTTATAAAAAAAAACTCGCTCCGAGGTTTGTGTTATTATAAAGGGAAACATGGGGAAAATATTTTCTTAGGACAGTAACTTAGTGATTATAAATTCACTACTGAGCTTGGAGAGCAGGTTTTTTAACACTCTCCAATCGAGAGCAGTTCAAACAAATTTTTCAAAAAAAGATCAATGCTTAAAAATGTTATAAAATAATAAAACTTTTGACACAAATGCATGTTCCGAGGTTTGTGTTTTTTTTTTTTTTAATTTGTAAAAGTGTTAAATATGGGAGAAAACAAACTCTTATATTTGTTTCAATTATTACTTGTTTAAATAGAAAAGTATTACTTGTTTTAGATAGAAAGGTTGTGTTTTAAAGAAAAGATAATAATTTTACTTGTTTAAAGGAAAATAAAAAGATAGAATATTACTTATTAATGTAAAAAAGTATTTTTGTTTAGAAGGAAAAGTATTTCTTTAAAAGATTGTCCTTTAAAAAAAAAACATTTAATTTTAATTTTTAATTTAAACAAAATTATTGTATAAAAAGTATAGTATTTAAATAAGATATAATTAAAAAAAATATTGTCCTACATTTTTAAGTTCAATTAAAATTATGAGATGCTGTGCCTAAAAAATTGATTTTTTTTTTAAAAAGAAAGTGTTGGAACCCCTATACACACAAATTATTGTCCTAAAAAAATATGTTTTCCCATATTGTCGAATAGAGTTCTAGTAAGTCCAATACCCAAAAATATTGAGAAATACTCGATCCAATTTACGGGTTTTGAAACCCAATTAAAAATTAGATTGGGTTTAAAACGCAACCCCTATACACACAAATTACCCGATTCCCTAAAAAATACTCGAAATAAATGTCCACCCCTAATGCACTACCGTGATATCTTGAGAAAAAGAATTCACATAATTCATATAACTTTTTGTCGTGATGAAATGCATTCATCAAATATTTTGAAGATGTTATATTTTTTTATCAATCACCAAGCACATCCAAACATATTTGCGTGAATCAATAGTAAATTAATATATATGTATATATTCTTTAAAGCAAAATTAAGAGACTACAGACATTCCACATCAGGAGCACTAGACATGCCCTATGGAGAGGGTGATAGTAAACAGAAAGGGACCAACAAAGCAAACCGACACTTACAAATGAAGAATGAAGTTGGGTGAAAGAATTCCGTCTCATTTTAAAGTCCAAACTTGTAGAGAAATATATAATTAATTTGTTTATTTCCTCATTCGTGAACAATTTAATATGTGTGGAGTTATTTTCAGCGGAAATCGAACTCAGGATTTAGGCATGAACCTGAAAGATCTAATACTATGAAAGAATTATATCTCATTTAAAAATCCGAACTTACAAAGAGATTTGAAATATATTAACTCATTTATTTAATTTCACTCACTACATGGTTCTCTTATTGTTCAAGCACAAATTTAATAACTGCTGATATTTTGGCAAAGGGCCGTTGCTTTCTATTGATAATTTGGGGAACAACTGTAGATTTTTTGTTGCTAAGAGTAGTAGATTTCCTAGACTCCTGGTTTTCTTTTAGTCATCTTTTTTCTACTTGCTACTTTTTTCATAAGTAGCCGTTTTTCCTTCATGGCTGGGTTGGCGGTTAGAACTCACATGTCAAATTTCCCTTTAAAATTTTGGTGTCCCCGGGAATTTCTCATATTTCATAATGAAAGAATTTCGTCAAATCTAAAAGTTCGAACTTGTTAAAAAATATCGAGTGGACAATTTAATATGAATGAAATTACTTTCAACGCGAATCGAATCCAATATGTGTGGGCATAAACCTGAAGGCTCTGATATCATGAAAGAATTTCGTCTCATCTAAAAATCTCAATTTATAGAAAAGTATGAAATTAATTCGTTTGTTTAATTTCCCTAACACATATTCTATATGGTGTGACACTATCATACTAGTCACTAAATCCCAATTTCCCGTGTTTCTATTTTCAATATTGCCCTCACCTAATTCAGCTACCACTAGACCCCATTATAATGTTGTTAGTAGGGTGATAACAAATGATACGACTGTACATAGATCCGTGATGATAAGAATTTGTGCTAACGCGATATTAACATAAAAATTTTAGTCGAAATGATGTGATAAGATAAATAAATAAATTTAAAAGTATAATTTATATTATAAAATTTGACACGACGACACCATATTATATATAGTATAATACACATTACATTATGACATGATAATAAACAATGAAAAAAACATAATCACTAATAAAATTGTCACCTCTATTTGTTAGGGCCGAGTATCCTAAATAAGTAGTAAGTACTAACTTCAAATATCATAGAGCTTAATAATATGCCACACATAGCACCTAGCTAGTGTTCTTATGCTCCAATATATCACCCAATTAGCACCTTTGAAGACATTAATTATTGCTACTTCATTATTCTTGCATTCGAGGTTGATACTTGATAGTGACAACAAAAAAGGTTGATGGCTGTGTCTAAGAAAAGGTTGCTATATATATATACATCATGTTATGGCACAATAATGGTGAGGACACAAATGTATATATCCCCATCAGCATCGAGGTGAATTTTTCGTCTGTAGTTTTAGACCCACGTTCTTTTTTGGTCCTTTTTTTAACAGAAATGGACCCATTCAAATTTTATTTAACAATTTTGGTCCAAGAGAATTTAAAAAATAATAATTTTGGTCCCAAAAAATTATTTATTTTTTACTTGTAAAATTCTATGAAACCACTTTTGTTATAAAAAAAAAAGGATCATTTTCATGAGGATAAATTCATCTGCAATTTACCCAACCAGAATGGGCCAATTCACAAAAGATGCATGCAAGATAACTATAGGCACAGCACAAGTGTGCTAAAGTCACAAAAGTGACCCGTGATGTAATTGATTATGGGAGGAGGGTATTTGATTGAAAATTGTCGCATGACTCATGCGAAAACTATTTTTTTGGTCGCATGCCTCATGCGTTTTTTATTTATTTATAATTTGTATTAACTTTTATTTATTTATTTAACTAACTAATGGTTTTTTATTTATTTAACTAATTAATTGTATCCTCATGCGACAATTTTTATTTTTATTTTTTATTTATAATTTTTAATAACTTTTATTTATTTATTTAACTAATTAGTTGTATTAATTGATATTATTTGAATAATTTAAAAGTATTAGTTAATTTATAAGTATTGGTCAATTTATTGAAAAGTATTAGTTAGTTGCTTATAAAGTAATTATTTGTTATTCACAATATTAGTTCATTAATTGATAAGTATTGATTAATTTATTGAAAAGTATTAGTTAGTTGGTTATAAAGTATTAGTTCATTCATTGAAAAGTATTAGTTCAGTTATCAATTTAAACATGAAAAAAAATCACATTATATGGTAAAAAATATACACATTACATAATTTTCATCCGAAAATAAATCACAACGACGTGCTGCTAGAAAAACATGTATTAATTCTTAAAAAAAATTATAATATTGGTGTTTATTGTTATTTCTAGCCCTATAATTAGCCTCACGTCGCAGTGCATCCAAGTCGTGTAATGTACGGAATAGCTCTATCCTGCTTTGAAATTCTAAATCTATACCATTTATAGAAGGGCCATGTCCTTGTTTTCAGTATGCAGATATAAACGGTACTGGATGATCGTCGGCTGGCATATGCAAATTCTCGTTTAATTTTATCGTGTTATTTTAATTATTATTTTATTATTATTTTAATTTTTATGTATTACTTTATTAATATTAAAATTATAAATATTAACATTTGCATTTTTTTGTGTAAATAAGTCCCACTTTTCAGCATAATAAGTTGGACGCTTATAAAATGTATTATTAGTGCACGGTGCACCCAAGTGCATACAAGACATATCCCAATTTGTTTAATGAAGTTAAATAAATCAATATTTACTAAAGTATTAATTAATTAATTTGATGAATACTAAATTAATGTAATCAATGAATACTAAATTATTATTAGTGGGCAGACATGCTTTAATTTTTTTTTTATTAAATATGTTTTACTTTGGCCCCAATTCTTCCATCCATTTGCTATATATACATCCATATATATTCACACTTCACACATTCAACACAATACACTCATGAAAAAAGAAGCACAAAGAGGTTGAACACTACATTCAAATCCAAAAGCTCATAAACACACCATGTCTTCTACATCTTCTACTCGAATCCGTCACAACCTTATTTGCTATTGTGGAAAAGTTTATCGTACGTACGTTTCTCAGAAGCCTAGAAGGAGAGGAAGATATTTTCATAATTGTCCTGACTCCCTAAGTGAAGGTGGTGGATGTGGTTTTTTATGTGGACTGATGATAACAATAAGTGTGTTGTTGACAAGAATGATGGCCAAGGTGAAGACACTTACACTAAGGTGACTGAGGAGATGAAGAACCTGGTTCAAGAAATGAAGGTTGTGACTGAAGCAATCAAGGAACTACAGAAATTGAATAAACTAATTTTGATTGTACTACTTTTGATTCTTGCATCTAGGACCATAGCATGGTTGGGAACTACAGAAATTGAATAAACTAATTTTGATTGTACAAATTTTCGTGAATCATTTCGGTCAAACTAAGGTACAAAACAAAGGTCATTCTTTTGAAAAATGAGAGCTAATGTCGCATGAATAATGCGCCTGACATCATCTGCCTCCGCATGGGGTACACTATTGCTAAATCTACACTAATCAGAGGGGATGTTTGACGTTGTGTGTGTGTCAGGGGGGATATGGTTTTTTTTTCAATTTTTTTTAATTAAATTTGAATTCATTTTTAAACCTACAATTATTAATTAATTAAACTTATTACTTAGAATTAACTAATTGAACGTATTAATTAATAATATTTAATTAATTTAAAAATATTAATTATAAGTATTGATACAAATAATATTAAGCAGTCTAAAAATATGTGTTCAAATAATATTAATACAGTCTTGATTAATAATAAAAACATACATGAAATTTAAATGTCTTTTCCCTAATCTAAGCACGGTCTCTTTTTTATCTGTCTGTCAGCACATAATTGGGGGTTTCTCCATCCTTGACGCATGAATGTTGCACAAACCTTGAAGAATGCGATTCTGAAATCAGCTGGATCTCCATTAATCCTGAATTCACCCTGCAATTAAATTAATATAATTTTTACAAATAAAAATACGTGTAAAATGCAAACATGATTAAAATTACTCTGAATATAGTCCATATGTGTTCCTGGCAATCGGAAGGGTTACAAAGCTTTGCAACTAATAAAAAGGGACAGGAATTTTTAATGGTTTTGGTATTTCGCTCATTCTTTTTTTTTTACATTCATATTTGCCACCTTCACTACACATATACCTTACTGTTGTTTCATTAGAAGTACGCCTAAACAATGTGATGTTTCTCATACTGGCCATACTCGTAACAAAAAAATGAACTCCTTCTTTTCCGTGTAAACCCTGTGGAGGAGTAATAAAATCCCCAGTAACATCTTCGAATATATAATCACCATCATGATAATAACTCATTTTATGAAATATGTGGATAATAGTAGAAATATGTTGATAACTGATAAAAATTATGGAGATGATTGAAATGGAGAAGTTAATTTGGGAGTAGATAGAAAAATTGAGTTGAGAGAAAATTCGTGTTAAGATGAATGAATTTGCGTAGGCAATATGTCCCAATTATATAAGTGTAAGATGGAAATGAATTATTTTTTGTGAATTATTATTCTTCACGTGAAATCACAATATGATAAGGGTAAAAGCAGTAGCACGTGATGGAAAATTGGAATCATGTCTGAAAAAGCAAAACGGATAGCAATTATGTCTGAAAAAGCCTGATTCGGATGGAAATTCAGTCACATGCGTACCCGACAACCTGTGTTGCACGGGTACGGGTGCGGGGTGCAGATACGATACGATTCGGGTATGGGGATTCGTAGATTTTCAAATTTTTAGGATACGATACGGTGAGGATACATCAATTTTTTTAATTTAATTATATATATCACCTGTAATAATATTAAAAAATTTACAACAATTATATATAACACATGTAATAATATCAAGAGTATTTAAAACACATGTACTAATATCAAGGAATTCATCCCATAAGTAACAAAACAACAATTAAATAAAAAATCATCAACCTACACAAGTCATAAATCATAATAAAAGATTAATATGGAAAATTAGTTTTGGGGAACGTGCACAATAATTTTCATTGGATATTGGTAAGAAAAAACTATATTAATGTTATTTTATAAGTCTAACATGGTCGTGAGGCTAATTATAAGTCTAGAAATAACGAGAAAGATAGATTTTATACATTTTTTTAATATTTAATTCAAATTTTATACGAGAAAGAAATAAGGAGAAATAAAAATTTTTTTATATATATTTATTTTTTCATATAATGTGTATATTTATTTTTTCATGTAATGTGTATATTTATTTTTTCATGTTTAAATTGATAATACTTTTCAATTGATGAATTAATACTTTTCAATTGATGAACTAATATTTTTCAATTAATGAACTAATATTTTTCAATTGATGAACTAATATTGTTGATAACAAATAACTAATACTTTTCAATTAATGAACTAATACTTTATAACCAAACAACTATAATACTTTTTAATGAAACAACTAATACTTTATAGCTCGAGTAAATTAATATTTTTAAATTAATAAAATAATATCAATTAATATATTTAATTAGTGTGGGATTAATAAATTATAACTAATAAATTATAAATGAATTCTAATTTAATAAAAAAAGAAAAAAAAAATATTTGTCGCAGACACCCCGTCCCCTCATGTTTGTGTAGAGTTAGCATAACTCCATGGGTATGCGCTGTCAGATGTCTGCGGCGCTTGTCAGGTGCGCTGCCAGAACACTGCAGCGCGTGTCAGGCGCGCTAGCCATTTTTTTTTTTAATTAAAATTCATGGTTTGATTGGGGTAGAGAGACCGTGGTTTGATTGGAGTAAAGACATTTAAATTTTATGTAGTTTTATAAAATTTCATGTTGACGGTTCTCGAAATATTATTTTGAACACGTATTTTTAGAGTGCTTAATATTAATTAAAGTATAAAATAACTACATATTATTTGTACACCGCGGTCAACGCATAAATAAATTATAAATTATAACTCATAAATAAATAAATAATTATAAATTATAAATTGTTCCCGTTAAATTTGTTAGAACTTAATTTAATATTCAATAGTTCTCATTAATTCATGTTTAATTAGTTAGAAATAACGAGAAAGACAAATAATATAATTTTTTATAATATTTAATACATTTTTTTCATAGATATTTCAAGAAAGACAAATATTTAATGTGTATATTTTTTTCCTATATAATGCGAATTATAAATTATTAACTCATAAATAAATAACTATAAATTATACTCCATCCGTCCTGATTTTGATTATCCGCTTTCCATAAATAGTTGTCCTAATTTTGTTTATCCATTTTCAAATAAGGCAATAAAGCAACATTCAATACTATTTAACACTATTATTTATTTCCACCAAACCCACTTTACACCATTTAATACTATTATTTCCCTCCACCAAACTCACTTTACCCATTTTACACCATTTAATACTATTATCTCCTACTTTTTCTTAATCTCCGTGTCTACAGTAAATGGACAATAAAAAAATAGGACGGGGGGAGTATTTTTTTTCCTATATAACTCATAAATAAATAATTATATGTTGGGATATTTTAGTTTTGATGAATTATGCCAAAACATTATCAACTTTATTCAAGCTAAATTACAGATAACAAGTTGAGGGGGAACGAGAGAACAAGTTGAGGGGGAACTCACGAAATCAGATGAAGATGATCGAGATCGACGAGGTCATATTTAGACCCGACGAGATCGGATGAGTAAGATGAGTTCGGAGTTAACCGATGAAATTTGTGCAAAATCGTAAGAGAAGAAAAAACTAAGCCCGGTGATCGAAGATCGATGACCACACGACTGATCGATGATCGGAAGAACAGACGAGCCGATCTGGTGATCTAAAGATCGGTCGAGCCGATATGGTGATCGGAAGAGCGCATAAGTTGATCGAAAGAAACCGACCGGAAGATCGTAAGAGAAGGTTGCGATCGGAAGAGGAGCGGATGAGATCGATCAAGATCGGACGTGATCGAGATCGATAAGATAAAATGATATGCTAACCTCGATGTAATCGACTGATGCTATCCTCGATATGTTGAATCGAAGATGTGTTGATCCGATCGGTCCGAAATTTTGTCGATCGGTGAAGAAGAAATCGATATCTTTGAGTCAAGTGACCCGAGGGTCGATGAGTAAAAGTGACCCGAGGGTCGATGTGTCTGAAGTCGAAGAACTGGACTCGGTCGGCTGAAAGTCGTATGATGATCGACGATAAGGTCCGGCCAAGAGAAGTCTCTTTGAATCAAGAATCCTGAGTAGAAGTATCCTGAGACTCAAAGAAACCTGAGACTCAGAGAAACCTGAAGACTCAGAGAATCCTGAAGACTCGGAGAAACCTGAAGACTCAGAAGAAATTGAAGAATATAGCCATTAGATTTAGCTGACGTGGACCAATGAGAGGAAGACAACCAGCCTGAAGAAGCTGCAGAACTTACAGAATAGTATGGATTTGAATGTGATTCTCTCCAACGGTAACATTCAAATCCACACTATAAATACAAGGTCTTTCATCATTCTAAAGTGTGGAGAGTGTGGAGAATGTGGAAAAAGATGCTACAGAGCCAAGAGCCATATACTCAAAGCATTCCCACCATAGAACACAAATCTGTAGACATACAAATACATCCATGAGTGTTCTAAAACCCAATCTAAGCAACCCACGATATATCCTAAGCTTAGAGAGATTTTCCCAACCTTAGCATTGAGGCTAAACAAATGTAAGGGAAAATCTCAACCTAGTTGGAGACACCAACCCAAACCCAAACCCTATTGTTAGGTAGTTTGTGTGATTGTTGGAGTTGCAAAGAGTGAGTAAGCTACAGAGTAGTCAGCCAGAAAACTCAAATGTAGAAGAAGTGAGTAAGCTACAGTGAGTTAGCCTGAAAGCTTGTAGACGATCCCGTGAAGGGTGATAAGTCCCGAGACGAGCCCGAGAGGGTGATAAGTCCAGTTTGAAGGAATTTCCCTAGGAACAGGGAGAGTGGATGTAGGAGCTTGTGTCTCCGAACCACTATACTTTGTTGTGTTCTTTATTGTTTTATGTTTTTATCTTGTCATATGCATTTGGTTATAAGCAAAACACAAATCATGGACTTAAAACGCAAAAATCTAGAATCACTCTGCCCTCACCCCTGTTTTATATACATTTCATGATTTTTTTCGCATTTTATGGGTTTTTTACCGGGACAAACATTATAAACTATAAATAAATAAAAGATAATAAAAATTCGAAATTAAAAAAAAAAAAATCAGTCGCATGGACTGTGCGACACGGGTCTGACAATCCTCAACTTATAATACATCAAATCAATGGTCACAATTGTATATATAGCATAACTCACATTTTGGCCGTTAGCTTTTCCATGGGAATTGATCAACTCCACATGATGAGCCATAATTAAAGTGATACTTACAGGAGAAGTTGTGAACAAAAAATGCAAATCAATTCGATATTAGGCTGTATATTGTATGGATGATTTGAAATTTATAAATTTTACGCACAAATCATACTCTTTAATAGATTTACAAATATTTAGATTTGAGAGTTTATTTAAGAGAGTAAAGGGGGAGAGGGAGGGAAGGGTAGAGATTTGAAATGATTGAGTTTTGATGAGGATTTGAAATCCCTCCATTTTAAATTAGACTCTTAAATCTAAATATTTGTAAATTCATTGGAGAGTGATGATTTGTGTGTGATATCCATGGATTTCAAATTCATCCATCCAAATGGATACTACTACACATTTAGGCTTGCACAGCTACACTTGGACAGCTCTTTTTTCAAACAGCTCTCCAAGTTACAGCTTGGAGAGCGGTTTTATTAAAAAAAATAGATAGCGGTTTAAAACCGATGTCCAAGAATAAAACTTGGAAAGCGGTTTTAAACTGAATTGCGAGTTCACTTGCACAGCGGTTAATAACCGTTGTCTAATTAAACACTTGGACAACGGTTAATAACCGCTGTTTTTTTTTATTTCAGATATATCAGCTAGCGTACGCGTACCAGAACCTGGTCTGCCTTCATTTCTTCTCCCCAATTATTCCTCTCCCCCCAAATTGCCGCAAACCGATCGAAGACCTAGCTCCTCCCTCTCACCCAAATCGCGCGCCGTCGTCGGTTTCCTCCTCCAACCAAATCGCCGCCGTCGCCGTTGACCTAGCTTCTCCCTCTCCCCCAAATCGTCGAGCGCCAGCCTCCTCCCTCCCTCTCCTACCGCCGCCGCTGCCCTCCGCTACCGCCCCCGCCGTCGCCATCCTCCCCTACCGCCGCCGCCGTCGCCGCCTTCCTCCTCCATATATATATAGGTATTTTTTCTTTTATATATATATATTGCATGTGTTTATTTATATATGTATTTGGGATTAATTGTTAGGATATATATATATAAATATTGTGTTTATATATATATGTTTGAGATTAATTGTTAGGATATATATATGTTTGGGATTAATTATTGTTAAGGTATATATATATTTTTGAGATTAATTGTTAGGATATATATATATATATATATATATATAAATATGTGTTTATATATATATGTTTGGGATTAATTGTTAGGATATATATAGCTAATTTGTTATGATTAATTGTTGTTAGTGTGGGATTAATGTTGGTTTAATTATATTGTTGTTAGTAGCTTGGATTAATTGTTGTTAGTGGCTTGAATGAATTTTTGTTAGTGTTAGAAATGAACATTTTGTTAGAGATGAATAATGCACTTAAGATGTTTGATAATATGCTTGTGTGAGGATTTAAGCATAAATTAGGATTAATACATTAGGATATATTTTGGTTATTAATTTAATGAATGGACGGTGATTAATGATTAATGATGATTAATGGTGATACATTAGGATACATATTGTCTTGAGAAGTAACAAAAATTGTGAATGAGTAAGTTCATTTTTAATATTCTATACAATGATTTGTTTTACTTTTAAAATTATGCATATTTAATCTATTTTTATTTTTTAATTATAATAATAATAGTGTGATGACGATGTATCGGAGTCGCCTTCAGAGTCAAGGTTCAAGATCTAAGTTAAATAAAGTGAACTGGATTAATATTAAGGTAAATTTAATTTAATAATTATCAAATTAATAGAAAGAAATCAAAATTGTAATACGTGATTATAATTGTTAATCAACAGGTTCCGAGGCAACGAGATAATGAATATTGTGGACATTTTGTGTGTTGCATTATTGAAGATATAATCCGCGCTTCTCTAACGAACATTCCTCTCAATGTAAGTCAATTTATCGATTTATTTAAATTATTATTGATTGAATAAAAATTCATACTATATTGATTGATTCGTTGTTTGCAGTTTGTCTATGAACGTGAGCTCAAGTCTTACTCTAAGAAAAGACTGGAGAAATGGAAAAACGATTGGACGGGGTACCTTTACAATCGATTCTTATATTCATACGATATTGAGTGATCGTTGTTTGAAATTTTGGTAGCATGTAATTAAATTATATATTTGTGATGATATATATTTCATGTTTTTGGTGTATTGGACGTATGTTTATGATTGTATGTTTATTTATTTCATGATGTGTATGTTTATTTATTTGATGTTTTGGTATATATATATATGTGGTATAAGTTTTGGTTTATGGTTTTATTATAGGATTTTTGGTTTATGGTTTATGGTATTGGACGTATATATAAGTTTTGGTTTATAGTTTTATTATAGGATTTTTAAAATATAAATTAATAATTAAAAAAAAAGTTATTGGACAGCGGTTAATAACCGCTGTCTATCTAACATAATAAACGAAATTATTAAAAAAAAAAGAAGTTAGACAACGGTTAATAACCGCTGTCCAAGCCCCTCTTTGCAATGCGGTTGAAAAACGCTGTCCAAGCCCAACTTTTGGACAACGTTTTTTAATAGCTGTCCAAGCTTGGACAGTTATTACTTGGACAACTGTTATAACCGCTCTCTAAAGGCTTTTTTAACAGTTGTCCAAGCCCAAATGTGTATTAGTGGGAGTCTTACACAATTTTTGGGGCAAATTACTAATAGGTACAAATTAGATTGCAAATATAGCCAAAGTTGCACGCGAAAGTACAAATATACATACATATATACAATCATTTTTTAATATTATTACAACCGATTTAGTTTTTTGTTGAGTGGATCATTTATCGTACAATTTATAATTCACTTTCTCTCTAAAATACATGAATTTCTCCAATTTACTTCAAGTACAAAATTGGTAGTGAAAAGACTTTCATACTCTTATTTTTCCATTTTTCATATAAGACTTATTACACCACCTCCACCTACCCATCTCCTATTTTCAATAAATAGTAGTTCTCATAAAGGAATGGATGAGAATCAAAATAGGAAAATATATACATTCAACCTTGTTCATTGGTAATTTGAAAGTTACGTATCTTTAAAAAAATTACAAAACTAAAGTTTAAAAAAATTAAATTTTTTGTTGTCCAATAACTTTGCATCATTGTTTTGACTTTTTATTTTTGGTCCTGTAAATTTTTTTTTAATTGGTCCTTTAACCTATTGCAGTGGGTTACCAAGCAGGTAATCGTCACATGTGTAATTATTTTATTTTTTCTTGTAATTTCAAAGCGCGACTTGAACTTTAGTAATCCTAATAATTTTGGTCGGGTTTTGAGTCGGGTATAAAAAATAATTCTTATATTAAAGGACAAAGTAAATGGGGTCAGTTCACTGGGTCTAAACTGACCGAAAAATCCAAAAAATAACCAAAATACGCAAGAACCACTATTTTTCCCTAAAAAATAAACAGAAAAATCCCAACCCAAAATTATTAAGATAAAAAAGTCTAGGTAGTATTTCGAAGTTAAAGGAAAAAATAAAATAATTACATAGGTGGCGGTTACCTATTTGATGACCTGCTACAACAGGTTAAAGGACTAATTTCAAGATTTTTGATAACTTACAGGACCAAAATAAAAAAATCAAAATAATTGGGACTAATTTCAAAACTAAGTAAAATTACAAGATTACAAAAAACTTAATCTCTTTCAAAAAATAGCAGGTCATCTTTATTCGTCTTCCTTCCACAAAAAATATTGCAGATCTTCGTCTTCTTTATCTTACGTTATATTGCACAAATTTCTACACCGATGAAAAAAAAAAGAAAAAAAAAAGTGTGTGTGCATCATTTCAAAAAAATGTGCACCATTTCAAAAAATTGTGCACCAGTACAGAAAAGTGAAACTTAACTCAAAAAATGTTTTGGGATTTAAGTGTGCGGAGCAAATTAAGGTTTTAGAATCCAGAGATTTAAAATTTTTGATATATAGTAAATGTATGTGTTTGTTTTGAGATTTGAATAGAGTGAAATTTGACTTTATATCAAATCAATGTTTAATAGTGATTGATGTTGTATTATTATATTATATTGAGAAAAGTAATATAGTGTATAAAATGTGATGTATTAGGAAGAGTAATAATAGGTTTTATTAGTGTTTGTATGTGTGGAATGAATGTGGAATTTAAAAATTTAGACTCTAAATCTCAAACTCGTATGAGATGGAAAGCGCAAAGTCCTAAGTCCATCCGTGTGAATCCCAAAATAAACATACCCAAAATGCTTGCATTAATTCTTCTCCATTTACCAACTTGCAGAGAACTCGAATCACAAGCTCAAAACTCAGTGACTAAACACTTTCTAATTGAGCTTCAATGTGGAGTAAATGGAGATCATATTGAACCATAATATAGGTGGAAATATGACGTGAGCAGCAACAGAGGTGGCATAGCAGAGAGCCCCATGTTGGAATTTTGATATCAATAGTATAGTGCACTTAGTAAACCTTTTGTAAAATTCAAGTTTTGGAAATTAAAAGAAAAACACAATTAAATCACGGACAAGTCAGTGGCAAATCACTTGCCCTTAAGCTCAATTTGCTCGCCTATTCAGCTTCAGACCTTCAAGAGCAATGAAGTCCCAAGGTACAACGTTCAATCACACTGCTTTCGGAAGCAACGAGAAACAGTTCTTTTGAACTTTTCGTAGCTAGAACCCCTTTGCAAAACTCAAAAAAGAAACACGAGAAATATGAGAAATGGGATATGATTTAAGATTGTTTATGCAATGGGAGAGATGACCCCTAAATAAGGGTAGAGAAGCAAGGAAGAGGTCTCCACATAATTATATGGAGTTTGGAGAGTCTTTCTGTAATTAGTCATCATAAAGACTAATAAGTTGGAAAATAAATTGGATTAAAAATCTAGAATATGATTTTTTTCAATTTTCCAACCTCATCATTTGAGCCAATTTATCATTCACACCGATAATTGGTTTACTCACGTATTATCCATCATCGCAAAGCTTGCGCAACCCTACACGACGAAGTCAAAAACACAAAAAAAGGAGTAATGGAGCCCACAAAAAATATAGCTCAAAGATGCCCAGTTAATAATTTAATTTAATTTAACTCTCCAACAATTTATTTGAAATGGACCAAGCCATTTCCACTTGGGTCAAACCCAATTCTCCAACAATCCCCCATGAATGAAAAAATTGATCAGATGTATTCAAGTGCAACCAGACAATGAAAACCAAGGGTTCCATGAGAATTAGTTGCATCAGGATAGGCGGTGATAAACCTTGAAACTTCCCTAGTGAAGTACCATCGGATACACTTGCCAACCAGTGGACTCGATGCCTTGAACTGTTCGACGTTCATAGTGTACCAAGACAATACTCACACAACGTTTTCTCTTTACTACTAGTCGGTCCTTTCTTTGTTGTCCTTTTTGGCTCTGGAATGCCTTGGAACTATTCATCGAATGCTTTCGAGATTTAGCCCTCAAACTCATCTCATAGAAGCGGCCCCTTCTACATTCGATACAGGTGATCTCTCATTAAGAGTATACTATCATACCCCATGTACCACGTATGAGGATCATTAAAAGCTAACGCTTTATCCTTCAATGGACAAGTCTGTCACTCATTTACCATAGGAATAGACTGAGAACTCTTTTTCCCGAGTGCTTTGTTCGATTCCCCCCACAATTCGGTTGTCCCATTGAACCTGCAAACTAGGATTTACAATTCAGGTTGGATTGCCATCATGGGTGGTAATCAATTTCACGGGCTTCAATTTCATTCCCCTCGATGAAATCTCTACTTGGTCTCTCGAAAGACCTTTCGTTATTGGGTCCATAATATTTTCTTTAGATCTCACATAGTCAAAAGTTATAACACCAGTTTTCAATTGAATTTTTACGATTTATGTCTTCGACGTATATGTCGAGACTTCCCATTGCTCTCCCAATAGCTGACAAACTATCACAATATTACCTAATAGATGACATTGACCTCGAACGCATTGGAACTTCTTCCAAAACACTATTAAGCTACACAACCTCTTCAAAAGTTAAATTCATGGCAATGAACTTTAGTTGCATTGTTGATCAGACAATGCAAGTTAAATTGCAGGTTTTTCGAGATACCACTGCTTCTCCCATAACGAAATGTAACCACTGTTGGAATTTAGAGGCACGTAAACACGTAATACATGCGCAGTGGAATTAAACAGTTCACCAACAACGAACATATAATTGCATAAACGATTACGAATAAACATAACAAGAAATCTTATAGTAATTCAAGAGAAGATTTGTCAACTATGGTATCCACGTAATCCCCGTTCACAGATTTGCACAGATTTGCCAGCTTTGAATCCCGAGATGAATTTGCTAGGAAAATTCTTACTCTAGATTTTATGGAGAAAATATGAACAACTATTTTATGGATTCCCAAGAGGTCATATATATAGGAGAGGCCTAGCTTAAATCTTAAGCTAACCTGATTAGGAAAAAATTCCTAATCTTTATTTAAATAAATCTCTTAAATTTATTTCCTACATATAAAATCTCCACGAATTTAATTCCCATATATAATAAATCTCTACGATTTATTTCCATATATATTAAATCCTACAATAATATTCCATATATTATTGTTGGGAATTCCTATTTAATTAATTCCAATTTAATTAAACATTAATAATAATTAATTTCAAATTAATCCATTATTAATCAATTCTCCATAAATTAAATATTAAATCCAATTTAACATTTAATCAACCAACTATAATCTATAAAATGGAACTACTTGTTGTGTGACCCATAGGCCCTCATATATCGAGCGATTAGTCAAACTAACGGTCTTAATTGAACTCTAGACAAATAAATCAGACATTCTCAATATATGAGGTACGTTGCGAGAAATATGCAACTGTCTGTAACTGTAATATGGGCTATTGTGATTTTCTCCTTTCATTCACGAATACTCGATTAGTCTTGAACATGATGAAGTGTCTATTCAAATAACTTAATCACTTTATCTCCAATCACTAATTGATCACTTATGTCACACTTGGCCACAAAGTCCAAGTTGGCGTGCATTGGCCAATGACTTTGATCCAATTATGATGAGAAGGTGAGTATTCTCTCTAAATCCACTTTGAGGAATTAATGAATCCTATTCTTGGCTCAACTACCACGCACATGCACTTCGTGATGAACTCAATCCAAGTCATATTTACCCATGAAAGGGTGCAAGCGTCGGTCATGGTCAAAGTTCATCACTCCACACATGTCGTGCGTATTGACCTCAATCGCTCCCACTAACCGAGACACCCGTAGACACATATAGTGGAACTACATCAAACGATTTCTAGGATGGGTATACCAATACCCTCTAAGGTAATTGTGCATCCATCATGAGATACCTAGTATCTCGTAGTAAGTGAGATCTTACTACACTCTCCAAGAGTATGATGCAGATAGCACACCAATCTCCATTACATCATCAATATCCCTTTCTTGATGATCCTTGATCGGGGCTATTTGAGAATCATGCTTAAGCCATCTGAGTTTTCACATACCCAATGACAGCAGTGATTCAGGGAAACACAGATAAGAACAAAGACAAACAATCAAACATAATATTCTAATATGTATAATGTCATACATTTAATATTAAATAAACAATAATATTAAACCAACACTGAATATTATCTGAGTATTATGTCCTTACAATAGATTGTCTCTAGGACACTAACACTAACAACCACTAGTGGACTCTTTAATTCAATTCACATTTGTGCACCCTTCAAGTATAATTAGATATCTCGTATACGATTTTCTGAACCAAGTAGTTCGAGAGTTCGACTCGACTTGTGAAATATCGAATACAACACTAGTTAGCTGACTAACTCAAAAAGTTGAGTGTCCTAACCAGTTTTTCAATGCTAGTAAATAATATGTAAAATGGAGACTTCATCCCCCACAGTTGCTCGTCCTTTTAAATGAGAATAGTTAAAATTCATCATATTTGTACAAAACTCGAAACACATTGGAAAAACCCAATTGTGTTGAGTTCACACTAAATAAATTCAACTTCTATTTAATTAGACCTCAAAACAGAAATTTTATTAGTCTAATCATAGTCATCACTTACTCGTAAATTATAATTGATATAAAGAGTCAAGGAATTTACCACACTATAAGGAAAAAAAAATCATAATACCTCAAGTATTATAGAGTTACCCTGCCCAAGATTCATCAAGGCGGCATAAAAAGTAATCCATATATAATTCAAACAAATTACTCCGACTAGATTAGGTACATGTCGCGAGTCGTTTCGGTTGATGAATATTATGTGGCTAATTTAATTACAACTCGCAAACAAAACATATACGTGTAAAATAAACAGTAAATAAGATGAATTTGTTGACCCAGTTCGTCAATATATGACTACTCTGGGGGCATACCAAGCCAGGATGTAGTATTATGAGCTTTACACGTACAGTTCTTGATACATCTTATGAAGATGAATCGATGCAGGTTATCGAATGAGTTCTAGGGTTTTTCATATATGTGGATGAACACTCTAATTTTTCTGTTCCTCACCTCTCAGGGGATTTTTTGTAGGCTATATTTCTCGGATTATTTTATGAACCAACCCTTTTCTTCTTCTTTTTTCTTCCATTTATAGTACTTCGTCAAGCATGAGCTGGATTGGTAAAGCATGTGCTGGATTCTTTGGATCATGCAAGAACTCCGGTGGTGCTGCCACGTTTCTGACTTCATCTTCTAGATTGATCTTTGTACAAACGTCGTCTGTAGGACGCTCTTTTAATCGTCAGAATTAATCTTTTGTTCGGTTGGACTTTCTGTTCGTCGCTTTTAAGACAGTTCTTCAGGAGATTTGAGTTCGAACATACTGACCTGGTTATGTTTGTTCGGTAGGCTGGCCGAGCAATTCTGATCAGTTGGCGAACAAAAAGTAACTCATCCACCGGGCATGATTATTATATTCAAACATTACACGTGTCGCTCTTTGATGTTCGATTAATTCTGATTTATTATATCGAACACAACAGTACATAGCCAATTAAAATTAAAAATTAACACCCATGAATGTTGCATCCTAAGTTATTACAGTGGCCAGTAAAAGAATCTCAAAAAATAATAATTTGCATCTGTGCTTAAGGCTAATGCCCAAGGAATATTAGTTCCTTTCCAGTTCCACAGATCAACTTTAATGGTCTAAACCATTTAATATGGCCCAGCTAATCAAATAGCAGCCCCATATATAAAATAATTGATTGGTCAAAAACCAACCATTGCCCCACGTTGACGGTCAAAGAAGGAATATTGACCAGTTTCTCAAACAGACCTGCCGCTAATTTAATGTTAAATATTCTCTTGTTGCGGTGAGGTCGGAAAATTGATTTGAGATGTGTGCTTCGAAGCCAATGACTCGTGAGTTCTCCCATTATTCCGAGATCAGTCAATAATCAATATGGGGATATCCAGTGGTGGACTTATCATGGAGTTTCCGGTGATCAAAGGAGAAGCAACTAAGAGGTCTCCACATAATTACATGGAGTTTGGAGAGTCTCTCTTTAATTAGTCATCATAAAGACTAATAAGTTGAAAAATAAATTGGATGAAAAATTTAGAATATGTTTTTTTCAATTTTTCAACCTCATCATTTGAGCCAATTTATCATTCACACCGAGAATTGGTTTACTCACGTGTAATCCATCATCGCGAAGCTTGCGCAATCCACTACGCGACGAACTAAAAAACACGAAAAAGTGAGCAATGGAGCCCACAAAAAAAATATAGCTCAAAAATGTCCACTTAATAATTTAATTTAATTTAACTCTCCAACCATTTATTTTAAATGGACCAAGCCGTTTCCACTTGGGTCAAACCCAATTCTCCAACACCCCATTCTTTGGCAAAAGAAGATTCAGATGCTTGTTTGGTAGGGTGTATGTAGGGGTAGAACCAGGATAGACATAAGGAAAAAAAAAACTAATGTTATAACTGATTCGAGAAAGATATAAAAACGATATATAAATTGACACTGAAATTTTATGTGGTTCACTAGCAGTTTATTATTATTCAGAATCGACAACAATTTACAACTCAAATGGAAGTATAAATAATATCTAACCGATTGGGCCTAAGTTAATAAACTTAAATTGAAAGTGAGGAGTGTTTTGAAATAAAGCGATTTTAAGAAGTGATTAAAAAGAAATGTGTTTGCAAAAGAATCACTTAATTTTAAAAAGTAGACTTTGAAAAGGAATATGTTTTGTGACTTTCGCCTAGGGGTGTGTGAGAAGTGTTTAAGGAGAAGTTAGAAGTAGGAAATTATTGTTTGACCAAATTAGATTTTAAGCACTTAAATAAGTGGCTGTTAACATATTTTAAGTGATTTTTTTTCAAAAAAAAAAAGTGCTTTTATTTTTTCTATAATGCTTGCAAACAGGCACTAAATACCATAAAATTTATGTATGTCAATATTAACTTTAAAGGTCATTGAAATTGCGTCCTTAAAACTATAAAACATAAAATTAGTTAATACTACAAATCTACTCAAACTTTTCTAAATAATAGCACTAGCACCAATCTCATTAACAAGGAAAAATACAACTTTCACAATTAATAATAGAATGTGGTAGAATGACAACTATGGAAAATCGATCAAAACAAGAAAATAAAATATCAAATATTGCACGTCCACGTATCAACCACTCAATCGACATTAAACAAAATAAGAGAAAATTCAAAAACCAAATGAATTGAACTAGAAATATGCGTCTAACGATGTAGAAAATTACATGTAATATTGTTCATAATCGCAACATTCACTAAGTTACCACAAACAAACTGCTCAATATAAATTTGAATTGCTATGTAAAATTGAATTAGAAACGAGAGAGATTATTCAACTTGACTTGAATACTAGAATTTTGTGAACGAAGTGGTTTTTTTTTAAACAAAAACTTATATGAGAGGGTCTCATGTATAAGACGGGGTACAACCAAGCACAAACTACACCCACCTCTCCCAAAGTCTTAAAGTGTCAATATCCAATTTATTTTTCGTCTCACCGTGAGACGGTCTCATGCTAGTGTATCTCTTTTTTTTTGGAAAATTATTATTTTCGCCAAGCCTCCATAATTTGTTTGATATATAATTTTGAATGATTATGATTTTAAATAAATTAACATAACAAAAAAAAGTTGAGTGTTTAATTTCACGCTACAATTAAAACAAATTCACTACTAGTAAAATAAGTTTAATTCTAGGAATATTTCCTTGGGCTCCAACTCCGCCCGTGGGTGTATTCAAGATTTTGAGTTTCCAAACAATGGAGGGAAGGGTTAAGAGGCGGGAGGGGTAGTTTAGGGAATGCATAGAGGTGTATTAATTCTAAGGAGTGAAGTCATTAGAGAATTTGAATTTTTGTAACCTATAATTTGATCTAGTGGATTAGACACCTTTCAGTGTAATAGTGGGCATATGAAAATTATATACACCTCTAAACCATTATATATTGTCTTCAACTTGTTTATTCATACTGCATTGATTTTTATTTATCAACTGCATATTTCATTATATCTTAATCCAGCTTTCGACTGCCTGATGATCCTCACTTGATGCAAAACTAATACAATTTAATGAAAACAAATAGTATTATTTAGTAAACTAGTATATCATCCGTGCGATTGCACGGTTTGTGAGTATAAAATGAACATGATATGAAATGTATTTATTTTTGTGTTAAATAAATTACAAAAAAAAATATTTTACTTATAATAATAATAATAATCTTTTTTTCATTTTTTTAATATATATATTTTTTTTCATTTCGATGCAACTCACGATTTATGAACGTATTTTGCTTTTGCAATCAGGCATGGGAAATGAGTGGTGATCCAACTGCTTAAAAAAATTACATTGTTAAATAGTACAACTTTAAAGATATTTTTTTGAATTATTTCCTTCTAAACCATATTGATTGTCACCTATTATCGTCTTCCCAATTTCCATTGCATGTTAAAATTTTCAAATTGTCCCCGTTAGTTACTCAGAACATGATAACATATAACTATCCATGATTGAAATTGACTTCCTTAAGAAAGTCTAAGGTTTTTAATAATTGTCTATAACTCTCATTAATGGTCACACCATAAGATATAATTAGTCAAAATTATCTTTTTAAGATGTTAAAGAGAGTCTACTATCTGATGAAGTCAGTGTCATTCCTGAAATACACACTCTTTGTCCTAAGTTAGTCTCGATTAGTATTTTATTTTAAAAATGTGGGTACCGAGTTTCATCACAATCAATCCAGTATCGTTTATAATCCAAGGTCTAATGTCAATTGTATATGCAACTAATTCATAGTAATTTGACTCAATGACAGACCTACATGTCCTATGTTGGGATCACGTGCCCCCATAGTTTTCTTTTTAAGTATATGTTATATATATTATTATTAGGTGTAATACTTATATTATATGTATATAATGACTTAAATGAGTTTTTAAATAGTGTTATAATTAGTTAAACATGCAAATATTTCGTCTAAAAAATTATTATATCTATTATGTATATGTAATATCACTACTTAAAAAATTAAATATTTTTTTAAGATAATGATAGTGTATATGCATAATCGTGACACTAAAAAAATAGAGTTCACGTGAACCCGGGTTCACATGAAATCTACTTTTTATATTATTTATTTTTGTGTCCGCGTTATGAAAGTTTTCTGGATCCGTCCATGATTAGACTAATCAATTTAAATATTATATCCTTTAAAAAAAATCATTCAAATAAGTAAACAAATCGAACTTTATCACAACCAACCTAGTGTCATTTTACAATTCAACTAATAATGTCAACTAATATTTTAATTAAAAATTATTCAACTAACAATTTAAGTCTAATGGCAATAGCTCATGCAACTAATTTATGGTAATTGGACTAATAAATTTAAATCCAATATCATGTAATATAATCATACAAATAAGTATATAAATTATACATTTTCATATATATAATATTCTTCGTCTTTTTTAGATTGCTAAAAATCCAAAAGGTCCATCTTTTATCACATACTCAAAATAGCAATAAAGTAACTATACAGTTCATTTCACCTCTTACAAACATCACTAAATTACATCACATGTCACTAATAATTACATACAAAAGTAACTTATTTTTATCTTACTCACTAAAATTGACTAAATACCATTATTAAAAAACTATTTTATTACCTTCAAGTATTAAAAAAAAAATTTCCTCATTAAAACCCGTGTCAAAATCAAGTGAGCAATTTAAAAAAAAAAATAGAAGGAGTAATTGTTTTTTTTTTAATATTCATATCAACTACAAAATATAACATTTTATATTATTAATCATTAATGTACCACTTTTAAAATTTCATGATAAATTTGTAATAATTTTTTTGTTGAATTTTTTTTTTTTTTTTTGGTATAATATTTTGTTATTATATATGTATAAATAGATCTAGTCAAAAATTCAAATATAGTATTAATAATTTAAAAAATGTTCAAATAAATAATTAGTATATATGTGTGATAGATATGAGGAATTGGACCTTGTACCTCTTGCATACAAAGAAAATAAAAATAATTTTTATACCATTTGAGCTACATCAAATTTGTTAAGATGTTTAAAAATTTATTATAAAATTATATAAATTTTTTGGCCCAATATTAGATATGTATAGATAGATTAGAACTAAATATTGTTCAATTTTCACTATTTAATAAAAACAGACTAATATTATTCTAGTAAAAATAATAAAATACGTACCATTTAAAAATGCAAAACATTTATACACCGTTAAGTAACTTATGTTATTATTTCCCTTAAGCATTTGAACCAAACACCTCGTACTTCTCGAATAAAATTGTATACCCCATTAAATATTCAAATATTAAACGTTAATTCTAAATAAATGGTAGCAGTTATGCTACTTTAAATGTTCAACTTTATCTATAGCTTCGAATAAAATTGTATGCCCCATCACATATTAAACACTAATTCTAAACAAATACTAATATCATTTGTGTCACGGTGAGACAAAGATATAAATTGAGATCGACGCTTAATGACTTTATCTTTTTGAGAGGTGGTTTGATATGTCTTTGAGTTATGTCAAATGCCTCATACATGAGACGTCTTATATGAATTTTATTTAAATATTCCACTTTGTGTGTTATAATTTTAATGAATAACATGTAAAATGTAATAAATATGCAACGTGAACGACCTACTATAATTTTGGGTCTATTTATTAAAAATTCAGAAATATATATTGAAAAATAATATGAAAAAAAAATGGAACTGCATTCTAAAGCTTAAAGGCGGGTCTCAGTAAATGCGCTTTCTAGTCAATCATCTCCTCTGACCCTTTGCCCTCCGCCGTTGGAAGGAGCACTCACCACCACCGCAGACAATCAAACCACCAACTCCGATAACTCAACAAACTACAGAAATGAGCGGCGGCGGCGGCGGCGGCGGCGGTGGTGGAGCGCAGCAGTCGGCGCACTCGCTGGCTTTCAGAGTGATGCGATTATGCCGTCCAACGCTTCACGTGGAAACCTCGCCTCTCAAATTCGACCCCTGCGATCTCCTCTTCGGCGAAGACCTCTTCGACGATCCAATTGCGGCGTCTAACCTAAATCGCCTTCTCAGTAGCCAATCGAACGCGTCGGGCGCAGATCCCTCCGATCTCAGCTACCGCAGCAGATTCCTCCTCCAGCACTCCACCGACTCGCTTGGTCTCCCTGGCCTCCTCGTTCTGCCCCAAGCTTTTGGGTATATACACGTATATACATACACCTTTTGTATTTTATAATGTGCTGTTTCAGGTGAGCTATTAGTCTTGTCAATTTTGGTTGTAATTAATGGAATAATACTGTGTTTTCTTCCCATTAGGGCAATATATCTGGGGGAGACGTTTTGCAGTTATATTAGCATCAACAACAGCTCCAATTTTGAAGTTCGGGACGTTGTAATTAAGGTAAGTCTTAGGTTTATTTGGTAAATGATTGTTTGGGTCATTTCTGCCTGCAATTTTATCTTCTAGAATTGGGATTCTTTGTTGCGCTTTCGGTTTCTAGTATCAGCTAATAGAGTTTTCACGGTTGAGTGTGCATTCTCTTATGACAGTTGGTTTTTTAATTCACTTTATTATTGCATTCCCTTCAGTGGCACTTCTTGTATTCAGAATATCTAGCTCTTCCAGCTGATTGGATTTATTTTTCGTTCCTTGTACCTTAGTGTAGTTTCAAACATTCATCTTGTTGCGTATTTGGAAACATTTATAGAAATCGGAATAGATAAGCTAGAGATGGTGCTAGAAGAAACTACAGAAACAAATCTTTGCATGACCTAGAGAAGGATGATATCCATGATGAAGACAAAGTCTTGTATGCACTAGGTGTACTGTGCAAGTCAAGTGAATTTTTAAACGATGTTAGTTGTTTTCACTGAATAATATTAGTTGATCAATATTAGTTATTTTCAGTGAAGAGTATTAGTTGTGTACAGTTGCACCATACAAGTGGTGTACAAGAAACTTACCCGTGATGAAAAGTTGGGAGATTTTTGTATATATCAGCTGGCTTGTACTAGCAGATTAGTTCATATAATGTAGGACACTGAATCAAATTTCCTCTTGCTTGCTTGCTGCAACTCAAATATCAGAATCCAAACTTTAACTTTTACTGTCAATAGGCCGAGATTCAAACAGAAAGGCAGAGACTACTGCTTTTGGATACATCAAAATCACCTGTTGAATCAATACGTGCTGGAGGACGTTATGATTTCATTGTGGAACATGATGTGAAAGAACTTGGTGCACACACGTAAGCTAATTCAGAAAAAGAGGCTTCAAAACTAAACGTATATGTTTGATAGATATAATTCTAACTGTCTTGGATGGTGATTTTCGTTCATCAATAGGTTGGTGTGTACAGCACTTTACACCGATGGGGACAGTGAGAGGAAGTATCTCCCGCAATTTTTCAAGTTTATGGTTTCTAACCCCCTCTCTGTTCGGACTAAGGTACTCTCCTCATAAAAAAATCCATGCAGCCAATGTGCATGTCTTGCTGAGTATATGCGTGCGTAAAATTCCCACTCTACCCCACGTCCTTTAGATTTCGTCAATGTGATTGCTGCTTTTTCCTTTTTGCAGGTTCGCAATGTAAAGGTGCGTCCGGAATGGTTGAACCTTTTAGCTTGTAACTTCACGACCTTTCATACTAATTAGTCATGCGTACATTTATCTATAAGATAATTCAAGCACGATGCAGAGTCTGCAGTTATCTAGCAGACTTTAGGATGGTTAATGTTAGAGCCTGTTTGGCTGAGCTTATAAGCTCCTTGAAACAACGTATGAGAGGTTTAGGAGCTTATAAACTCTCAAAAAGTGTTTGGTTTGAAAAAGATTTTTAACAACTTATAAGACCTTAAAATAAGCTTTTTACAGCTTATAAGCTCCAAAACAAAAACTACCAATACCCCAACTTAATTTTTTGTAAAATCTTTTAACCTATGCTTAGGTAGTAGATGTCTTATAAAAAATGAATTTTTTAAAAACAAAATCATCCCACCCACCCACTCCCATCCCCCTCAAAAAAGATTCTTAATTTTTTATTTAAAAAGAAGATCTCTCAATTATCAAAGAACTTACAAGTTTTATTAGCCAAACACTTTAACAACTTATAGGCTACTTAAAAGTTACATCTTATAAGCTTTTGAAAGAACTTATAAGATTTTAGAGCCTATAAGATATTTTGAAAAAGCTTAGCTAAACAGGCTCTTAGTACCCTTTGTGATGATGGTCATTGGACAGATTACCTTGGAAATTCAGCTTGTTCCCAACTACATTAATATACATTTCGTCTAGCACTTGAAGCTGCACAGTACTGCAAAGGCTCCATAAAATTTTACTCATTCTCTGCTTGTTTGTTTGATCAACTTCAATTGGATGATGCAACAGTGCATTTGTTTATTAAGTTTTCTCCATGCCCTATTTGTTTATGAATATTCTTTCCTCGTTAGAAATTTTTTCCCTCTTCATGATGGTCAAGCCACTCTTCTCTCAGGACACCACCTTTTTGGAAGCTTGCATAGAAAACCATACAAAATCTCACCTTTTCATGGACCAAGTTGAGTTCGAGCCTTCTCAGCACTGGAGTGCAATTGTTCTGAAAGCTACTGATCATACAGAAGATAATTCATCAATTAGGTGTTCTAGAAAGATCTTTTAATTGGCAGTTAGTCAAAAATCAAAATGTTTATTTGTTTGACTTTTATGTCTTTACTTGTTCAAGTTGATATTGACATTCTTCTTTTCGGTTACAGAGAAACATTCAAGGAACCCATTCTCATCAGAGCCGCGGGAGGAATTTATAACTATCTCTATCAATTAAAATATTCGTCACCTGATAACTCTCAATTTAAAGTCGAGAGCAGCAAGATTCTTGGTAAACTTCAGATAACATGGCGTACCAATTTGGGTGAACCTGGTCGCCTTCAAACTCAACACATACTTGGTAATGTAAGTTGAAGTTATTTAGCTTGTCATTCTAATCTAATTCAGAAAGACAATAACTTGTATACACCAGTTGTACCGTGCACTTGATGTATGCGTATTTAAAAAGTATTAGTTACTTCACTAAAATGTTTCAGTTTGTTAGTATTAGTTGTTTCACTTAAAAATATTGGTTGTTTTACTAAAAAGTGATAGTTGTCACCTTGCACGGTGCAACTGGTGCACAAGAGACCAACTCATTCTAGAGAAAGTCTTTTGCGTTCGGTGAAAACTCAATATTGACATATGCTAGAGAAAAGGCTTGGAACTCGACTTTATTGAATTAAAGGAAATAAGAACTAGAAATAAGGGGAAGAAATCTCTGCACAGCAAATATGCCGATTATAATAAAACTTTTATGTTCTTCCCCCTATTGCAATAGATAGACACTTTATTTATACTAATATGCTAAGGTAATGGTAATGTTCCAAGTAAGATAGTAATGATTCCAATCAATCAAGACCTTTCCATTTGCATAATCTCAACCTATTCCATTTTTTATTATCAGCCAATGAGCCAAATCTCTGTGATTATGTCCCTTATGCAAGTCAATTATCTGTTCTCTTTGCCTCTGTGATCTGCTATCCTTGTCAAAATATCAGACAGATCTTAACCTGGCAGGGATCCTCTGCAAAACACTGTAACTGGAGTTTACTTAGGATAGTATTAATTAGTTTATGTTTTTTAATTAATAAGTTGTTAAAATCGTCTCATTAAATGGCTTACAACCACATATTTCTCTGTCATGGTCAACTCATACTATTATTCTTTTTAACACTTGGGTGCAGCAGTTGCACCGTGCAATTGCTGCACAACGAATATTGTTCAATGAAAACAACCAATATTGTTCAGTGAAAACAACTAACAGTTACCAACTAATACCTTTCAGTAAAACAGCTAATACCATTTAAAAATGAATTTGAGTTGCACGGTGAAACTGGTGGTGCGTAAAAGTATTTGCCTTATTCTTATTATTGTTGAACTTTCTTGGCAGCCTGTTACTCGCAAGGACATTGAGTTGCATGCTGTGGAGATGCCACCTGTCATTATCTTAGAGAAATCTTTCTCGGTAAGTACGAAACTATTTGCAAAATTGTAATGTGTGGTTTCAGTTTCTTTTGTCTAATCCATATCCATATCATACATTTCTTTGAACCTATAAATAATCATGATCTTTTTAATGGAACTATCATTTGTATGAGTGAATGTTGTTGTTATATTGTTGTTGGATGTGATTGTAATGATTGGATGATGTGAGTTATGATTTAAATATATTGAAGTGTAAGGAGAGAATTGATTGTATTGGAAAGTGTGATAGTAGATTTATAGGTATTGTAGTGGTGGTTTTATAAAATCGAATTTCCAAATCCCGAAAGAGAACCGGATTTAGATTGGTGGTTTATAAAATCGAATTTCCGAATCCCGAAAGAAAACCGGATTTAGATTTGTAAATCCAAAGTCTGGTCTTTAAAATCCAAAGCAAACATCATCGAAGGCTATGAAATCTTGCCTATAATACCCGAACAAATATCGAAGATAAAAAAATACCGTGATTAATATCTAATCAGGTGAATACCTGATTGCAAGAAGAAGGCAGAAATGAGATCACTGAATATGTGCTTGTCATTTGGGTGAATTTTTATAAGTGATGAAATTATATATTATTTTGTAGGTGAGTTTTAATCTCATAAACTTGACCGATCGCGTGTTGGGGCCCTTTGAAGTATGGTTATCAGAGAATGACTCACTTGATGAAAAGGCTGTAATGGTCAATGGTCTTCAGAGAATGGTGATTTATCCAAAATTGCAGTTGTTGAACTGTGCTAATATTATTATTTGGATTAATATTTTTTTTGTCCCCCAACTATAGCCTACTTTGATTTTAGTCACAATAACTTTTGCATTTTGATTTTAGCCTGCCAACTTTATATTTTTCAACTTTTTCGTTCCTGGACCAGCTGGTCCAGGTAACCCGGCCGTTAACTGTTGTCGTGGCACTATATATTTTTATTTTAATTGCCAAGTCAGCAGTTACCGGTTGGGTTACCCACACCAGCCGTCCAAGAGACGAAAAGGTTGAAAAATATAAAGTTGGAGGAATAAAATCAAAATGCAAATGTTATGGTGACTAAAATCAAAGAAAGCTATATTTAGGGGACAAAAGAACTAATAACTATTAATATTTTAAAACCTTTCAATGTACAAATTGGTGTGTTTCACTGTTTATTGGTCCTTTTGTCCAGATTCTTGGAGAGGTGCAAGCATTTAGCTCATTGAAGTTCCAGTTGGTAATTCTCCTTATTTATCTTTCAATTCTTATTTTAAACCTATATGCATGGGCTTGTATTGAATCCTTTTTGTTTGATTATATCCATGGTCATTTAATAAAAGTAGTACAAGGTGGATTTATAACTCTGTGTCTTTACTTTTCCGGCATTCTTAGATTCCTTTAATACTCAAATTGCTCTGGGGTTTCTCCTAAAGCTTTATTGTTGTTTCCATGCCTTTATTCTTCATGCAGAACTTGATTGCTATTAAGCTTGGGATTCAGAAAATCAGCGGAGTTACAGTTTTTGATACGATAGAGAAGAAAACCTATGACTCACTTTTAGAGCTGGAGGTCAGTTGTTTCTGTGAATATTACCTGCCAAATTACACTGCTTCATGAACATATTTGGCTTGTGCATTTTGAAATTATGACTTGATCACTCATTATTATGATATCTATCTATATATTTTCATTTTGGCACTTATGAAACTATGAGAATTATGAAGTAAAACTTCATGATTTTCAGAGTTCTGTACATTTGTTGCCAGGTGTTCATAATGACTTCCATTTATCTACGTGGCCTGATGAGAATTTGCTCAGCCAATGTCGTTTGTATTTAAGACGTTATTTACAATAAGTTCCATTTTGTTACGTAACAATGGGGTCTTTTATTCTTTGGACAAAATGCAGATATACGTTGACTTGGAGTGAGTGATTCACTGGTTAGACTGTAATGCGCTTAATTGGCTCGTCTATTTTGAAGTTGGGCTATTCTGTGGTTTAAGCACCCCTGGCTTACCTTTCTCCGGAGTGAGGTGCCTCCGTATCAAATGAGGCAGACAAAATGCAGCAAAGATGTCATTGAGTTAAAATGTTACACATTGCTGTTGCCTGTATCTGGCCTTGTTCAAATTGTAGCGCGACTCTGTCACCTTTTCCCGTAATTGGACTGCAGCTATTAACATCTGGTTTTTTTTACTGTATAATTTTAAGCACTCAATTCGACCAACTAGTTTCGAAAAACATGTGACAGTCGAACAATGCCAAGATATCAATTGTTTGGTCTTTCGACCAACTAGTTCTAGAATTTTTGCGAGGCATCGTACGGAGAGAGATGAGGGGGCAACAAATTTTTTGAACCTTCAACAATATAAATAAGTCTATTACACGAAATTACCAGGTACTTAGTAGTAATTAGTATTGGGTGTATAAAGTAAAAGGTTCGATGCCATACTCTATATATTATACATTTTTTTCATTTATTTTGAGGTTCCTACCAACCCTTAAGTTTACGCTCTAGTACATAATTTTTTGGATTTTTTCTTGCTGATTATGTTTATACAACTCTTCACCCTCTTGCTGGTCATAATTTTCGAAATTTAATACACATTTTATTATAAATATCAAAAGATTTCGATTAAAATAAAAATATGTTTAAATATCATGAATTTATTTATAATTTTTTCAATGAGTTACAAATGTCACGTCAAAAGTAAGTTACCCAAAATATAACTAAATGGTAAATTGAGAAAATAATAATAAGTTGAAATGAGTGACGTATGATACTAAAATTAAAAGACCGTGATTAACTTGTAGGTATTATGAGAGATGGTGAAGCAACTCCATTTAAAATGCATAAATGTTGAAACAAATGTAATAAGATGTGAATATGTGAGAATAAATTTGCGAAAAAAAGAAATACACTCATTTTGATTTAAAAATAAATAAAAAATTCTACCATCTTTCCTTAAAAAAAAGTATTTTTACTCATTTTGCCTTGAAAATACATAAATACCTTGTTAATAAAAAATCGTACCAACATGGCCCACATCCTTTATCTACTCTACCAATGTGATGGCCGCTCACCTCCTCAGCCCCTTGGAATGATGAGGCAAAAAATAGATTGTTCCGCTTAAGACTGCCTCAAAAAAATTGGGTCGATCAATCGTTCCATCTCAAAATATTGAAACGATTAGTCTCCAATTCCTCCAAAAGTGGGTGGAGGGTGTTGGGAGGTGGTTGAATTAATGATGGGATAATACAACCTATTTTCACTTTTGAGGGCATTTTTAAAAGAAAAATGGGTAATGGCTATTTTTCTTTTTTCATTGCCAAAGTGGGTAAAATAAAATTGTTATGGAAGTGAGTGTTTTTTTTTTAAAGAAAGTGGTAAAATAAATTATTGTGAAAGTGGGTATTGTTCATCACCTTCTCTCCCACAACTTTTAAGAAGTAATCTTGTATTTGTTGAACTACAACTCAATTTAATATTATGTTCTATAATAACTTTAGGTTAGTGTGAAATTTCGTAACTTTTGAAATGAAACTTATACAATTATGGAGTTCCTACAATTATTATTTAATTATGAAATGCAACTATCAATGCATAATTAAACTATTTTAAAATTGGTAGATGCTTGTGGCACATTTAATTAAGACAAAAATATATATGTGAGAATCTATTACATAATGTAACAAGACAGATCTTATTTACTCATGTTTTATAACCTACTGATTTATGAAGCTCCATCTTAATCATAATTTAAAGATTAAACTCACATTATTAATTTTTAAAAATTATCTTTTACATGAGACCGTCACATACAAAACACTCCTTTTAATTTAATATGACTTTCACTTTGTTTTATAATATGATTAGGAAGACAGAGACATTTAATTTTGAAAACAAAAATCAGAAATTTCGAAGTTTAGATTCTGGAAAAAAATCTAAATCTTCAATATTACCAGGCCATGCACACACACCCCTCTACTGCACTGTCTGTACAGATGATTAGGAAATTTATTAAGAAAGACTTGAAGATTACAGCAATCAAATTATTAAAAACCTAAAGAACACCATTACTTTTTATTGCAAAGTTCAAATCCTCAGCTGAGATCTCATTTACACACTGAGCTACGTAGGAAGAAAAAAAAAAGTTGCTTAAAATGAAAACATTAAATTACACTAGATAAAAAAAACAAAAATAAAAAGATGGATTAATGGGTCGGTGTTGCAAGAGGTTAAGTTAACCCCAGGTAGCCCAGTTAGCTTCACTCCCAACTCTAGGCATGGAGTTAACTTTAGAATAAGCATCAACTGCAAAATAAGCCCCACAAAGTGCTCCCTCACTATCAACTCTAGGCATTGCTTTCATCTTCTTCATTGGATGTTCAAAGCTCGATAATCCTTTCTCACTATGATACATACACCCTGCGTATGGTTCAACTAATATTGTTCAGTGATAACTAATACTGTTTAGTGAAAACAACTAACACAGTTTGAAAATGTATCTAATATTGTTCAGTGAAAACAACTAATAGCGTTCGAAAATGCACTTTGTCAATTGATTTTGTGTTTGGATTGAAGGATTTGATTTGAAGAATAATTCAGATCTCTAAATCAATAATAGAGTGATTTCAATTTAAATCTTCCAAATGAGAGAAAAAGCAAAATACCATGAGGAAATGGAGCAAATGATTTAGCACAGGTTGGTTTGATGAAGTCTACATTGTCTGAGATCATAACAGATCCATCTCCTGCAATTCCCCAGTATAAATTCACTGCTTTATCAGTATCACCACCCTGCAGCATTTCATCACCAAACAATTATCAAATTAATAATTTATTTCTTTTTTTAACAACAAAAATTTGTGAATTTTGATGATAAATTAGACTTACATTGGCAGCAAACACAACTCCAGCCTTGTGATCGTACACCACGAACCCGAAACTGCCATCGAAATCTTCAAGAACCCGATGGGCAGGGATGGGGCCCCTGTCCCGAAGGGTGCAATAAGCTTCAATCACAAACATGGCCTCATTCCCACCCTTTGAAAGCCCATATTGCTTGTTCAGAGTGTTGAGATTGTTTAAACTCCCAACGAAAATGCAGTATACATCATTCATACTAGAAAACAACCTGAAAAATTACAAAGTTAGATGTAAATTACGATAGAAGAGCCAAAAGGGGTTGATTCTCTCTAACACTTGGTATTGCACAACTAATACTGTTCAGTGAAAACAACTAGTACTGTTTAGTCAAGACAACTAATACTTTCCAGTGATACCTTTTGGTAAAACAACTAATACCATATAAAAATTCACTAGAGTTGCATATAGTAAGCAAATCAAGAAACTAAATGTGTGAATAAAGAACTTTCATCGAATTGCTCCAGTTATTAATATAAAGCAATCAAAAATCGAAATTGTTGATTTGTGGTTTAGGGTTACCTTTGATGGGAATTGAGTTGGCGTTGAGATGGGGCATATGCCAAGAAACCCTTGTCTGAAAATCCAAGAGAGAAGCCATTCTTGGGATTTGAAGCTAAAAATTCCTTCAAAATCTGCTCTGGAGTTATGGGGTTAGCAGAATTGTGTTTGGAAACAGGGCTATGCAATTCCTGAGGTGGGTTCACCACACCATTTCTGAATACACCCAACATTTTCGATCTCTCTTTTCTCTAACCGTTAAAAGGACAAATCTTTAGATTGAACACCACGAACACTTAGAATTAAATGAGAGTAATAGAATGTTGTGTTTGGGGTTTTGAGGTGGGTTTTTATAGGTACAAGTTGGAAAAGAATACTTAGGTGGCCATCTTATCCACAACCACAACACCATTCAATAATCTATAATTAATCCTAATTAGAGTAAGCTAGATTCATTTAAGTACTGTTTGGGCGGAATACAAGAAATTGTCATAAATCCTATCCGTCATATTGACAATGATCCGACTCAGCATATACGGTATACCACGTGCACGCTTTTTTATTCAAACGCATTTAATATTTTCTACACATTTCCTTTTCATTATACTCTCTCTGTACCCCTAGTTTCCAACTCCCCCTTCTATGTGATTATATTATATTCCAATGAAACTCACTTTGCTTGGTGTGCGTTTCAATTTTAATGTTGCAATAATATTGGAATGGAGGGAGTATTATTGTAGGAATTTATTTTTTTTACTTAATCAAGATGTCTCCATTGAAGTATTGTTCGTAAATAATGGTTAAACTCGTTATATAGAGCATTTTGTGGCTTCTTATTGGAAATAAGAATTATTATTTTTCTTAAATTATTTTTTAAAATATTTAAATAATTTTTTTTAATTAATTTAATATTTTTTTTAATAAATAATGTCATGTAAAACATAGAAAGTACTATCACTGAATGCCGCATCGATTAAAAAGACAAACTAAATATTTTCTCCGTCCACCAAATTTATTCTCACTTTTTTTATTTATTTATCTACCAAATTTATTCACATATATTTTATAAAAATATTCACTTTAATTTTATCCTTCAATTACACTTATAAATAACACTTTATTTATAAGTGAACCCCATAATATATTATAATTTTTTTTTTTTTTTTTTTTTTTTATTTTATGAAAAAAAGTGGGTATAAATATTATGTACAAAGTATGATAAGAAGCAGTTTGATAACCTGCTCGAACATGTCTGGATTAAAAAAAAAAAAGAAAAGTGTACCGTCTCTGTCCCAGCTCATTTTGTTATATTTACTAGATTATTCACAATAAACCTTATTCAACATATCTTTAATTCTTCGCATCTTGCTCTAGCACATGCAAATATGCAATTTTATTGTCTTTCTCCCAATATACTTTATAGGTATACACAAAAAATCTCCATATTCTTTTATTGTTTTCATTTTTATATCCCAAAGTTTATAATTTATTGTTTGGTAGAGTTAAACCCCGTGTATTACCAGATTTGAAAAAATTACATTATTAATTTTATATTAAATATTTATTTAATTTAATTAATCAGTTGATATTTTTTACTTTTAATATTGTTTATTTGCAATATATTTCATTTCAAATATATATTAAAATTATAAATAATATGTATTTTTAATTAATTAGTTTTGTTTTGTTTATCGTGTTGATTAAAATATTTTGACAAAGTCTTATATGCACCAGGTGCACCGTGCAATTCATGTGCATCTTTGAAACGTGCAACTTATTTTTCTAAAAAGTTTAACTTTTTTAAATTGAAACGTTCAACTTATTTTACACATCTGGTGCACAAGAGGCCCACTCAGATATAATTTACTATAAACCCTGCGTATTAGGCGGTCTGAAAAAATTACATTATTAATTTTATATAAATATTTTAAATATTTATTTAATTCGATTAATCAGTTGATATTTTTACTTTTTAATATTGTTTATTTGTAATATATTTAATTTCAAATATATTTTAAAATTATAAATACCATGTATTTTTAATGAATTCATTTTGTTTTATATAGCGTGTTGATTAAAATATTGTGGCAAAGTCTTGTATGCACCAAGTGCATCATGCAATTCATATGTATTATTTAAACGTGCAATTTATTTTTAAAAAAAGTTCAACTTTTTAAAACTGAAACGTTCAACTTATTTTACACATTTTGTGCATAAGAGACCTACTCAAATATTGTATTGATATTATGTAAAACACATAAAATATATGTGTATACATATATACTAGTGCATAATCCGCATATTATGCGGGATTTTAAAAATATTAATTTTAAAATAATTAATTTACATTTTATTAAATTAAGATACATAGAATAATGCCTCAATTAAAACTTTGAACATTTTAAGATAATATTGAATTTGAAATATTTTAAAATAGAAAATACAACAAAAAATAAAAAAATGATGAAGAGAACAACAATTTAAATAGAAGTTTGGGATATTTAATTTAAAATTGAAAATAATGACAAAATAAAAAATTTAAATAGCAGAATGGTGTGGGGGGTGGGGGGTGTTAACCTTAAGAAAAAAATTAAATAAAAATATATAGAATTGTGAGAAAATTAAAATTTTGAATATGAGAATTATGTTGAGACACGTAGGAAGAGATTGAGAAATAGATGTAAGAGGATATATACACTATTATAACTTAGATAATATATTTGAAAATAGAAATAAGTTTAATATCATAAAGTCGATAGCTAAAATAACAAGATATTAGATAATGATTGTGGCTTAAATGTTTAGTTAATCAAACAATAAATGTTCAATAATGAAAAATAAATTTGTTGTTGAGCATTCAATGTGAAGAATAAATGCAACAGTAAATGGCAATAACTTTGCCTTGAATAATTTCTAGATCTCTTATTTGGGGTCTTACAAGGCAAGAAACTGTGCATTTATTATTAACTCTAGTTAAGAGTCAACTGTAGCATTAAGACCCTGTTTGTTTACAGTTTTGAGGGAATTTGAAATCATGTAGAAGGGATTTGAAAGGATTTGGTATAAAGTAAAAAGTGTATTTGTATTTTGTATATGTTTGGGAGTGTGGATTTTATAGGATTTGATAAAGTAGGATTTTGAAAAGTAGATGATAGAAAGAATATTATATTGTAAAAAAGTAATGTAGAAATGAATGGATGATTGTTTAATGATTGATGTGTTTGTATATTATATTATGAGTAACACTCATGTGAACCAGGTTCACACATGAACTCTATCACTGTTATGTGTAAAAATTATTACTGTTATGCACAAAATTTTCACTATTTAAAAATATAAAGCATATTCTAAACAATGATTGTTTTTGTTCATAACAGTGATAGTTTTTATACATAACAGTGAGAGTTTTTGTATGTAACAGTGATACTTAAATAACCGAGTTCATAGCATGAATCAGGTCTATACAAGTTTTTGTCTTATATTATATAATGATAATAAAGTAAAAAGGGAGGAGAGAGAATATTGAGTTGGATATATAATAATAATTGGAAAGTGTGTGATATATGATTGATAGTGTATTAGAAATTATGTTTGAAAAAGGTAAAGTAGGTGTATTATAGGTATTATAAATTAGAATTTTGGAGGATTTAAATTTTTATACCGAAATTCTGATAAACAAACGGGGATTTGGGATTTGAAATTCTGAAAGCCACTTTCAAAGCTGTAAACAAACAAGCCCTAAATGTTTGATGGAGATTTTGTGTAAATCAGTTGTCGATCTCGCCTTGGGGTCTAGGGGCGAGCTCAATGACGTCCCATCTTCTAAATTAGTATTTGTCCTAAGCTAGAGATGATAACTTGTTCACTTCATTCTTTTCCTTATTTAATCACCTATATTCTTGTCCTAAGCTAGAGACAACAATTATTGTTCTATTGTTTATGCTTTAAGAAAATGTGGTGAATATGAAACATTATAAAAACACTTTGAGGTAAAGCATCCGACTGGAACAGAGATTACTACATCTCAAACATAACTACGTGGATTCACGATGTCTTCCAAAGATGGTGAGGTAATTATTAATCCTACTAATTTATTTAGATATGATGAAGAGGTTACTAGAAAAGAAATTACTAAAATTATTTATTCTAAACATCTTCCTTTTCATTTGCAAATGAATTTCGATTTTAAAATGGATAATTACGACTTATAATTTCACGTTATACAATTACTCAAGTAAAATGTAATATTTTAAACCAGTTCCTAACTGCCTACTATACCCTTATTTGTAAAATCGGTGATCATGGTTTTTTCTACAAAATGCAATTTGTATTGTTATATACGGTTCAATTAATTGTCAATTCTAAACGGGAGGGAATTCTATGCTGTACAGGAGGGTGATGTGCACCCTTCCCACCTTTGAATCACACACACTCACACGGGCGTGTGTGCTTGTGTAATCTAATGATGTGTGTGCGCACAGGAGGGTGCTATACAGCACCAGATCTGAATCCTTTCTAAACCATGGGTTCTCAAGTAAACTTGATCATGCCTTTCAAAAAAAAAATGTAAACTTGATCATACAGTTTACAATACAAATAATGACACCTAACAAGTCAACTCATCATTATCTTGATAAATATTTAATTTTTTTAGTATTGCTCTCACTACTCATCTATTCTACAACAACAGATAATAATAATAAATGAGTTAGAAATTTAGCATTTAAAACAGGGTGTTGAGAAAAAAAACCAATCAAGTTATATAAATTCTTTTTAGCGGTAATTTTATTAAGGCAATATTGGGCACAAGTAATACCCCAGAAAAGTGAAACTCACAGAGGTTACATAAGCAAATCACAAGCTGGGAATTAAGATATAATGCACAATCTATAATTCGCAATCCAATTTTTTAAAAGAGGAATCGTGATAGACAAGTTTTCAATCGTAAATCAACTCCAAAGTTCAACCTTGAGCTCTTCAATCAATTTTGTAGCCAAAAACGCCTAATTTGTACATATTGCTGCATTTTTTTTCTTCCATTCATATGTGAATTATATATACACATCAATTTAATACATAATGAATATATACAATATTGTACATTACATATATGTATATATATTTTATTAACAATTTAACAGTATGGTCACCTAAAATTAAAATTGCATTGTTTAATTTAGTTAAAAAATTACAAGAAACAGCGCATGGTTTGGGCCAAAAACCCAAATCAAATACCTTCTCATTTACATACAAGCTACGGAAGGAAAAAAAGGAAAGAAGGAAAAAAGTGGGGGTTAAAATGAAAACATTAAATTACATTAGATAAAAAGTAAAAATAAAAAGATGGATTGAGGGTTTTGTGTTGCAAGAGTTTTAAGTTAACCCCAGGTAGCCCAGTTAGCTTCACTCCCAACTCTAGGCATAGGGTTAAGTTTGGAATAAGCATCAACTGCAAAATAAGCCCCACAAAGTGCTCCCTCACTATCAACTCTAGGCATTGCTTTCATCTTCTTCATTGGATGTTCAAAGCTTGATAATCCTTTCTCACTATGATACATACACCCTGCATATACAATTTCGTTTCAATCAAAATAACTAATAATGTTCAGTAATGCTGACCAACTAATACTGTTCAATGATAATAACTAATACCGTTTGAAAAAACACATAATACTGTTCAGTGAAAATAACTAATACTTTATGAAAATGCACTTAAGTTGCTCGGTGAACATGGTGCATGCAAGATGTCAATTTAATTTGTGTTTGGAATGAAGCATCAATTATAATGAGAGAAAAGCAGAATACCATGAGGGAATGGAGCAAATGATTTGGCACAGGTTGGTTTTATGAAGTCTACATTGTCTGAGATCATAACAGATCCATCACCTGCAATTCCCCAGTATAAATTCACTGCTTTATCAGTATCACCACCCTGCAGCATTTCATCACCAAACAATTATCAAATTAATAATTTATTTCTTTTTTTAACAACAAAAATTTGTGAATTTTGATGATAAATTAGACTTACATTGGCAGCAAACACAACTCCAGCCTTGTGATCGTACACCACGAACCCGAAACTGCCATCGAAATCTTCAAGAACCCGATGGGCCGGGATGGGGCCCCTGTCCCGAAGGGTGCAATAAGCTTCAATCACAAACATGGCCTCATTCCCACCCTTTGAAAGCCCATATTGCTTGTTCAGAGTGTTGAGATTGTTTAAACTTCCCACGAAAATGCAGTATACATCATTTACACTAGAAAACAACCTGAAAAAATTACAATCTTGGATGTAAATTACGATAGAAAAACCAAGAGGGGTTGATTCTCTCTAACACTTGGTGTTGCACAACTAATACTGTTCAATGTAAACAACTAATACTGTTCGGTGAAACAACTAATACCATTTAAAATTGCACCTGAATTGCTGCCCTGGGTGCACAACTAATATTGTTAAATGTAAACAACTAATACTGCACAATGAAAACAACTAATACTGTATAATGAAAACAATTAATACTATTCAGTGATACCTTTTAATAAAACAACTAATACCATTTAAAAATACACTTCAATTGCGTGCAACGGGTGCATAGAATTATTTGCCAACATATAATAAGTAAATCAAGAAACTAAATGTTAGAATAGAAACTTTCATGAGATTACTACAAATCAAGGAAAAATCGAAATTTTGATTTGTGATTTAGGGTTACCTTTGATGAGAATTAAGTAGGCGTTGAGATGGGGCATATGCCAAGAATCCCTTGTCTGAAAATCCAAAAGAGAAGCCATTCTTAGGATTTGAAGCTAAAAATTCCTTCAAAATTTCCTCTGGAGTTTTGGGGTTAGCAGAAGTCTGTTTGGAAACAGGGCTATGCAATTCCTGAGGTGGGTCCACTACACCATTTCTGAATACACCCAACATTTTCAATCTTTCTTTATATTTAACACGCAGAATTGATAATTGATATTACAAGTTGTGTTTGGAGATGGGTATTTATAGACAGGAATAAGTATGTGGCCATCTTATCCAAAAGACTCATCTAATCTGTAATTAATGAGTCATTCTAATTAGAGTAAGTTAATCTTTTTTAATTGCTGCAACTATTGGGTGTGTTTATTTCTGGGACCTACTAAATTTTGTTGGGGTGGAATACTAGGATACAGGAATAGGATATTGTCATAAATCTTATCCACAATCACATTTGAAATGACACTCATCCAACTCAGCATATATCACATGCTCGCCTTTTATTCAAAGGCATTAAATATTTCTTACACATTTCACTTTTGTACCATTGTTATTTTATTTCTTAGACATTTCCCTTTCATTATACATTTTCTTTGCCCCTAATTTCTTATTAAAAAACATTAAATATGTCAATGAGTATACTCTCTCCGTCATATTTTTTATTATCCATTTACTATAAACACGGAGATTAAGAAAAAGTAGAAGATAATAGTATTAAATGGTGTAAAGTGGGTAAAATGGGTTTGATGGAGAGATATAATAGTATTAAATGGTATAAAGTGGGTTTGATGGAGAGAAATAATTGTATTAAATATTATTGAATGTTGCTTTATTGCCTTATTTGGAAATGGATAAACAAAATTAGGACGACTATTTATGGAAAGCGGATAATCAAAATCAGGACGGATGGAGTAAGTTTTAGTGTTATTATGTGTAAGGGTAAAATAAGAAAAATATAGAAAAAAATTACTTCCTCCGTTCTTTTTTGTTTGGTCATTTGTAAATGACATGAATTTTAACAAAAGTGTTGATTATTAGTATTAAATTGTGTGAAGTAAATTCAATTGATGAATATTGATGTCCTTTTAATGACATATAGTGTAAATAAGAGATGTTTGTAAGAAGTAATTTTAAGTTTAAAAAATTATTTTATTTCCATTTTAAGAAATAACCAATTAAAATTAAAATATTTAATAAAAAAAAATGACCAATTAAAATTAGGATGGAAGGAGTACAATTTTAATTTTCTTTATATACAATTTAATTAAGATATAAAATTAAGATGTTTAATTAAGAAAAAATGACCAATTAAAATTAGCAAATTAAGTGAATGCTAAAATACAATTTTTTTTCTACATAATAAATTTATCGAAAGTTACGTTGGTGGCATGGAGAGAATATATAGTAAATTAATCTATTAAGTGAAGTTAATTTACATTAGATGATTATTCACTTATTCATCCACTGATGAATTAGTCTGGGCAAAATATAGTGTGAACAAGTTTCACGGTGAAATTAATTAAAGAATGTGAATTTTTACTATAAAGGGTGTGACATTTTACTATAAAGAGTATTACTCATAAAATGAAGGGAGTGACTTATATTATAGCAAACTGAAGAGTGTGACTTATATTATTATAGGGTGTGACTTATATTACTATAGGGTGTGACTTATATTACTAAAGAGTATGTCAATTAAAAAAAATTAATTTCACGGTGAAGTTCACAGCATACCAACTCATTAGTACGATATCAAAAATTACGGACAAGATCTCATGAGGGATGTCCCAATTTGTTGACCTTTCTATTTCTTTAATTAGATTTTTTACCAAGATTTAACGAGGTAATGTTGCGCAATATTTCCTTCTGATTTCGAAATCGACTGCAATATCGATCCATATAATATTAAATATAATACTATTTCATTTTGGGTTTAAAAAATTGTTCAAAATCCTAATCTCCACTATATATCTCCGCTATATATAAAGACAAACTTTTAAGCAAATTCAAATCACTCTATTTCAAAATCTATCTAATTTCAATAACTTTAATTTTAAATTTAATCTCTACCGTACATTTAAAGTATTTTAAGATATAACATTTTTTAAAAAGATATCATCCTTCATATTTTACACATATTTTTTATTTTTTCTTTAGGAGTTTTATCAATTCAGGGCCTGAAAGATGGTAAAACTATCAATTTAAGGCCTGAAAGATTTTTCCTATCGCCTGAAAGATAGAAATCAATACAGGGCCTGAAAAATAGAAACTATCAATTCGAGGCTTATAAATTTTAAGGTCATGTTTGACACTAAAACCCTAAACCCTGAACACTAAACCCTAAACCCTAAACGATAAACTCTAAACCTTGAACCATGAACCCTAAACCCCCTGAACCGTAAATCTTGAAACGTAGACCCTAAAAAAATAAGAACATGAAATAAGGATATAAAATATAAGTGTCAAACGTGGCCTTAAAATGTGTGATTCTCAAATTGATAGTTTGTATCTTTCAAGCCCTGGATCGATAGTTTTCTATCTTCTAGGCCTTGAATCGATAGGAAAAATCTTTAAGGGCTTAAATTGATAGTTTTGTCATCTTTCAGGCCCTGAATTGACATTTTTCCTTTTCTTTAATATATGATATTCTAGAAGTCTCTAGTAATATTCTAGATAATGATAAGACCAAATCAAATTAAATCAATTTGATTTGGCATAATTAATTTGTAATTAATTGTAGATATGTTGTGATCCTATTTCCTTGTAAAATTGTTGTAATTATATTATATATAGTGAAAAATTCCCCTCACCAATTCACGGTGAATCAAATTATTTTCTCATATGGTATCACCAGTTCGAGAGGATTGAGAATAATCTATTTATTTAATTTCCCTCAACATTCCCCCTCACTCGTGACCTGAATCATTGTCTCTGCTCTCTGGAGAGGAGGCCCAACAGAGTGGACAATTTAAATGGGTGGAGTGCTTTCACGGGAATCGAACTGACAACCTGGGCTCTGATACCATGAGAGAATTCCGTCTCATCTAAAAGCTCGAGCTTATAGAGAGTGTTGAGAATAATCTATTTATTTAATTTCCCTCAACAAAAACAATATAATAAAATATATTACAAATAATATAATAAAATTCTTGAATATGCTAGAAGTATACACACGTAACTTTTATTATAATTGTACAATTATGATCATTTATTTCATCTTTTCATCATTTCTCTTAGCATATTTGAATAATTTTTATACTTTTTATTTCTCTTAATTAAATTTCACATATGAAGATGAGTGGTCCAAAGAAATATCCTCTTGAAAAAACATGGGGGATTATCAATAATTTGTTAGTTGAAATAAGTTCTTAATCTAATTATTTAACTTTTATATTAAGTATTAAGTTATTAATGTTATATGTAAACACTATCACTATTATGCATAAAAATATTCACTATTTAAAAATATAACGTATTTTTTAACAGTAACATTTTTTGTGCATAACAGTTAAATTTTTTATGCATAACAATGATAGATTTTATACATAACAGTGATATTAAAAAAAAACTGAGTTCACGATGAACTCAGGTTTACACAAGTTTTTGTCATTAATAAATTTGAATAGTATTTGATTTTGCGGGAATTATATTAAAATATATTGTACAAAATTTAATACTTGCTATTTTTTAGATACTCCAATGTTGGATGCAAACGAATCTGGAAATACAAAAATGGCAAGGAATAAAAAATCTTCAAAATAAACGCATGTAAATTTTAATATTATTTTATTAAAAAAATTGTATTATAAATAATTTAATTTGGTTATCAATTATATAAAATTTAATACTTGCTGTTTTTTAGATACTCCTGTTGGGGTTATATTGGAAATTATGTTTTTACTTTCTATAACTTAGCTGAATTTCTGTCTTATTTGCTGAAATAAATTATTTATCAATGTTGTCTTAAATATGATTGAATGTTACATATATTTACTGCACAAATGTTCAATAAATAATATGTGTTACATTGTAGTTAATTTAGTAATACCGGATCACAGAAGATTAAATTATCAGTCCCTTGTAACCAAAAGTACAGAATTCACAACCCATATGGAAATGAACAATCTATCGTGAAAAGTTGAAGTGTAAGACTCAGATTGACTTGTCTTGACCAAGAGATCTGTATTGTAGGTCCCGAATCGGGTTATGTGAAGGCGAAGTCTAGAGGGAGGGGTGAATAGACTTACGAAAAACTTCGTCTTGGTCAGTGTGAGAAGCGAATAGCTTTGTCGAGTCTTGAGTGAATCGGTTTGGTCGATAGCCAACTTCTTGAGCGCTGAAAAACAGATCGATTCGGTAACTATCGATTAAGCGATGTGTCGGAAGCTTAAGTTTTACCCGTGTGAAAAACCCGATTTGAATAAATCAGTTCCAAGTTTTATCTTTTTAATCGGATAGCCGAAATATCAAGTCCGTCGGATCGAAGCTTGGTGCTATCTCGATCTTAACTTAGAATATGTATGCGCTTTAAGATTGTGCGATGTGAGCAAGCGATTAATCAAAAAGATAAAAGCCTGTGAAGATTTATAGTGGTTCGGACAAACCCGATCCTACGTCCACTCTTCCCTTTCACAAAGGGGCACCAACTTAACCGACTTAACCGATTGGACTTAGTTTTGTGTGTTAGTCCAACCTGATACACCAAACAGATGTTTTAAGAGTTCTCACTCAACCGATCCTTAAAATCGATTTTAGAAACCCTGGATCGAATCTTGCTAAAACAACTTATCCTAACTTCTGGGTTTGGGTAAGGTTGTTTAAGTTCCAACTATGAAATCTTTCCTCAATTACAAAGCGACTTTAATAGCTAGATGAAAAGATTTCTTGCTAAGAACTTATGGGATGAACACAATATAAAAAATAAGCTTGTTGTTGTGTTCTTCGTGCGGAAATCGACTATAGTTTGAGCTTCTTGATTATTTTGTTTGTCCAAGCATTTCCGTGTTTCACTCAAGTGTGATCCCATATTTATAGACCTTGAAATCAAAGAGCCGTTGGAGAGCAATTTGAATTTCAGCTATTTTAGGTAGACTTGCGTGCTTGATGTGACGCGTCTTGAGAACGGCATGGCGAAGCGTGAATGTGTATTTTATAGCCGTTTGAGAGAGCAACATCGAATCCCGCGATATCGGCTCTGTTCATCGTGTCTCTTCCTTATTGGATGGAAGCCTTGCTTTGCGGTGTTGTTCCTCCAACTAAGGTTGGTATTCTTCTTGTTTAGATCGCAGACGTATGATAAGATGAAACATCGGTTTTCATCTTATGGTGACTTTGTCGATCTGAGGCCTGAATCGATCTATCGATAAGTCTTCTTGGCGCTGTTGACTTAAACTTCAACCGGTGACTCGGCGATGTAGGTCTTCGGTCTTATCTTCTTACGGAAGTCATCGATCTTCTAGTATTCGAGGTTTGAGCTTCATGACCTGGCCGAAGTTATCGACTAGATCGATTCGTCGATCTTCCGCTTACGGTTTAACGTTACGCCTTTTGTTCGGATATCGAACTTTCTTACGATTCTTCGGATCGACCTATACATATTGAGTTCTCCTCAATATGTGACCTATCTATTACATCGGTTGTTTTTTATACAATCATTATCAACCGGGTCTCCTATAGCAAAATGGAAACATCGATCATTCTGTGTCCGATTGGGTCCTATTACATGTGTTTTTGGAACTTTTCATCAAAACTATAAATTTCCCAACAATTTCCCTTTTGATGAAAACCAAAACACCTGAGAAACCAAACAATTGATAAGTATAGAAACGGTTAAAGAGCAAATAATCGGAAGACAAAGAGATTTTGTCTTGGGATCGAAAAAAATAAACTTTTCATTAGGTATGTTGATTACATGTTACATCGTAAAAGTTTTGAATTTAAAAAGCGGTGATCCCTGACGCGTCTTACGATTCTTCACTCCTTGGGCTTGTATCCTTCGGCATTTCTCTTTGGTCTTGTGGAACGTTGAAAATCGATAGAGTTTCCATTTGACATCGATTACTGCACTTGATCGAGTTATATGCGATTTGCTCAAGATGTCAAAGTAGAATCTCTCAAATGCCATCTGTCGAATGAGCCATCCGCTTCTTCGAGTATACTAGCATATCAAACTCTGGCGAGATATTTTTACATTCATAAGTTTGGCCTCATTTTCCGGATACTTGAAAAGTCCGGATATTTATTACGTAACGGTTGAGGAACTCATCATCTGGTGATTCTTCTTGGAACAAGATCAAGGACAAAGGCATCTAGAAGCCATTCACTTGATCTTATTCCATTCCTCAAACCTCTTAAGCGTGTCTGGCCGGTTTTTTGGTATGATCTAAATCGACTCTTGGCGGCAACCGAGGTTCAGTGCAGATTTTCGATCAATCCTTTCTTAGCCCTTGATTCAACTTCCGTTTCAACCCTTCCTTGTGCGGTTTTTTCCGCCCTTCTTTCTTCTTCATCATCCGCTCTTTTGGACAATCTTCTGACTAGCTCCTTATCGGCAGATGTCGACTTAGTTATACGGTGACTTTCCGGTGCGAAATAATCGGTCCGATTTTGATGTCCCAAAGACACGCAGCAACCTTTCTTGCGATTGATCCTGGGCCTTATCCGTATGAATCGAGATCTTCGATGTGTCGGTTAGTTTCTCGAGATCCTTCCCTTTTTGGTTTGATCAAAAAGCGCGTTGAGTGGAAGTCGAGAACCAAAGTTGATGATAATGCTTGATTTAGATCTTTAGCGAGATAAACACGAAGCTTGAGTTGTTAGGTTACGAAACAGTTATGTCGGCTCTGTCTTGGCGATTTCCATTGTAGCGAGAGTGTCCAAATCATTTTGTCAAATTTCTCTTCCGATAACTTTCGAGCCTTTTCTCGATGGCGTCGAAAAAGAAAGATTGATTTTGATCCACCTGTTTGACTTGTCATCAACCGATTTTGTAAGCTCGGCAGACATGGTGGTCATGGATTGGGAGAATCGATCTCTGATTGCTTCGATTTGTTTGAGACTAATTTGTCTACGATCGATTAACACTCCTCAATCTCTTCTTTTCGGAGATCTTTGAGACAAGATCGATCTCTGAAGTTGATCGGTGGTGATTTGAGATGTAGGAATTGGATCCATCACTTGATCGGAGTTCGATTGTTTGTGCCTCCGGTGGTTGGTGGTGATTTGCGACACCGGTTCCCACTTTCATCGGCAGACTCGTGCATTCTCCATTTCGGCGTGCATTTTACGGGAGCTTCTTGGCGATCTCCGGCTTTTCTTCTTCGTGAATTCCAACTTCACCTGGATCGAGCTTTCCGCATTTATCGGATATTAGCTCGGTTTGGTGATCCCACTGGCGGACTTCCTCATATCGAAGTCAAAATCTGCGAACTCATCCGCACCACCCATCTGTTCAACAAGTAAAATAAGATCGAGAAGCTTTTTAATCGAGATCTCTCCGGTGAGGATCTCCATGACTTTTTTCTCGATAGCGGGATGGGCGACCCGGTTGTGGATCGTCTCATCAATCTCTCGTTCAATTCTTAGTCGACCATTTTTCCGGTGATGGTCTTTGTTGATCTGATACTGAATTATCTGTCCCGGATACATTGGATGATATGTGGAAGCTTACGGTTGTGCTTGAGTCGGCGGAAGTTATGCGATTGGTTCGACCTTCGATTGGATTCTGCTTTGTAGTGGCGGTTAATATCTGGTTCGGTTCATGGCGAGGTGAACTAGCGGGAGAGACATGCTTTCGCCCGACCTTTAATCGGCGGTGAATCGGCTTTGAGGTTGAGGAGAAGGAGATTTATCGGCTTGTGCTTCTACCTCGGATCGTTTCCGGCGAGCCCTCGGGTTGAGAAGCTTTGTCTGTCGATTCGTTCTTTGTTGCGCCTTGATCGTTTCGGGCGCTCTTTCTTCTTCGACTCATCTTCTAGTGCTAGAGTCATGGTAGCTTAATTTGCTTTCTTTGGCCTCTTCTCGCGGGCCTTCACCAGTTTTCGTTTTTTTACGTGGAGCAACCGGTGTGGATGGTAGGCTTTTTTCTCTTTCCTTTCTTGATTTTGTTGGAGTGGGCTCCTTGTCATCGTCTGGTGGCCCATATATAAGCGAAGTTGATGAGAGGAAGGCATTGTAGGACTTCCGATCCATTCGATTCCATTCGGTAGCTTGGCGGTTTGTCCTTCAATATAACCGCAACCTTGTTGAGATTCTTTGATTCTCGGCACCGAAAAGACACCGCCGGATTCATTGACTCCAAATTTTTAGGTGTTCTTGGAGCAAAGATGGCTTTCGAGAAGCGTGCGAATTGATGTTACGAGCCCCATCAATTATTCTTTGCCATCTTTATACATTTTGGTGATGTGAGAGCATCTGGGCTAAATGAGATTCCCATGATCGTTCTTGTGAATGTCAAACAACGATCTGTACTTTCTTTTGAGCATTGTCTGATGAATCCGAACTTTACGATGTTTGTGCGCCTCTCTTAAGAGCTCCTCTCGATTTCTTCGTCCTCATTCTCCCTTGTAGTGTGCGGTGAGATTCGCCCTTTGGTAAAATTTGAGCAGACGTAGTGATATGCGCATTTGTCGATCGATTTCTTCTCCGATTGTTGTGATATCGGTTCGTCTCTTGGATTTTCTCAGATCCACACTCAAATTCTGCGGAATTGTAGTGCCTCATCTTGCATCACCGGATTGCGATTGGCGAGCAATATGTTTCGATCCGGCCTTCTTCGAATTTGTTCCACCTCCATGGATTCAAGATCCTCGGTGGTTCCAAATCGAACGAACTTATCCTCAAAGATCTTCGTTGCCCGTTCGCATAGTTGCACATGATCTTTCCTAGTCCATGAGTGGCCATCTACAGGTGAGATAGACTCATTAATTTTGTGCATAATCAATATCAATATCATCTTTGGAAAAAACAAGGCAATGAAGCATAAATTCCGAAAAACAACTTTTGAAATCAACGTTTTTATCGGAAAGAAAGATTCATCATTAAGTTTAAAAAAGAAAGTATTACCGTATTCAAATTTTCGAGATGATTTTGAACTCTAAGAAATCGTTTTGAAACGATATAGAAAATTTGAAGTTTTTCAAAGATAATAATGCGAGTTTGTGAAACGTAAAAACTCGGTAAGGTTTGATGAATCTTATATAGAGCGGAGGAACAATAAGACAAGATTTGGAAGATCAAACGTTTGAAAAGATTGTACGCTCCAGTTTTAGCGGTTTTTGATCGTAGGGTCGGGGAAACGCACGTCATAAAAAAAACTTTTGGATTTAAAAAGCACGATCAAATAGCGGTTAATACATGTACCCCACGTCCGCATTAAATGATTTGCAGAGTACACGTCACAAGGATAATGGGTACATGCGATAAAGGCAAATAATATCGAGATCACGATCCGATAAATAAGTAAAGAACAAGAGAAAAGAGAGATCGTGTCTGGTTGGTGATATAGTAATCGGTCAATATTACTTGTCAATGTTGATTCCACTTGTTGATCTTAATCATTACACTTTAAGCCTTAAGAAATTTCCCAACCCGATCCTTTCAACCGATCTTCTCGGTTGATCCGATTTGTTGAAACTTCAAGCTTAAATGATCTTTCCTTGAGTATGCGTCGATTTCCTTTTGATCCTCCTTGATCGGTTGAAGTTCCCCCTTCAACCGATATTTCGACATAGACCGATATATCGATTTGTTGGAGTTTCAAGCTCGGTGATCTCTCATCCGATCATACTCGTAAATGTCGATTTTGGTTGACCTCATCTCGATTCTTTTTTTTTTCGATTAAACCAATTCTTGGGATAAGTGTTACCGCCAAAACTTAGTCTAGAGTAGTAGCTTCTATTCCCTAAGTAGGCGTGATTTGACATCGCGAAATATCGCCCGAATCTCTCGATATGTCAATCAACCGTAAATTTATCCAATTATCGGTCGCGTGATTTCTACATTTGTCCTTTTTTGATGCAAATTTCTGGATAGGCTTCTTGAAATGGAAATTGCATTTGCATCCTTGCTTGGCCTCTATAAATTGGACCAATGTTTTACACAACATCACCCATTCACCATACTTATCTTCTTTGTAAGAATCATGTATCTTGGTGAACCCTTGTTTCCTTCGGAGACTTCCTAAAAACACTTTTACACCCTTTTATATGGTTTCACCTTCTCAAATCAACCCTTTGCATCCCTTATTCTTTGTTTTCTTCATCATCTTCGATTTCACATCGATTCTTTGCAAAACCTTCTCTACCACCGGGCGGCGGATCTGCTTTGTTGCAACGAAGACACTTCTCCAACCGTATGCACCTTGTGTGTCTATCTGGATGACGTAACGGAACCATCGGACTTAGTGCGGTATAAAACATGCAACACATGTGCCCATCGAATCTGACGACCAACTCTTTGGCACACGTGCTCCATTTAACAATGGAGAGCCCTACTACTCTCCCTTTTAGGGCTCTGGCTTAAGAATCTATCAAGGCATTGTCGCTCCATTTTTTTGATCTTGACTTTTGCGGCGCCTTGGGATTTTGTTCTTTAAAGCCTTTCTCACCCCTTGTTAAGTGGGGAAAATGAGAGTTTAAAATCTCTCTTTTCCTTCACTTCGGGGGTTAGGATGAAGGTTTAGGGTTATAGGTTTAGGATTTTGGTTAACATTTATGTCTTGACCTCCCAGGGTCTTCTTGTACTTGTAACTTCGTAATGTAACCTCACCTTCGGGTTTTATCAATGAAAAGTTACATTATTTCATCGTTGTGTAAATTCACCTTTTCTTATGCGATTGTTAGCTCTTAATCTCTGAATCTTGCTTGTTGAATATCGCCTAAATCGATTCACAAAGAAATACTATAACCAAATTGATTTAATCGAGATAATCCTTTAAACCAACATTTTCCTTTAATCGATAAACCTTGAATCGATCGTTCTTTTAAATCGATAGACTTTAAATCGATAAACTAAAATCGATCGCCTCCTTTGGATCCGGTAGCGTATAAATCGATCGATTTTTTGCTTATCGGTCTCTTGAGATCGCTTAAGATACCAAACTCAACTCGATTTCTCTCGATCCGTTAGTCTCTTAACCCGGTAGTTCTCGAGAACATTCCATCAAACATTTTAGGTGACTTTTCTCCAAGATCTAGAAGTCCTAGCTCATTGCATAAATCTCGAATCTGATCTCGGTAGTGGCTTGGTTAGAATATCGGTATACGTATATCGATGAATCTTTTCCATTCGATATTCTTCTTTTCAACGTGATCTCTTATAAAGTGGTGTCCGACATCCACATGCTTGCATCTTGTATGTAGAACCGGATTACGAGTGATTGCAATAAGCACTTATTATCGCATCACGTAATATAGGTATGCGTTTTTAACTACAATGTTGTAATCCTCACCGCCGATCGAGCAGGCGATTGGGAACAACGACTTTTCCTGCAGACCATATATTACCTTGAGTTGTAGATGTCTTGGCGATGTCTCCTTTTTTTTGAAAACCACGAGATCGGGTTTACTTCCTAAGAATGACATGTTCCCGAGGTTGATTTTTTCGTCGATCTTGCAACCTCCATAATCGAATCGAGAATACCCACTAAGCTCTAGATTATCATCGATGGGTAGAATAAACCAAGGTTTATTGTTCCTTCAGATATATAAGAATCCGCTTAGTCGCTTTAGGTGGTCGATCATTGGATTTGCTTTGAAATCTGCACATACACCTCTTTACCAAAAAGTGATATCCGGTCTGGCTGGCAACGGGTATAATAGAGATCCAATGAGAGCCCTATATTCCTTCCGATTTGTTTTCGACCCGGCCTAAATCTCGATCCATCTTGAATCCGATCATCATAGAATTTTGGCTTCCTTACTATTTTTTGAACTCCAAACTTAGCCAATAGATTCCTAGTGTACTTTGCTTGGCGAGATGAATATCCCTTCAGACTTTGTTTTTAACTTGGAGACCTAGAAAGTAATTCATCCGACCCATCATGGACATCTCAATTTCCCTTGCATCGGTTCTTTGAATCTTTCACATAGGCTCTTGTTAGGAGATCCAAGATGATGTCGCCCACGTAAATCAACCATCGAATATCTTCTCCATCTTCTATTCACGAATAAGGTTACATCCCATCTCCTTTAGTGAACCCACTTTCAATCAAGAACCGAGAGAGTGTATCATACCCGGCTCATGAACTGTTTTTAGAACCATAAAGAGCTTTTCTTAAACGATACACTTGGTTGCCCTTTTCAAAGCACCTCGAGGTTGTTCGACATAAACTTCCTCTCGCTAGTACCCCGTTTAAGAAAGCACTATTTACGTCCATCGATATACAAGGAACCCTCTGTGGGAAGCATATGCGAAAACCCGAATGGCTTCAAAGGCGGCGGCGGTCTGCAAAGGTCTCATCGTAATCAATTCGCCGATTGTGAATACCCCTTAGCAACAAGTCTTGCCTTATTTACGGTGATAACATTTTCTCATCTCTTGTTCTTGAAGACCCATTTCGTACCAATTACGTCTTGATGACTGTCTGCATCTACTAGTTCCCATACTTCATTTCTCTCTCTGCTTCGATTTCTCACTCCTCCTGCATTTAGAATCCGGTTTCGTCTTGTAATGCTTCCTCTATTGTAGTTGGTTCCTTCATAGAGGATAACAAAGAATACATGGCACTTTCACCAATCGATGTCTAGTTTTAATTTTATCGACCGGGTCTCCGATTATCGATCGATTGGATGACCGGTTATCCGTGTCCTTCGCTCGATTTGCGTCGGTTTTGAGAACATCGTCCGTTTACGATAAAATCTTATTACTAGCGATTGGGAGTGGTGCAGGTTATGGTCCACTTGATAAGAACAAGTCTCGGTGATGTTGGACTCATCATGTGTCGATGTCTGTTACGTGAGAACTTCAAGTTCCCCCCCGAACCGGATGGTTCGATTCTTCTTATCTCGGTGAATCGACTTTTTTCATCGACAGTTGTTCGTACCTTAGGATCTGATTGATCCGGTGAATCGCCTAGATCCGGAATGTAAATTGATCTGATTTACGATCCTTTTTTCCTTGATCGTTAGGCGATCCATTTTCCGAATATCGTGTTACGGTAGATCGGTACTTTTGTTCGGAGGCAGATTTCTCTTGATCGTAAGATGCTTCATCAAAGGTTACATGGGTGTTTCTTCCACAATTAGGGTTAGCTTTGTTGTAGACCCCGAAGCTTTCTAGATGAGGAATACCCTAGAAATATACCCTCATCGATTTTGGCCTCAAAAGTCTTCAACCGACTTTTCCCATTATTGTGTATGAAACACTTACACCCAAAAACATGGAAGTAAGAAACCACGAGGTTTTCGCTCTTCCATAGTTCATAGGGTGTTTTGTAGTGAGCCTTAGTCGAGACATCTCGTTCTGCGTATGGCATGCGGTGTTGATTATTCGCCTGAAAGCGGTTTGGTATCGCATGTTAAATTTAACATTGTCCGAAAGAAACTTCTTTGAGAGTTCTGTTTCTCCGCTTCACTTTCTCCATTACTGTTTGTGGCGTCCTCGCAAATTGATGTTTCATGTCAGATACCAAACTTAGAGCAAAAATCATTAATAAAAGAGTTCGAAATTGCGTACCTTTATCTCGATCCGATTTTTACTACTGTTGACACCCTTCTCATTTTGTAATCTTCTTAGCAACTTCGCATTATCTTGGTTGTCGTCTCATTCTTCTTATGTAAGAATATAACCCGTAAACTTGGAATAGTCATCCACGATTACCAGAGTGTATTTTATGTCCGTTGAGACCGACCGGGTAACTGGTCCAAACAGATCCATATGAAGCATTGCGATGAAGATCTGCTGGATCTTTGGTCCCGAAATTCCTTTGAATGAAGCTTTGACTTGTTTTCCTTCCACATGCGAAGACATATCCGATCCTTTGAGAACACTTCATTCGAAGTCCTTCCACTAGAGACATCCTAGCTATCTTATTAAGAGTTTTAAAGTTCGGATGGCTCATTCTTTTTCATGCCGAGCCCAACCGCTACTTTTGGAACTCTTAACAATCGAGCACGATTTCTTGGACAACTGTTCCAATCACCGTGTAGATCGTCCCTTTTCTTGAACCGATTAGCAAAATCTGTTGAGTGACTCGATTCTTGATAGTGCATTGATCATCGAGAACTCAACACCAATCCGCTGTCGCAGAAATTGTGAAACCGATAATAGGTTGTGCTTGGGACCTTCGACATCTGAGACTCCGATTACTTGTACATCATCATTCTCTGTTCAACCCTTTGGTATAACCAAAGTTATCATCACCGAAGAGTACACGCGGCCTTTTCTACGTTCTATGTAGGGCCGAGGAGATGTTTGCTTCGGTCATGTGCCTTGAGCATCCACTATCGATGTACGGATAGTTGCTTGCACACCTCCTTTGTTGGCGGACCCACGAACTGCGCAATCGGATCGGGCTTTAGGTACCCCCTTTTGGATTGGGTCCCGAGGGGTTAGGTTTGGATTTGGGGATCCATACAAACAGAGCACTTCTATTGTGATCGGTCGGATCGAAGGCTGATTTGTCTCCCATACATCAACATAATCATACTTATCCTTATATGCTTTTCGATTTGTATGATTACTTGTGTGAACCTTGGATGACTTAGAAGACTTATGATTTAACTTTTCGGTTTGTCTTCTTTTTATCCATTGTGGTTCAAAAAGCAAAGCCCTAAATTTCTCGACTATAGGGGTAGGTCATTTGCTACCATCAAAAGATTCATATCCTTTTTAGACATAGATGGTTTTCGCAGTTTACGAAAGCATGCTTATTAGGCGGTGACCTTGATTGGGTCTCGATTAGACTTCCCTTTTGTAGGTTGTCTTTTACGATTCTCGATCTGTTGATCGGGTTGAGGTCTCTTCGTAAGAACCGGGTTCTTCCGCTGATTCCTACCGATGCTTTACCGGTTGGGGTCCATTTACGCCCTTTTCGGTTAGGCACTTTTACCCGCTCAACCGGTCTCTTACCCCTATTAGATACACGTTTAGCTTTTTGGTGTGTCTTTTTCGTAAATTGCGATTACACCTTTACGAGATGAATCGATTCGAGGGGCTTTTGAGGATGTGGAGGGTTTCTCATAGCCAAGTCCCTCCTTATCAATCTTTATTCGAAAATAGGCGTTCATGTCTTGAGCGGTTTTAGATGATTTTGAAAAAACCTCTATTTTTTCTTACGCAGATTATCCTCGGAGGATTTCGACTTTTCATGCATTCGGAATAGCTCATCGAATTTTGCTTGCAAGATTTTGAAGTCATCGACTTCTTTTCGTTAATTATCATCGATCTTTTGATCTGCTTTTCGATCGAAGCTTTAACCGAGAATTTTAAATTCCTCGGTTACCTTACGGCGATTTGGTGATCTAAGTTCGGAGGCTTTTCTGAATCATTTTCTTGAAAAAGTGATTATTTACGTCCTCGACTTATCATTCTCGCTTCCACAATAGCATAAGTGTCTCTTGCATTGGAGAGATCTTCAAATTGCTCTGAGTAGAGTGCCAAGTCAATCTCCCCAAAGTGTGCTAATGATAGCGTGTGTAAGCGAAACGGCGGGTTTGGAGGTTACCTCGATTTGGTCCTCCCGGCCATCGAGCGAGTTCATCATCGTCTAACGAGAATATCGATCTCTTCATTTTCATAGAAGTCGGCCCGGCTTCTTGATCGGTGAAGTCTTCTCTGAGGAGCCGGCCGAGTCCTCCGGAGGCGATAAGAATCGTCCGATTCTGACGTATCGGCAACCATGGCTCTTCCGTCTCTATAAGCGTTGTTCTCTTTTGTTCCTCTTTTCTTCCCTCTCTCGGCGTCCGCAGGCGATCATGCTATAGTGACACGGCTTCTCCGCATTAAAGCACGCTCCTTGATCCACGAACTTTTTCTTCCGGGTGAATCACTCGCCGTCTGTATGACCTATCGGGTGACTTTCCTTTTCGATAGTGGTCCGAACTTCTCTTTGTCTCGATTGATTTTCTCTTCTTTTTCGCCCGTCGACTATCTCTTTTCCTTTCATCTCTGTGATCCTCCGATCATCGATCTGGTTCTTCTGGAGATCCGTTTGTGCGATCTCCTATCTCGCCCCTCGGCTATGTTGATAGTCCTTATAAAATCTTCGATACTTACCAAGTTGTATGTCGACTTCTCAAGCTTCTACGGTAAGCGAGCGATCTGATTACGCCTAACTTATTATATTTCCAATGGGTTCATTGGCCTTTGTTCTGCCATCTTGGTTGCTTTGAAAGCAATCGATTTTGAAGTCGAGGTTTCAAAGAGGCACCTCGTCTTCATCGAACGACCTCTTTTCAATCGGTCGAACTCGTGAGCTTTAAGACTCAAGAACAAGCTACTAGGTTTCATTCTTGAAATGTCCCGGCAATCTTTGATTACCGTGACCTTCATGTCCCACTTCTTGAGAGACCTTAGGATCTTATAGTTGATATCTTTATCGGACATCTCTACCAAGTTCTCGAAGCTTGTTTATAGACATTATAATTCTTCCATCGAGTTCGTTGATGGTTTTCGTAAGCGGACATCTTGGTTTCTCGAACTTCACCAATTAAAGCTTGAAGACAATATCTTTTTATCTGTTCATTTCCCTCGCAGATCTCGGCCGAGTATCCCACATTGCTTTTCGCAGATTTGAGATACTTAATCTTTTCTTTAGTGACCTTATCCATTGTTTTCATGATAATATGTCTTGCAATGGTGTCCAGAGTATCTTTTGATTTTCTTTCTTCTGCGTCCATCGTATTTGGGCTTTTTTTTCGTACAAGACTTCCCGTGGGAAAGTCCGGATCTCCTCCGATTGCCCGAGGATTGTCGTAGTAAATGATGATGGGTCCTCTCGATGACTTCCATCATTACGCCCAATGATCGAGCCTAGATGGTTGGACATATATATGGCCCAATCTGATACTCATCGATTGAGAACTTCGGCAGATCATGATACATCTGGGACGTGTTATCCATGCCGAGTGATTTTGGAAAATGAATGAGTTTTAAAACGGTTTTTCAAGATCGATTCATTGACCACAATGACACGAGTCGATGGTCGGAAGAACCAACCGCTCGATACCACTTGTAGGTCCCGGGTTATGTGAAAGGGCGTCTAGAGGGAGGGGTGAATAGACTTCAAAAACTTTTCGTCTGGTCGGTGTGAGAGCGGAATGCTTTGATCAGTCGCGAGTGAATCGGTTTTGGTCGATAGCCAACTTCTTCGAACGCTGAAAACGGATCGGTTCGGTAACTATCGGATTAAGCGATGTGTCTTGAAGCTTAAGTTTTACCCGTGTGAAAAACCAGTTTGAATAAATCAGATTCCAAGTTTTATCTTTTTAATCAGATGACAGAAATATCAAGTCCGATCAGATCAGAAGCTTGGTGCTATCTGATCTTAACTTAGAATATGTATGCGCTTTAAGATTGTGCGATGTGAGGCGCGTTAATCAAAGCGAAAAGGCACACAAGATTTATAGTGGTTCTGACAAAACCGATCCCTACGTCCACTCTTCCCTTTCACAAGGGGCACCAACTTAACCGACTTAACCGACTGGACTTAGTTTTGTGTGTTAGTCCAACACAGTACACCAACAGATGTTTTAAGAGTTCTCACTCAACCGATCCCAGAAATCAGTACTAGAAACCCTAGACTGAAATCTTGCTAAACAACTTATCCTAACTTGGGGTTTGGGTAAGGTTGTTTAAGTTCCAACTATGAAATCTTTCCTTCATGTACAAAGCGACTAATAGCTAGATGAAAAGATTTCTTGCTAAGAACTTATGGGATGAACACAATATAAAATAAGCTTGTTGTTGTGTTCTTCGTGCGGAAATCTGACTATAGTTTGAGCTTCTTGATTATTTTGTTTGTCCAAGCATTTCCGTGTTTCACTCTGAAGTGTGATCCCATATTTATAGACCTTGAAATCAAAGAGCCGTTGGAGAGCAATTTGAATTTCAGGCTATTTTAGGTGAACTTGCAGGCTTGATGTGACGTGCTTCAGGAACGGCATGGCCGAAGGCGTGAATGTGTATTTTATAGCCGTTTGAGAGAGCAACATCGAATCCCGCGAGTATCAGCTCTGTTCATACGTGTCTCTTCCTTATTGGATGGAAGCCTTGCTTTGCAGTGTTGTTCCTCCAACTAAGGTTGGTATTCTTCTTGTTTAGATCGCAGACGTATGATAAGATGAAACATCAGTTTTCATCTTATGGTGACTTTGATCGATCTGAATCGATCGATCTATCCGATAGAGTCTTCGGGCGCTGTTGACTTAGCTTCAACCGGGCCGACTCTACCGATGTAGGTCTTCGGTCTTATCTTCCGAAGTCATCGATCTTCTAGTATTCGAGGTTTGAGCTTCATGACCTGGCGAGTTATCGACTAGATCGATTCGATCCGATCTTCCGCTCGGTTTAACGTTACGCCTTTCGGGATATCGAATTTCTTCCGATTCTTGAGATCGACCTATACATATTGAGTTCCCCCTCAATATGTGACCTATCTATTACATCGGTTGTTTTATACAATCATTATCAATGGTCTCCTATAGCAAGATGGAAACATCGATCACCTAATAGCATCCGATCGGTCCTATTACATGTGTTTTTGGAACTTTTCATCAAAACTATAAATTTCCCAACATGTATACCTAAAGTATTCTAAGATATAATAATAATTTTTAAAAAGATATCATACATCATATCTTACACATATCTTTTATTTTTTTCTTTAATATCTTACAAACAATATCATAAAATATCTTACAAATAATATAATAAAATTCCTAAATAATTCAATATAATCGTAGTATGATATATATCAAACTGCGTAGCACACATGTCTATAATAAGATGTCACAAGAATACTGTAACGAGCCAAAATCACAATGCACATAATTAAGCCTTATACGTTTTTTGTTTTATTATAAAAAATTAATTAAATTAATATTAAGAGAAATTATATTTTACAAATATTTAAAGAACGTGATTATATAGTCTCTTCATTTATGTATACGTGTACATAATATAAGTTTGTAAGGTTACTATAACACCCCAAAGTCCTATATTTTTTTAATTATTATTATATATTTAAGTATAATTTTTGTTATGAATCTGAAAATAACTTAATTTTTACCAATAGTGTATTTATAAATTGAAAAGTGAAACATTCAAAACATGTGTTGGGATATTTTAGTTTTGATAATTTATGCCAAAACATTATTAACTTGTGTTATTCAAGCTAAACTACGAGATAACAAGTTAAGGGGAACGAAAAGAACAAATTGAGGGGAACTCACGAAATCGAAAAGAAAGATCGAGATCGAGGAGGTCATTTGCAGACGAGAATGATCGAGATCGATGAGTTAGATGAGTTCTCGAGTCAACCCGATGAGCCGCGGCAAAATCGAAGTGAAGAAAAGCTAAAACCAACAAATCGGAAGAGAAGGTTGCGATCGAAAGATGAAATGATGAGATCGACGAGATCGGGCGTGATCGAGATCGATATGATAAACCGATATGCTAACCTCGATATCTTCGCTGATGCTATCTGAGATGATCCTGAAGATATGTTGATCCGATCGGTCGAAATGATCGATCGAAAGAAGAAATCGATAAAGCTTTGAAATCGATGTGACTGAGGGTCGATGTCTCGAATTAAGAGAATCAACTCGGTATGCCTCGAGTGTCGGTATGCTGATCGACAAAGTCCGCCAAAGAGAAGTCTGGCAATCAAGAACCCGAGACTCGAAGAAAATCAAGAACCGGAGGCTCGAGATAACTCAAGGCTCGATAACTCGAGATAACTCAAGGTTCGAGATAGCTCGAGATAACCCGAAGGCTCGGATAGCTCGAGATAACCCGAAGGCTCGATATAATCGAAGATCCCGAGACTCGGGAAGAAATCAAGAATATAATCGTTAGATTCAAATGGCGTGGACCAATGAGAGGAAGACGACAAACCTGAAAAAGTCGCAAAAAGTTATGGTGAGTAGTATGGATTTGAATGTGATTCTCTCCAATCGGTAACATTCAAATCCACACTATAAATACAAGTTCTTCCTTCATTATCGGTGTGGGATGAATGTGGAAGAGTGTGGAGAATGTAGCAAACGATGCTACAGAGCTAAGAAGATATGGGTTCCAGCGCCTCCAGCCCAAGGTCGTGTGCCGATGATCGCGAGTCCCGAATATGGCTCGATCGAAGACGACTAAGGCAGTCAACACAAGGCACGTTGAAAGGAATTGTGCACCCGATTCTATATACTCAAGCATTCCCACCATAGAACACAGAGCGAGAGATACACGCATATATTCAAGAGTGTTCTACCTTAGATCTAAGCACAAATGCTATATCCTCCAAGCTTAGAGAGATTTTCTCATCCTTAAGATTGAGGCTAAACAAATGTAAGGGAAAATCTCAAACTAGTTGAAACCAAACAAACCTTACCCAAATCGGTTTGATAGGATAAGTTTGTAGGTGAGTGTGAACTCGGTAAACATCTATAGGCAATCCCGTGAGGGTGATAAGTCCCACTTGAGTGTGAACTCGGTAAACATCTATAGGCAATCCCGTGAGGGTGATAAGTCCCACTTGAGTGTGAACTAGGTAAACATCTATAGGCAATCCCGTGAGGGTGATAAGTCTCGCGAGGTTAAGTTCGGTTTAAAGGTGCCCCCGTGTTAAGGGAAGAGTGGATGTAGGGGCGGGTTTAAATCCAAACCACTATAAAATATCGTGTGTTCTTTCTTTGCTTTATGTTTATACTTGTCATATGCATTCAATTATAAGCAAAACAACACACATCGTTCTTAAAAGCAAAAAAAATAGTATTGACCATTCCCTCACCCCTGTTTTTATGTGCATCACATAACATGTTTTGCTTCCGCACGTGCAAAATCGGTTTTAATCGGGACCATCAATTGGTATCGAGCGGAGTTCAAAAGGTTCACTTTGTTTTCAAAGTGACCACCGAATCGATCTTTTTAAACCAAAAACCCGATCTCTCAGAATTGCATATTTTTAAAAAAAAATAAAATTTGGCGTCCATTATCAAAAAAAAAAAAAAATTGTTGGGATATTTTAGTTTTGATAATTTATGTCAAAACATTATTAACTTGTGTTATTCAAGCTAATTTTACGATAATTAACAAGTTAAGGAAAAAAAGAACAAATTGAGGGGAACTCACGAAATCGGAAGAAGAAGATCGAGATTAGACGAGGTCAAGCAGACGAGAATGATCGAGATCGATGAGTTAGATGAGTTCCGAGTCAATCATGAAATTTGGGCAAAATCGGCGAAGAAAAAGCTAAAGCCAAAAAATCGTAAGAGAAGGTTGCGATCGGAAGATGAAGCAGATGAGATCGACGAGATCGACGTGATCGAGATCGATATGATAAACCGATATGCTAACCGATATAATCGGGCCCGATGCTATCCCCGAGATGATCCCGAAGATATGTTGATCCGATCAATGATCGATCGATCAGCAAGAAGAAATCAGATAGCTCGAAATCAATGTGACTCGAGGGTCGATGTCCGGATTAAGAGAATCGAACTCAAGATGCCCGAAAGTGTCAGATGCCTCGACGACAAAGTCCACCAAGAGAAGTCTCCCGAATCAAGAACCCGAGACTCGATAAGTTCTTGAAGAACACGAAGGCTCGGATAACTCAAGGCTCGGATAACTTCGATAACTCAAGATTCGATAGCTCGAGATAACTCGAAGGCTCGGATATAGCTCGGATAACCTCGAAGGCTCGGATAGAATCAAGATCCCGAGACTCGAAGAAACTCAAGAATATAACCGTTAGATTCAAATTGACGTGGACCAATGAGAGGAAGACGACAAACTGAAAAAAAAAGCAAAAAGTTTCTGAGAGTAGTATGAATTTGAATGTGATTCTCTCCAACGGTAACATTCAAATCCACACTATAAATACAAGTTCTTCCTTCATTATCGGTGTGTGGATGAATGTGGAAGAGTGTGGAGAATGTAGCAAAACGATGCTTTCTGAGCTAAGAAGATATGGGTTCAGCGGTTTCGGCCAAGGTCGTGTGTGCGGATGATCGAGTCTCCGAAATATGGCTTTCATTAGACGACTAAAGCCCGGCAAACAACACAAGGCACGTTGAAAGGAATTGTGCACCGATTCTATATACTCAAGCATTCCCACCATAGAACACAAGAGCGAGAGATACACGATATATTCAAGAGTGTTCTACCTTAGATCTAAGCACAAATGCTATATCCTAGCTTAGAGAGATTTTCCCATCCTTAGCATTGAGGCTAAACAAAATGTAAGGGAAAATCTCAAACTAGTTGAAACCAAAAAACCTTACCCAAATCGGTTTGATAGGATAAGTTTGTAGGTGAGTGTGAACTCGGTAAACATCTATAGGCAATCCCGTGAGGGTGATAAGTCCCACTTGAGTGTGAACTCGGTAAATATCTATAGGCAATCCCGTGAGGGTGATAAGTCCCGCAGGTTAAGTTCGGTTAAGGTGCCCTTGTGTTAAGGGAAGAGTGGAGGTAGACACATCAACAAAACAATTGCACATGAAAGATTTGATATACGACTATTCATCCTTTTTTTTTTTTGTCAATTTTTAAAATTATGCTTCCTATTAATAATTGATATATTGTTGTGCAGACATTGATGAGATAAAAACGGCATTTTCTAAATTTTACTTAAGATGAAAAGTTTATCAAAAATTTACAAAAAATACATACAAGAAAAAATAATAATAAAAAAAATTTATGTTTGTTTCAAGGAATCTTACTGCGTTGTAATATCGACCTGCCACAACATAGATCATTCATACAATTGGTTCTATCATGCATGCCAAAAGTATATCAAAAAAGTTTCCCTCGAAGATGGACAACGGACTTTGCGAGAATTGTAAAACCAATCTAAATTCAGTTAATATCAGGTAATATTTTAATCTTACTGTGTTGTAATAGCGACCTGCCACAACATAGATCATTCATATAATTGGTTCTATCAAGCATGCCAAAAGTATATCAAAAAAGTTTCACTCGAAAATGGACAACGGACTTTGCGAGAATTGTAAAACCAATCTAAATTCAGTTAATACCAGATAATATTTAAATAAATTGTGAATTATAACTTTAAATTTTTCTTAAATATATTTTGGTATTATCACAATGTACTTCAATATAATACTTCTTTTAGGTTCAAGATCACAATGCATGTTGTTGATCAAACTGGATCAACATCTTTGATTCTATTCGACCGCGACGTGTTCAAATTGATTGGAAAAATGGCTTTGGATATTCTCAATGATATGGACGAGGTAATTATACAGTATTAAAAATTTATAATTTCTCTAACAAATTCAATAAAACAACATATCCATGATTTATTAATTATAAAAAAATAATCTAACCTTATCTCCATGCATCTTATTTCACTATGTAGAAAGGATTAGGTGATAAATTATCATCAGAACTAGAAGAGTTGGTTGGGAGAAAATTCATATTTCGATTTCATATTTCGCAAATTTGATCAAAAAAATAGAGGAGAAAAATATTTTGGTAAAATTTAAAAAATATACATATTATTTATTCCTCAAATTATGAATATTAATTTATAACTCTAGCAGACTACCCCTTCATCAATCTGTGACGACCAAATGGTGGATTGTGAAGAAATAACTCCCGAGAACAAGAGAAAGCATGAAGGGGATGAATATCATGAAGATGATGATGGTGGTATTGAGACTCAAGTGTCGACCACTAAGCGATTCTTGACGGTCAAACTTGAGAATGAATAATGCCACAAACCGAGATAAATGACAAACACCGATAGAATAATATGAAAGTTATTATTATTGTTATAGTTTTTTAATATGTTTCTCTACCATTTAGTTTACAATTGAGAATATTTTTATTTTATTTTATTTATTGCTCTTCATTGCTATGTATTAAAATTTTCTCCCATTTTGTAATATAAATTTAATTGATCATAAAATTAATATTCATGTTTTGATATTTTAAATAATATTAATATATACATAACAAATATCGACTAATATAAACAAAATTATTTTTTTATTTTTAATAAGGAAAAACATACACAAATAATATAAAATACACCTAAACCCATTATATTAGATAATACAAATAATTCAATAATTATACTATAATATATTTCAAACTGTATAGCACGCGGGTCTAAATACTAGTAAATAATAAAGTAGTGTTTGTTTTTTAAGTTTTGAGTTTTGGCACCTCGAAGTCACATTATCTCAAAGGCAGTGTGTTGTATCCACTATGTGCACGTACAACTCAACTCAAGTGAACTTTCTAAATATGCAACTTTTAACACTTAAATGTGTACTAACACAATTTGCATGAGTCAACAAATTGTATGTTTAAAAAATATATTTAAATTGTACAGTACATGAGATCATATTAAATGTTTGTTTTAAAACTCTAAAAAGTTTTTAAAATGCACTTATTTTTAAAACTATTAGATACAATTTTTTTTTTTTAAAGTAATTCTACCTTTTTAGTTGAGTTTGAAAACAGACACTGAGTGTCCACTTAGTAAATTTCTGAAATAAGATGTTGTATATATTGACACTCATTTACAGTAATTATAACATTATTACATTTATACTAACATGTTAAAAAGCTCCACCATCATGATTCATAACTTATCCAAACAATTTTAACTTATTTTCAAACTTATCCAAACAATTTTAACTTATTTTCAAAATAATATGTAACATAATTTTTAAAAATTAATTATCATGCATGAACTTCAAATAGCAAAAAATTTTTTTCACTATACATGAACTTTAACAGGAAAACACACCTTTTAATATTTAATATTAAAATTTCTGCGAACCTAGGTTTTTAGGGGCAATCTTTTCAAATCTGTTCATTCATCGGTAGTAGTAGAGTTTTAGATCGAACCCTTAAAGAGTAGATTGTCCTTTAATTTTTGTAAGTTTTAAATTGTCTTTTATTTTGCAGGTATTAGATCTGAGTTATCTATTCAATCTTTGTGTGATAATTATATTACTCCATTGTCATCCGCCGCATTTCCTGATCGTGCGACCCCGGATTTCTCTTTTTTTTTTTTGAGAGCCTTTGAGTCATCTCCGAGTTGAAATTAAGTCTTTTGTTTAATGGATCTCCTGATTTGAGAGCTTGGTTTTGTTTTTCATTGTGTTGTCTTGTGAAGGCAATTTTTAGTGTCAAGTTTACAACAACATAGGCATCGGAAATCAAATCAGAGAAAGTAGTATTGACTGCATTGTGAGTGTGGTGGATCTACGAGTGGATCGACGAGTGAAACAATCTATAATATGGAGTGATGTCAGTGACTATATGATGAAGATAGCTTGTAAAGTTATTCTAAAGCAGCTTAGTGATTACGTTATTTGTCTTATTCGTAAAAAAGTCAATGATTTGACTCATCATTTTGCTGAGGCGTTTGGGTTATTCTCAAGTTCTTATTATTAGGTTGAACCTCCAACTGCTGTGGATGACCTTCTTAATATTTATTGTGTTTGTAATTAAATTATAAGAGATGTTTTTGTTTTAAAAAAATAAAATAATAATTAATAGTACACTGTACATCCATACGTTCACTATCATGTCACTTACATTTTTTATGTTTAAGTGGGACATGCATAATTATTTGTACTTGGGATGAGCATTATCGTGTAAAAATAAAAAGATCAAGTCAAATCGAACCGAACTAAAATTTTAGTTCATTTAATTTGGTATTCGATTTCATTCGGTTTTGATTTTTTATTTTAGATTTTTAATTTTCGATTTTAATTTTTAAGGTAAAATTACTGAATAATTGAAAATTGAACCAAAATAATACATTATAAATAATCTCGGCTCTAGTTCATTTATTCATTTTCTAATTGAAATAATATACTATATTTACATTATATGTTGATTATTAACTTGTATACTAGTGCAGTGCAATTGGGACATTGTGTTGTGTTATTTGATTTTCGATTTTTTTGCAATAAAAAATAGATATGTGCTTTTAAAAATTGTTTAGTTTCACAATATCAAATAGGAGTAATTTATATTTTTTTTAACCGAAAAATTCGATTCGGATCAATTATGTAGTGAAATAGGTACGTTTTGATTAATTATAATAAATATTTCAATTATTACTATTTTGCTATTTCAATTTAATTCGATAACCGAATAATCCAACATCCACCCCACATGGACAAACTTTGGATTTCCTATTTCTTGCATTAATTTAATACGCATCACTTGTAACTTTAATTTTAAAAAGTTGATACACAGGCAGGTTCGAATCCTATCACAGTAAGTTGATCCCAAATTTTAAATACGAATTAGTATTTCTTTTGCCCTGAATTTCTTCTCAATGCAACTCCCTTTCTTTTATTTCTGCTCCAAGCTTTCAAACTCAGTTAATTTTTTATATAAGAAAATAAATTTTGACCACTACTTCCTATATTCGTTTCTCTCTGAAAGGAAAGGAATAAAAATGAAGTATAATTGGAGAAGACATGCACAGTAAAAGACGGTATAAAAAAAAGCAATAAAATATTATTGTCGTTATAAAATGGACAAATTGTAAAAACAAAACATACAAATATTATTGTCGTTATAGAGTGCACAAATTTCAATTGTTAATGTACTGGCTCAGCACCTACAATATTAATATGTACATTAACAAAATATCAAAATGTCCATCTCTTAAAAAGTAAGCCATGAGGTTTATAATACTTTATACTAGGGTGGTCTGCACTCGGATTATACATCTTACTAGTCATTCACAATATTCAAAATAACATTTAAAAATGATTTTTGGGAACTCAATGTCAAGCAGCATGAGCATAATCCCCATCGTAATATTTGTCTTCTGGGTAATAAAAAGCCATCACCGTATTGCCACCGAATTTTCGGCCGCTGAGAGCGCTCTTCGCCTTGGTACAACCACCAGTATCGGAGTATTCCAAGAATACCTGTAATTTGTTTCATCAAGAATACCGGGATAATCAATCTAACTAATAAAAGTAAGAAATCGGAAACTGTTTTTTGTGTGTTTGCACTCTCTATTTTATAGATGAGAAGTGCTTTTTTAAAAAGTTTCAAGACTCAACTTTTTCAAATTTTAAGTGTTTCTCACTATTCATTAGTGTTCTAACACATGCCCTTTAACGTTAAAACTTTGTGATTTTCTTCTGTATCAGCTTAAGGTTTCTAAATGGCATTAGCTGTTTTACTAAAAGGTATTAGTTGATCAGAATTAACTGTTATCACTGAACAGTATTAGTTGTGCATTAGTTGCATGGTGAACCCAAGTGTTGCTCAACTTAATTGGTAATAGAAATGAATTTCAAGAGTCTCCGTTCCTATACGAGACTCCAAATTCTACATACTGAATCCTCTTTCCAAGTAAATTAATACAGTATCAACTATACTATGATTATGCAAATTAAATCAGCATATTTCAGATATCAATAGAAAATACAATGAATTGAGTTTCGTACCTTTCCAACACCTTCACTGTGGGCAACGTTTGGAGCAGGGCGAGGAATGACAATATTAATCAACTCTCCTGCAATTTCACAAAGAGATAGCACATTCACATAGTCAAGAGGTGAACATAAGTTGGAAGAATGAGGACCACAGAAGAAGCAGCAAATGTAATATCTCCAACTCCCTCCAACGCAATTTAATTGTCATTTATAGATGTTTTACACGGATCAAGAATGTCATTAAATAACAATGAATATATGTGATATGTGACATTTTTACACTTTTGTTTACCTACATGGAGTAAATTTGCTTAGTTAAGCATTCTATCACAAAAAACAAGTAGAATGGCAAAATTGGAATATACTATTTAATTCTCCTAAATTAGTGAAAAATGGTGTGGTTGTTTTGAGGATTTAATTAGGACATGATTTAACTTTATATATAATTAATGTGTAAGAGTGTGTGATGTTGTATTGTTATATCATTTTTTTATTGTAATTTTAATGATTGTGTAATGATTAGTGTGTTTTATTGGAACCTATAAAACTGAGAATAAATGTGTGAAAAGTAGAAAGGTCTATAATACCCTCAACTAAAAACCACTTTATCCCCTCAAATACTAATAAACAATTCATACATTAAATACCGTATCTATAGTAAACGTCCAAACAAGTGTGAGGCGGAGGGAGTATAAAAGAAGACTGAAGTGGGAATAAGAAAACTATATTTGCATTAATGGTACATTGTATTATAATGGAGAAAAAAGGGTATAAGTAGGGTTTATAGGTATTTGTAGGTACTTGTAGGTACTATCATGTTCTTAAAAACCGTTCAAAAATTCCAAGTAGAAGCAGTCTAGATTTTGAAATCCCAAATCTGGTTTTGTAATCCCAAATCAAACATTACCCAATAGAAGCTTCAATTCTTAAAAAGTAAAAACGAACATAATGCATGATAAAGCTAAGAGGTGAATTATATACCAAATTTTTGGCATTCTTCCCTCATATCTTCAAGGATTTCTTCATATTCTCCATCATCCATCAATTCATCAGTAGTAACAACCTTGATGTAACCAAGAATGTGTTTCAGCAAGAGCAACACTTAAAAACAAATCTTTTTAGAAAATTCCGTAAAAAAAAAAAAAAAAAAAGGAAGGCAAAAAGTACCTCAGTTAAGCACAAAATTTTGGTTGGAATTTCCATGCTCACAGGGGGCTCAATTCCACCAACTGGAAGATTCATCTCTCCAGCTCCCAGAACCATTTTCTAGAACACAAAGTAATAATTAGGAAAGTGAGATAAAAACCAAAAAAAAATTTACGAGGCATAAACTGAAATCAGTAGTCAAGAACATAAAACCTGCATTGCTATATGTTGCTGTGCCTGAGCTAGTATATTCTCCTGCTCAGATTTCAACTGTCCACTTTTAAAAGATAGCAACAAAACAAGTCAGAGTCAACTTAAACATCATCACTATAAAAATGAGGTTAACATTATATCACAAGTCACCTAGTTATAACAAAAATGACATGATGATGAACATGAAATTGATGTACAAAAGATATTCAACAAAGTCTTATGTAAACAAGTTTTACCGTGCAACTGGTTTACATTTTGTGTGTATTTTAAACAGTTTTAGTTGTTTCATTGAAAGGTAGTAGTCTGACAGCATTAGTAGTTTCATTAAAAAAGTATTAGTTTTTTACCAATAAAATGATAGTTGCAAACTAAATTGCACGGTAAAAACTGTTTTTACATGAGATCAACTCGTGATATTCTAATTTTTTTTTTTATTATTTCTTTATTTACCTATTCTTTTCTTCTACTTTTTTTGGGGGGTGGAGGGTGCAAAGCAACTATTCCTTGAAGAAAATTCTATGAAATAGTTGAAAATAAAAATCTTGCAAATTCTGTGATAAATAAAGGGCATCAATTCAAAGAAGAGCCACCTGATGGTTGCACGACGAACAGTGAGTGTTTTATCTCCCACTTTTAGACCATTCAGAGCAGCACAAGCAATATCGGTAACAGATGGATCCTGAATCAAACAAAGGCAACCATATGCAGAAGTAACATGAGCAGGTAAGGAGAAATAAGTCAAACCACTTAGGAAGAGTCATAATCCAAACACATTAATAAAATTAAAGGAATATTGTCAATTCAGGGCCCGAAAGTTACTAAAACTATGAATATGGGTTTTACGAAAGATTTTTCATATCAATCCAGACCGTAAAATTAGGAAACTATCAATGTGGGGTCTGAAAGAATTATAAATATTAAGACCATGTTGGCATCTTATACTTTATTATCCTTATTTATTAATCTAAATCATTAATTTTTTATTTTTCTTTCATTTCTTAATTTTTCCACTAGCGTGAAATTAATTACTCCATATCCATTTTTTTTTAATTGTAAATTATAAAAATATTGTCGGATAACTAGAAAATATAAGATGTCAAACATGGTCTTAGAATGTGAGTCCTATTTTGGTAGTTTCTATCTTTCGTGTCCCGGATGGTTTTCTATTTTCAGGCCCTGAATCAATAGGAAAAAATCTTTCAGGCATAATTTTACAGTTTACTGTTCTTCAAGCCCAGAATTAATAAAACTCCCAAAAAAAACATACAGGTCATATACCCCATAAATTCATATCATTCAGAATGTCATAAAGATAAGTTTTACAAAAACAATTGTGGTCTAGACAAATTAGTTGCTATTAAACAAGTTTACAACAAAATAGAATTTTTTTTTCAAAGCTTACTGCTCAAGCACAACAAGTATTCTACCAACAAATGTGCATACCTTGTACATGCAGAAACCATAACCTTTAGAATTTCCCGTGTCTCTATCTTTAACAAGGTCAAAAGCCACGCAAAAGGTCTACAATTGATCAATGGGAACATCAAATCCAATATACCATATTTGTTAAAAATGAGCTGTTTCAGAGTTATTACAACAGCTGGATTATTTAACAAGGGAATCACAAATACTCGAAATTATCATACCCAAAACTCTCCAACAACTCTTTTATCTGAATTTCAGAAAAATAGTAGGGCACCCCGCCAAGAAATATACGATCAGTTCCCTCGGCTTCACCAGACATGCTATCAATAGAACACAAATGAGAAGAAATCCTATATGAAATAAAATGCATAGCACTGACAACAAATAACAAACTATCATACAGAAGCATTGAGTAATCGATCATTGCAAAGGTTTTAACTCAAAAAATTGGAGGTGAAAGGCCCTTCAGAACAATTAGAGTAAAATCAGCTGACAAGTGGAAGTTATAGCATCATGAAAATTATTCTTGCAGCAAAGATTGCAAACAGATACAAGCCATCATTTGCACAGAACACAACTTGGTGCAGAAGTTTATCTGTAATTAACTCTTTCCCCCAAATTATAAGAGGATGGCTAAAATTAATGATATTCAGCTGGATACAAGATCGAATGGACAAAAAGCAGATAATATTAACTGCATCTTCGATTATATTAAAAAAGCGAGTATAATAACTTGGACAAGTAATTTAATTTAATAATCTTCACACAACCCCAATCGCGCCCATCAGACAAGTAAATTTTGTAAAATGGACTGCTTAAAGAAGCTGTGAGTGGTACCAATACAGGGGGCCAAACCAATACCTAGAGATTGACTTTAAAGTTAAAATAATAGGATCACTCATTTCATTGTCAAGTTGTTTGTCACCTTAGATACTTATCTGTCTGTATCGAGTTCAGCTTACCAATCCACCAGAACAAAGCTACTAAACTGTAAAATTGACTAGCAAATTCATAGATAAATGCATAGGCTGGCAGGTGAAAGGAACCACCAAGTGAAAAACGAAAAAATAAATAAAAAAGTTAGTCAGTGTGGCCACTTACCCAGGTGTAAGTCCAGCAGCAGCTAAATTAAGATAAGGACTAGGTTGACTAGGACCAAGTGGTGCTGCAACAGTAGGGTTATAGTCTGTAGGTCTTCGAACTCTCACAGAGACACCCTAGTATAAACGCAGAAAAAGGTTAAGAGTAGAAATACCTAAGTTTTAAATATACAGCAGCAAAAACCATAGCCTTTATCCCAGTATTTGGGGTAAGCCACATGGTTCATATTGTAATTGTGTTCGATCAAGGGAGGCACGTGCTCTCGTTAATATTAAGACATAGCATGCATTTTCCTAATAGTTTGTTTCTAAGTCTTTTTACCTCAATTTTAAAGATATATTTAAGTGCTGTGTGTTTGTGTGAAGATTCCAGGACACATTAAACATAGTAGAATAAATTGTAACATCAATGGTATAGAGGGAAAAGGTGGGCATACATGTTGAACCACTTGGAAAATGCAGTCAAGTATGGAAACTGTTTACCACATACACTAACAGATGAAATTAAAAAGTTTAATTTCTGACCCATATTGCAATTATAAATGAGACGGAAGTTTTTTACTTTCAAGTTGAGAAAATGCTGTGCTTTGACGCCTAGATTAATTATTTGATACTCCCTCATTTCATAATAAGGGTTAGTTTTAGAAAAAAAAAAATCAAATTAAGAAACATCAATTTTTGACATATTTACCCTCAGACAATCTTAATATATAAATTCTAAAAGATATCCTTAATTTTTTTTAAGAAAAAAAGGATCTTTTAGGGATATATATGGGGGCAAATTAAGTAAAAATGGCTGAAATGACACTAAATTTGATAAAAAAAACCCTTAACATGAACAAAACTGCAGCTCTTAAGAGTTTAAAGCATAATTTTCTTGTTGACGTGGAAAATCCTGTTGTTTCCGGTAATACAGCAAAACAGTGAATTCTTGAAATGTAAAACAGATCAAATATGCAACCAGGACCGAAGTCAGACACTGCTAAATAAAAGATGGATAAACAAAGGATAAGCTCAGCATACCTCGAAAACAATTCCATCAAGTGCCATCGCATTACTGGCCTCTTCTACAGTTCTCATCTCCACAAATGCAAACTTCTTTTCATGATTAATGTACACATTCACAACTGCATCACCTGATATGCAAACATTTATAGGTTATCTTGGTGATACCGAAACCAAGAGGCCTAGATACATAACATTGTGCCTTAAACAAGAAAAAATGCCACAAACCAGGACCAGCAGAGTTTCCACCAATTGCATTCATAACATGACTGAAAAATGTCGCGATAGTCTGCATAAAATTAAACAACTAAAGTAAGATATGCTACTCAAAAAATCTGCAACATTAAGTGCCCAGGAAATTTCAGAAACACAAACTGATAAAAAAACATAAAAAAACAATACATTTGCATTCATTTTCAAGATTAAGGCACGATTTCCCCAAGGACTACATATGAAAATATATGGTATGGAAAGGTGAAATGACAAGAAATCAATACAACCCAATGATGGAGACGTCTGTCAATCATGTACCTGCTCATTAGCCAACGGTGGAAGGCCACCAACATACACTCTACGTGCATGCCTTGTAGCCTAAAAGTAGTCATCTAAATCATTAAAAAAGTTCATCTAGGGAGGACATGTTCAAGAAAAAATACATAAATCATCAAGCATCACCAAGTTACCTGCTGAGTCATAACTTGAATTGGCAAGTACGAAGCAGAACCTAACTGGTTAACCTAACAACAAACAGTCACATTTTAAAAAATGATGATTGAAGACACACAGAAAAGAACATTATGGGAATATCATGAAAAGTCGGTAAAAACAATCCAATGATCTGATATACCTGAGTAGTCTCAGAAGTAAGAATGTTTTGCATCACTCCAGATGCTGCTTGAGGAATCATGGGAGCTCCAGCTACATGTTCTTTATGATTAAAGATAAAGAGAACATGATATCAACCACAATTTCAAATATAAACATGAAGATACGCTGCCAAAACACAAATGAAAGTTTGGCATTGTGACATAAAGCACAGAAATTTACAAAACGGCCATACTGACTTGAGGGATCAGTTTATTAAAAGTATAGAGAAAGCCTATTCTTACCTAGGGCTGTATACCATTCAGATTCTATAATACGAAATAATATTCACCACTGCATCTGCCTTACAGTTCAAGTCTACGAAATAACAATAGTTGCAGTTGAAGATGAAAAGGTCCAGCTACTGGAGCATCAGTTCCTCGCTCGCAAATATTCTACATCCTCACACCCATGAGATGCATAGCGCAATTTTGCCTTCTTAACGAACGGTGACAAATCAAAAAGAAGAAACCACACACAACAGCCAACAACATAATGATGGATTTAGTAAAATACCCAACGACTAACAAAAGATATGTAAAACCAAAACATATATGATGCCATAAAGAAAAGAAAAAACTAAGGAAGCAATTCAATCCAAGATCTTCTCATATGCAGCCAGAACAAGTGTACATGCTAACCTGAAGGACTTTGCAAAGAAGAAGCAGCAGCAGATGGAGCCACATCAAATCCACTGGTTCGCTTGCTGTCAACAAGATAAAATGCCAAGATGATTAATTGAACAAACGACGAGATATATTACAGAGACTTGATTTTTCAGTCAGAGAATTTGGGGGGAAAAGCCAGTAACATCCATGGACAAGGAAGGTAAACATCAGTTGGACTCTTGTGATTTTTCATGCAGCTAGGAAAGGGAACTGAAAAATACACAATACACTAAGAGGTGTAACTACAAAAACCTGCACAGAGAATTAAGATACCAGTTCACAGCACATACGTGAAGAGCAATATCATTTTGATTTTGTCCATGTGGCATAGGCAACTTTGACAAAACAGGACTTAATAAACTTAATACAAACACCATATAATAGGCATACTATATATAAAATTTCGAGAAATTAAGACCTGCAGATACAGATTCAACTCAGAAAACATAGCTTCTAGCTATTGAATCTCCTTCCATAAGAAGGTAAATTTGACTGAGGTGTAGGTTACCTATGAGACTTATTATTTGATCGGCTGGGTGACCTCTGTCGATACTGCTTTTCTCTTTCTCCACCGTGTTCTTGATACCTATCCATCAAACACAACACATAATGTAAGAACATTCTAACATAAGCATGCACAAAAAACTCAAGATTAATGGAGTGAGTAGTGACTACTCATGTTTCTAAAGTTGCTGCATGTACAAAGAGCAATTCCAAAGAAAAATAAATCCTAATACCTGCTAGACTCCCGGTTTCTTCTACTTCCATGATCCTCGTTTTTGCTTCTTCCTCCATCATATCTCATAGTTGTTTGCCTGTCTTGCTTTTGATATTCATCTCTCTCCCCATTTTGATTCCAGTCTTTCCTCTTGAATCCTTTGTCATCTGAACTATGTTCTGTGTACTGCAGGATAGAGAATTTGAACCATTTCAATGACACAACATAGACATCACTAAGTTTGAAATGCCCTCACGGAGAAGCACAATAAAATTAAACACTTACAGTGATATTTGTACTGCAGCATAGGGAGGACCAAATATTAAACAATAACTCAACGCAGATGAAATTTACTTCAATTCCAGACTTTCAAAACCAACTAAATGAAGATGCACCCTCGTAATTTCATTACAATAAAGGCAATTTGAAATCAAAAAAACCAATATGATACTCCAATTGACCTTTATCATTGTTTCATAACAGCCAAAAATATAGCATATTTCCAACAATATCTGCGAACTTGCATTATACCGCAAGTAAAGGTAAAATGACTATCCTTTTTCGGCACTTTTCAAAGAAATCTGTATTATCGAACATGTCCTGATTTCGTGAAACTAAATTTCATAACCTCGGTATGCAATTCCATACTCTCACGTACCGTAAACAATTTCGCTTGAGACTTATTAGGTGCAGAATCACAATCAAAATCACAGATATAATATTCAATCGGACCAATATGCACCAATTTATGACAATATATAAACCAAAAATAATAAATAAAAACCTTGTGACGATGGGAGCGTCGATCTCCAGACGAGTTGTAAGGCGATGATCTCCTACGATCGTCTTCTCTATCGTTACGAGGCATTGCCGAAACCTAATTCCTGAATCTTATTTCTAACCCTAGCTATGAATTTCACAATCAGGGACAAGAAGTATTGCAGTTCTGAATCTTCAGAAAACTCAATTCTGTTGGGAAATAAATTGCCTGAATTCTCAATTTTAAGCTAATTATGGCATCCCGCAATTCCAAAAAAAAAAAAAAGGTAAATATAAAAAATAAGAAACAAAAAAAAAGAAAAAGAAACAAAAAAAGCTAAAGCTAATTGATGAGGGAAAAAACAACGTTCATCAATAATTAAATAAAAGCCAAAAATTTAGCGTCCGCTATGACTAGGGAATGATAATGGTAATAGTAATGGTAATAGATATCATTGAGGGGTCAATTATTCAGGGTTATTGATTGTATTGTTATTATTTGTTTAGAACATCAACAATGAGTATCATGTGAGGTGAGTTAAGTGTGGGTAATCAATTGATTACTTCTATTCTCATTACTTGTCTATCAAAACTATCAAGCAATATTAATAGAATTAATTTCAATTACCCACGTCCATGTTAAAAATTTCAATACACTCTCCAAATATTACAAGCATTTCGATTTCAATATGGAGTAATGAAATTGGTAATTTTTTTATAAGTAGCAATTCTCCTGTGGTGAATGCACTTTCAAATTTTGGGGTTTTTTTTTCAATAACTCTTTCATTTTTTTTGTTTTTGTCTATTGACTTTTACATTTTAATTTTAGTGATATAATTTATATAATTTTGATAATTTTGGTCTTTTTGATTTTTAGATTTTGATTTTGTCATATAACTTACATTTTATAGTTTTGATTCATGTAAATTATAAGATGAAAATAAAAATTTAAAAGTCAATAGGACAAAAAATTCAAAAATGTGTAAATTACAAAATAAAAATAAAAATAAAAATTTAAAAATCAATAAGATCAAAATAAAAAAGTGACAAAGGTTTAGGGAAAAAAAACTATTTTTTTCTAAAAAATCCCTTTACCTACTAAAAGACGAATCACCCCCAATTCATATGGTGACTTTATTTCAAATCTCGAAATTTCTTTTAGAAGTTATTTATGATATTATTATTAGTTTTTTAATTTTTTGATCACCTTCCATTTATCTCTTATTTATTAATTATGAATCAACCGTCTTCATGTGGTTACTATATTTCAAATCCTTTGGATTTTTATGAGAAGCTATTTATGATATTATTAATAATATAATTTTTAATTTCTAATTTAATTTAGAAATGATATTTGTGTTAAGACCAATTGCAAATGAAAAGTAATTTGATTCAATTTTAATTTGGATTAACCACACACTATAACTTGGGTAATTTCACTCTCCATTTTTTTTTCTATTCTCAAACCATGAATCTTGAACTCAAATCCTGAACCATGAACCCTAAAAATCCAATTGCACACCCAAGTAAAAAAAAACCCTAAAATTCAATTGCACACACAAATATTTGTTTTTAATCTATGTCATTCAATTTTTGTAGGATAGAGTTAATATAAATATTTTAGTTCTTATCTTTTATCAATTTTTTTTTATCACATATGTCTAAGCACTTTCTTCGCCTGTATCCAGTGTTTTTTTCGTCTCATCTTTTTCTGAAGACATTTATTGGAAGATTCATAGAGGATTCTGAGGTAGTTTATTTTTAAATATCACTCTATAATTTATTAATTTATTCTCCCTTTTATTCTTTTTTAAATATTACTAGCATGTAACTTACGCGAGATTGAAAATAGTTTTTATATCATTAATTTTAAATTAAATACTATATATATTTAATTAGTTTGAATAATTCAATTATATACATAATTTTATTTTCTAATATTGTATGTGCATATTTCCGTTCATTTCCTATTCAAAATTACTCTCTCTCTCTCTCTCATTCTTTCTACTGTCTTTTTAGTTTATTAGAATATTTATATAATAAATATCGTTATGATATTTTCTCCCTTCATTATATCATATATGCCCATAATAATTAATTTTTATGGTATTTTAAAAACTTTTTATACCAATATTAACCTTAATTTTTATAATTAAATATTTGAATTAATGACTCTGAGGTACAAAAAATAGGAAGCAGTGACTCTAAGGTACAAATGCAATTTTTAGTGACACTAAGGTACAAAAAAAAAAAATTACTTTGTTTGAAAAAAATAATTACACTTTGTACCTGAGAGTCACAAAAAGTTGCATTTGTACTTGAGCTTTTTTCCCACTTTGTACCTTAGAGCTTTTCCCCCTAAATATTTCTAATAAGACAAAAACTCATATGAAACGGTTTCATACATAAGACGGGGTATACATTAGCATAAATCAACACCAACCGGTCCCAAAGTGTTAATGCGTCAGGCCCAAATCATGTTCCGTCTCATCGTGAGACCGTCTAATGCAAGTGTGCATCTTCTAACAATAATTACTACTCCCTCCGTCCTACGAGGACTTGGACACTGAAAATGGCACGCAAACCAAGTAAAGTGGATTTAAGTGAAATAAAATAAGGGTGTTGTGAGTGTATTAATATTATGCTTGTTTCCATTTTGGGATTATTCAAGTAATGTTGGGACGTCCAAATAAGGCAAGGGTTCAAGTAATCGTGGGACGGAGGGAGTAATCATTATGAAAAGTAATCATGATAGGTGAAAATGTCAAAACGACATATATTATCCCCTATATTACTAATAGAGAGTTTATTTTGATGATGTGTTATCTTGTGGTTCATTTGGATGATGTGTCATTTTGAGGTTAATTTATATGAATTATCACATTTATTGTATTGATTGTTATTTTTCTATTGGTTTGTAGTTAATATGTGGCATCCGTGTGACATTTTAATGTGTAGTTTGATTAAAAAAAATACAACAATTAAGGTTTGAACCTTGCACCTCTTACACCATATTTATGTTTTTGCTCTAAACCCATTAAACTATTACTGAAATTGTATCTAAACCACATAACTATTTTTTTGTTGCATTAAATTATACAAACTATTATTTTATTACATTTAAACCAATTTAACTATTTTTTTTTTTTACGTATAAATGTGCACTACACGTAATTTTTAAAAAGACGTTTTCGTTAATTTTCATATATTAAGCACAATCCTTTTTCTCCTCACCCATTCAACAGTCGATTTGCAAAAAAAAAAAAAATCCTCAAGTTTCGATTTTTTAAGTTTGAAGAAAGATTTTTTAAAAAAATACTCAAATTTAAATTAAGGATTTGTGAATCAATTGCAGAATTGGTAGAATTTGACACAATAAATTTATTTCAATAATTATTTAAGTAAATATATTAATATACACCCTATACAATTATTATTCATGTTTAATGCATTTATACACATAATTATATTTTTATTATTAAATATATTATATATTAAGAATATTGTATTTTTTATTAAAGAACCGTGTAATACGCGGGCACTAAACTAGTGTAATATATAAGACTGAAATGAGTATGATATCTAATTTTAATGGAATGAAGTAATTTAGAACAAAAATGAATGAAAATATGCATCAATAATATTAAAGTATAAAAAATGTACTTATAATTAAATTAATCAAATGAATTAAATATTTAATTTAAAATTAATAATAAAAATATTATTTTCAATCCCGGGGCTAGCTTCCAAAGATTATAAAACGATCAACCCTGTGTCCAGTGGCTGCACTGCACACTTCTCTAAGTGTGTGTTTTGAAACTCTAAAAACAACTTCTATAATCAATTATTTTCAAAGTTATCTCTCACAACTTAAAAAAAAAAAGTGATTCTAGAAGTTATTTTGTAGAGTTTCAAAACACACCCTAATTGCTCAACGGTTAGAATTGGCATAAATAGAACTTTACCAACAAAGTATTTAGTATTGTTAAGTCTTGTATGCATTCAGGTGCACCGTTCACTAATAGTGCATTTTAAAAACATGTAACTTGTTATACTGAAAGAATCAATTTATTTTACACTGAATCGTGCAACTATTAATATGGAAAAATAATTGCACAATTCAGTACAAACAAATTGCATCTTTTAATATAACAAGTTTTATATTTTTAAAATGCATTATGAATGCACGGTGCACCTAAATGCACACGAGACCATCCCTTGCTACTACATGATGCTCATCCTTTTATAACTCTTTAAAATTTAAAATTGAAGCCATTCATTAATGTATTAGAACTCATCAACCTTGATGCAAGTGCGCCACATAAGAAGGATATTTTTATTTCTGATAATGTTTTAGACTCATTTCTGTTGCAAATATTGTTATATGTAGAAATTAAGGGGATGTTTGGTAAAATTCAAAGAAATGGGAAAGGGTATGGATTTGAGAGGTTGAGGAATTAAAACCATAGGTGTCATTTAGGTGAGGAATGGTTGATTCTAAAAAATAAGGTTTCATTCCATTCCTCACCGTATACCACACAAATAAATTCAATTTCATACTCATTCCTTACACTTAAAAGTGCTTAACCAAATCCTGTAAAAAATAAAAAAGTGCTTAACCAAAAAGTTGTTCTCAAGTATGTAAGTGTAAGTGTAAGTGTAAGTGATGAAAATGATATGTTAAGACTGCTTAGTTCGACTTCCAAATTGAAAACAAGATAACAAGAAATTGCTTTAACTAAAAGAAAAGTGAATTTCAAACCTCATATGTAATCTCTTGTCTTGTAAAAGATCAATCTGAAGGGATATATTTAGGGACGGATCTAGGATTTCATTTCAAATGGGGCAAAAATTTTCATTGAATAAGGGCGACAAAATTTTAATATCCTAAGTAAGCAAAATGTCAAAATTTTACAATTTTAAAATATAAATATAAATTTTTTTCTATATACTCATCATGAGTATAGTAGAGTGAAAGATAAACTAGTGGCTTTTTAATACTACAATTGATACATGAATTCGAATTTTCCAGAAAAAATATGCTACTTTAAAGTTATTAAGTTGATTAGAAAATTTTATATTGAGATTTTCTCAAGTTAATATTTATCTGTGTTGTAAAATTAAAATATATCTATTCAATTTTATACAAATTAATTAAATAAGATTATTAAAAGAAATTAAAACATATGGTGTAAGAAATGTGAATGAACAATTATAAAGAGTGAAGAAAGTATTAGAAAAATAAAAAATAATTGTTGTGAAGAAGAGAGAGTGAAACCGATTAAAAAAAAAGAGGAAAGAGAGAGAGTGGAGAAAAAAGAGGAGAGAAAGTGGAGAAAATGTTGTGAAGAGGAGAGAGAGAGGGACCGATCAAAAAAATAAGAGGGAGAGAGTGGAGAAAAAAGAGGAGAAAGAGAGAAAGTGGAGAAAATGGGCGGGAATAGGTTTTAGCTGGACTTTGCTGTTTTTATATGTATAGATTTGCTTATACCGAAACATGAAACTTGTTTATACTGAATACAAGTTGCACGTTTCAGTATAAATAAATTACATATTTCAGTGTAATAAGTTATATGTACAACAAATGCACTTTGGAGTGTTCGTTCTCCCATTGCATATACCAAAAAATATTACTTATAATATTCCCTCTGTCCCAAATTTGTTTGTATAATTTCCATTTTGATCCGTCTCAAACTCTTTTGTATATTTCCTTAAATGACAAAATCCATTTTAATTCAAACTCTTCAAACACAATTTATTTACTATATCTCACTCACTCATGTTCTCAACATTTTATCACTTTATCACATTTTATAAATATTATTATATTTTATAATAAAGTAGGATTATTAATTATACCCTCAACACTTCATCACTTTATCACCTAAAACACCATGAATATTAAAATAATATTGTAGTATATTTTTAGTCACAATTTTGAGTAAGTCACATCACAGTAACCAACTAACCACGATTTATGAATAAAGATATTTAATGACGCTCTCTTAATCTATATTTAAGAGCCTTATTCGGTTGTGTAGCCAGCCTTAATTTTATTCCACTTTATTTCGTAATCATGATCACGGAGAAATTCTTCATCGTATTTTGCATTTCGTTCATATTTCACCAGATCGGAATCTGACTATTCCAATTTTCAATTTCGATGGATTTACTGGAAAAAACAGAGCAATAGACTCTCTTTTCAAGGTGTTTGGACTCGTTTTTCAAATTCCCGATTCTAGGGTGTTCCTTTTTGCCTGGATTTTCCTTTAATTGATTTCCTTGAATAAATCTGTAATCGCTTTGCATATAATTTTAATATTCTCCGTATTCCATATTATGTGGCACAGAATCTGTTTGAAGTAAGTGTGTGTTTATTGTTTGGCTAGGTTGATGTGATTGAGGGATTGAAGTGTACATTCACTTGAGTGAAATCTTTGTTAGAGTGAATTTAATAGTTTGTATAACATAGATTTTGTGAATAATCAAATAATTCCATACAGCATGTGGTATGAGTCATTCTTAGCAACATGTCTACAGCATTGTTATGCATCATTAGTACTACCATTGGTATGCATATGCATTATCACTGTTAAAAAAATACTTGGTTATAACAGTGATACTCTCTCCGTCCCAAGATGATTTGAACACTAAAAATGGCACGCAAATCAAGTAAATGTGGGTTTTAGTGGGTTTTAGTGAAATAAAATAAGGGTGTTGTGAGTGTATTAATATTATATTTGTTTTCATTTTGGGAGTGTTCAAGTAATGTTGAGACGTCCAAATAAGACAAGTGTTCAAGTAATGTTCAGACGTAGGGAGTATTACTTATGAATAACAATGATACTTGATAAAATGAGTTCACGTGAACTCGAGTTGACATAAGTTTTTATCCTAGCTGTTTGTGTTTTACTTTTGAGAATAAGCTTGTAAATATAAATACCTAGACTATACCATATGAAATGTTGAGCTCGATAGTAGATACCTCGCCTTATGCTATTTTTCATGTACCGAAAATATCTGAAAGGTGAAGTTTGTAAAAATGTAGAATGATAAAGAATGGGTTGATGCTTCTATTATAGTTTTGCATATTTGGGTACTTTGACTTCTTTGTGAATCTCTTTTCAAGCCTTCCTGCCTCTTGGCCTCAATCAAAGACCTTACTAATAACTACTCCCTGAGTTCCTTTCTTATTTGAACATTTGCCAAAAAATGTTCATCTCTTACTTAATTGAATATTTCCTTAATAGGTATCAAAACAGCTTTATCCTTTTTACAAAACTCTTTTAAACATCTCAATCCGTATGTTATTATTTTTCTCACACTAAAGTCAATTTTATTTCCTTTCATTTACACAAATGACATTACTTTTTCATTTAACCTTTATCAAAAGTAATTTCATCCCTTTTAATACTAATAAACTACTCCTATATTAAAACTCGTGCAAATAGTAAATGTTCAAATAAGAGAGGGAAGAAGGGAGTATCAGTTTGGTTTTATTTTCAAAATTCATTTTCTTTCTCCAGACATGGAATCTGTTTATTTCTTTTTTTTTATATATTAAATTAATTCTCCTAAAGTATCAATTATTTTACACCCCACTTACTACAATAAAACAACATTGTTCATTTTAGCCTGTTATATTAAATTGTTCTTAAAAAATTGTGATTGCAGGAAAATGGTAAAGGGAAAAGCTATTACCACAAAAGATCTTCAAGCAATGGCGAGAGAACAAGGAAGTACTTATGCGAATAGTGGTCAAATTATCTTTTGACGGTGTCAACGGAGTGATAGAAATACAGATGAGGTTGTCAATGAGAATCATGACCATCTTCGAGGTACCATACATCACTTAAAAGTAATACTACTCATTTGTCATTTCCATAATTAACTTAATCTTTTATTTCTTTTATCAATCTTTACTATATTTTAATGATAATATTGTATCAATGACGTGGGGACAAAGAATAACTGCATATCCTAGTTATCCCAAAAGAAGTATTGATAAGGCTGTCAATGAGCAACATGTTTACCCTGCAGTTATAATACTATGTACCTTGTGTTCCCATGCTTTTGCTATTACTTCGCATTATTATATTCGGAAAAATACAGGTTTAAACTTTTAGTGTTCTAAGATAATGATATTCTGAAATTATCATATGGTCTCATTGTAGTAATGCCTAAAAGCTAGAGAAATGCAAATCATGTCTGAAGAAATAAACAAGATTCTTTAAGTACTGACCAATAGAGAGGTCAAAATACTCGGGACGAAGTTTGTGAGCAACATGTTGATCATCAAGGTATGAAAGAGCATATATATGTATAGTATTGGTCTATCATTTTTAATGTTAGCTCTATATTTACTCATGCAAATAAGTATATTAAGTTTATCCTTAATAAAGCGTGTTAATATCATACTCCTATTATAGAAATCTTGTAGCAATGACAAGGTGAAAAAGAAAGGATTGTCAGTAATAATCAATGAAGAGAGCAATACATTTTCGATGCTGACCAACGGGTGGGTGGAAATACTAATGATATGGCTTCAAATGTACGCCAGAGCATAAAAGCATAGATTCTTAATAATCTTAATTTTTATTTTTAATTTATGTTCATGTTAAGGACTTTACTTTCTATGAGTTAACCTACTTGTTTTTTGTAGTATGTTTTTGAACAGCCTAAAGTTAGAGGTTATTTATTTGCCTTGCCTCTGGGCTATAAGTTCTATGCACTCAAACATCTAGCCTCTAAAAATTGAATTCAACAAATATGGAAAGCTTATAGGTCCTAATACAAACAATTATGTTGAATTATTGGGATCAGTCAGAAATGGAAACTTAGCTCCACTAAATTATAAAGTTTGACATAAGTTACTTACAGGTTTAAAAAAGGACATGTTGGACAAGGTGAATGTAATAATATATGAAATTGAAATTTATATATGCTGTACACACCATCTTACATGGTCAAATATGTTTTGGTAGATGGCCTTTGTTATTCCTATAGTATATGACAAAATCCTTTTACAGGCTTTGGGTTGGAGGGCTTTAAATATAGAATTAAAACAATGTACTTTAATCCAAATTCCACTATGGAGCAAAACTTGTCTAGGAGGCTTGATGCATGTGATGAGAGGGTGAAAGAATATCAATGAAAATCTTTTGTATAACATTGGTGCAGTGAAGAGGCAAAGACAGTCTTCTTGTATTTTGTATTTCATTACACGTTACTTTAATGTTTTACTCTTAAACCTTGACATTATTAAACTTTATACAAAGATAAAGACAAAAAAAAAAATAGAGCGATGAAGAATGCTACATATTACTTGAAAGGAGCTTAGCTTAAGTTTAAGAAATGACTAAGGTAACTACTACCGTTTGCACATTTTTTGCAAATCTAATGATAGCTTATAGCTTATAGAAATGACTAAGGTAATCCTTTGTTTTAGAGGAGTTTTCCCTTTTTCCCTTCGCTAGGGGTTTTGCCCCAAGGGTTTTTAGTGGGGCTCCGGCCTCTGGTACGAACTGTATATTTATGGCTTTAGGTTTTTTATTTTTATTTTAGGTGCTGCTTATTGGCTAATGATAGCTTATAGATTGACAATTTATATAATAATTTTAGTAGGAAGAAGCTTTATATGATATTAGCTTAGGGGAAAACTAAATGAACGATGATGAAAATGTTGAGGTGTCGGGAATAATTGAGCTGACTAGAGCAGATACTTTTTCAAAGTGTTACTCGCGAGACGAGAAAACTTCTAATCCTAAAGTTGCAATTGCATTGGTGAAACTTTGTTTTTAACTTTTCTAATATTTTTTTCTTATTACAATATTTAATCTAGTATACTCTCTTGTAATAATATTATTGTATACAAGAAAAAGTGCAATAGTTAAAGAGTGAATTGCCACCCGGCGCACAAGGTGAAGACCCAAATGAAATATATTCTCAAGTCCTTGGCGAAGATAAATGTTGACGAGTGCGCATGTACGGTTACAGAACAACTACAAATCAGCTTATGACGTGAATTATAGAGAACCTTTACATGTGCACCAGGCGGCAAGGGCTTGAGAATATTTATCATTTGGGTCTTAGTCTCGTGCACCAGGTTGTAGTTGACTCTTTAATTGTTGTATTTTAGTTGTATACAATAATATTGTCACAAGAGAGTATATGAGTTGAAGTACATTCTAATAAAACTGGAGAAGTTAAAAGTAAGTTTCACCAATACACTTGCAACTTCATGATTAGATGTAGTCCCATCTCGCAAATAATACTTTGAAAAAATATATCAACTCACTTATTCTCGTCTCCTTAACATTTTGATCGTTTTCCCATATCCCAATATCACGTAAAGTTTCTTCCTACTAGAAAAAAGAAGTCTTATATCAATCATCACTCTTTATGCTATCATTAGATTGCAAATGAAAAGTAATTACCTTAGCCATTTCATGAAGTTGAGCAAAGCTCTCTTTCCAGTAACATGTTGCATTTTCTTCATCACTATGTTTTCTTTATTTTTATCGCTAGCATTCTATAAAGTTTAATAATGCCAAGGTTTAAGAGTAAATCATTAAAATAACATGTAATGAAACATAAAATACAAGAAGACCAAGTTTGCCTCTTCACGGCACCAATATTTTACAAGGAATTTCCATTGGTTTTCTTTCACCCTCTCGTCATGTGTATTAGGTCTCCTTATGCAAGTTTTATCCCATAGTTGGCTTTAGATTAAATCACATTGTTTTAAATTCTGCATTTGAAACCCTTCAACTTCTATTCAAATCTTGCAAAATATTTTTCTCATATCCAATAGTTAAAATAAAGCTCTCCTACAAAAACATATTTGACCACGTAATGTACATACAAAATAAATTATTACCTTCACCTTGTCCAGCATTTCATTTTTTAAACTTATAGGTACCTTATGCCAATCTTTATAACTTAGTAGATATAAATTTCCATTTCTAACTATGGATCCCAAGAATTCAACATAGTTGCTTTTATTAGGAACTATAGGTTTTTCCATACTTGTTTTTTCAATTTTTAGAGGCTGAATACTTGAGTGCTTAGAACTTATAGACCATAGGCGAGACATATAAGTTGGTGGTAATGAACCTGGTCTTGGATTTCGACTAGTAACTGTAAGTTTAGAGATTTACCATTTAAAGAGTGGGCTGCTAATCCTAGAAATTTCAATTACCATTTAAATAATGTTCGTTGACAAAAGTAATATGTAGTTTGAAAGATAAACGATTCGGTTTTCCATTGCCCATTATGTATCAAACAATGAAGTACGACAGGTTCAGCGAATTTGCAATACTTCAATAGGCGAAGGCAACTATCTCATCTTTTGGAACCTGGTGTTACAATTAAGCCGTTGAAGGGCTTGGTGGGTGGATGTTTGTCAATTCAGGCTTGCTCTCTAAAAAATATTTTATGAAAATTCATATCTGATGTCTAACATCACTACTACACATTTGAGCTTGCACAGCTGCACTTGGACAACCCTTTTTTCAAACAGCTCTCCAAGCTATAGCTTGAGAGCGGTTTTAATTAAAAAAAAAAAGAATAGACAGCGGTTTTCAACCGTCACAAGAATAGTTTAGACAGCGGTTTTTGAACAAATTGTCCAAGGTATAGTTTGGACAATGGTTCCAAAACCGTTGTCCAAGTGTTCGGAAAATTTTAATTCAAGGCCAAATCGCGAACCGGACTTCAATTTTTCCCAAAATTAAATCAAGCGCCTCCTTCCTCTACCCTAATCGAACTCCGTCGCTCGTCCCTCCCATTTCGCCGCAATCAGATTCCCATTACCTCTTATATTTCCCCAAATCGCGAACCATGCCCTAGCCTCCTCCTCCCTCTTCCCCCAAATCGAACCCGAAGCCCTAGCCGCCGCCTTCCCCGCCGCCGTCTTTTCTCCTTCTCCCCATTGCGTCATCGTAAGAGCCCTAATTTCCTTCAAACCAAACCACTAGCATAACTTGGTGTTTGATAGTATTAACGAGAAGTTGAGGTTGAGGTTGGTGTTTGATACAAACCACTAGCATAGTATTAACGTGAAAGTTGATAGCATAACTTGGTATTTGATAGCATAACTTTCCGATTCATTTGAGAATTGAGGTTGGACTAAATTGGTGATAAATTAACGTAGAAGTTTGATTAATTGGCAGTGTACTTGTAATTAATTCGAAATCAAATTTGATCTTAAAATATTGATGTTTGATGCACTCAAGGTGTTTGATAGTATGCTTGTGTGAGGATTTAAGCATAAATTAGTGTTAATTTATTAGGATTAATGTTGTTAGTGTTAGAGATGAACAACTTGTTAGAGATGAATATTATATATTGTGTGGCTTGACTTGATTTTTTATGCTAACTTAGATATGAACAATTGATGCACTCAAGGTGTTTGATAATATGCTTGTGTGAGGATTTAAGCATAAATTAGTGTTAATTTATTAGGATTAATGTTGTTACTGTTAGAGATGAACAACTTGTTGAGATGAATATATATTGTGGGCTTGACTTGATTTTTTATGCTAACTTAGATATGAACAATTGATGCACTCAAGGTGTTTGATAATATGCTTGTGTGAGGATTTAAGCATAAATTAGATTAATACATTAGGATATATTTTGGTTATATTAATTTGATGATTTGGTGAATGGATAGTAGTGTGTTGCTTTAGATGATTAATGATGGTACATTAGGTTATATACATTGTTTTGAGATGCAACAAATCCTTAGATACATGCAATATACAAACCTTAGGTACTACCACATTCTATATGCAAGTTTTATACATTAGGATTGTAATAATTTTAGGTTTAATACATTAGGATATATACATTATCTTGAGAAACACTTCATATTGTCTTTTATATAGGCATCTCTAGTTCTATATGGATCGAAAGTGGGTTAGAAGCGGATCGATTATCGAGATGAGTATAGAATGGGGTGAAAGAATTTTGTAATCATGCAATTAGACATTGCACCGACCCTCGTACATTCCATGTCCGTGTTGGAAATGTATGAATGGAAAAACCGTTAGTGGTCGAGAAAGTCCGTTTTGACCACTTGATGATTCACGGTATTGATAAAACATACACCGCTTGGACATATCATGGTGAGGGAAGAGATGGATGTAGCTCAAGCAACCTAGAAACCGACTTTAGGTTTGAAGATCACATGGATGCGGATATTTTTCGATGATGTCTGATTTGTTGATACATCAAGTGGGGATGACGATGATCCGCGAGATCACCCTTATATATGTCGAGAAGTTAAGGGATTCTCGCTTGATTACCACCGTGGCGAATGTAAGAAGAAGCAACAAAATTGTCACCGTGGTTGATATTGTTCAACCTAAAAGCAAATTTCACGGTTGTCCGATGAGTGCTTCACAAGTATCTTTGAAAGCAATTAGTGGTCTATCGCACGATGGAAATGTCTTGCCTAAGAGAGCATATGATGCTAAACAAATGCTCAAGTCCATCGGTTAGCACATCGAAAAATTCATGCTTGTCCCAAGATTGTATCTTATTTCGAAAAGGAGTATGCAGACCTCGAGGAATGTCCCAAGTGTGGACTAAAAGCGATATAAGATAAATAAATCTCCGCGAAGGTGATGTGGTACTTTCCAATAATACCAAGATTCAGGAGAATGTATAGCGGCGTTGCGGATGCTAGAAATTTAAGATGACATCATGATGATAGGTTCAAAGATGGAATGCTAAGACACCTCATTTGATTCACCCCAAATTGAAGACATTCGATGTCGCATCCAGACTTTGGCACCGAGCCACAACACTTGCGTCTTGCACTCTCAACCCGACGGAATGAACTGCTCGGTATCCAAAGTACCAACCACGTTACATGGCCGTGATTACATTAGTTTATAATCTTTCACACGAGTTGTGCATGAAGCGCACTTACATGATGTTGTCTATGTTGATATCAGGACCCAAACAACCTGGTAACGACATATATGTATATCTGGCTCCTTTGATAGAGGACTTGAAGCTCATGTGGGATGAGGGTGTCGATGTGTATGATGCTTGTAGAAAGGAGAATTTCAAGTTGAGGGCCATCTTTGTTTGGAACTATCAATGACTTTCCCCGCCACGGGAATCTATCTCGATATAGTGTGAAAGGGGCGATGCATGTCCTTGTTGTACCAAGAAGACACATCACATTCGCTGAGACATTGTAGGAAGACCGTTTATATGGGACATAGGAGGTGGTTGGACCCAACCCATAAGTACGTAACAATGGTCGATGCATTCGATGGCACAACCGAGACAGGAAGCACCACGATATTGTCGTTTCGGATGTATTGAATGAGATGAAGAATATCGACACACAAGACGCGAAAGATCTTCGCAAAAGAGTGTCCCCACTAGCGGTTGGAAGAAGGAATCAATTTTCTTTCAATTGCCCTATTGGAAAGAGTTGTATGTTAGACACTTCATTAATCTAATGCACCTTGAGAAGAACGTTTGTGCCAGCTTGCTCAACACTCTCCTAGCTGATAAGAAGTCCAAGGATGGTTACAATGCAAGAATGAATATGATTGATATGAATAAGAGCGCAATTAAAACCTATGCCTAGAGAAAGGGGTCAACCGTTTTACCTCCCCGCCGCACACACCTTGTCCAAGAATGAGAGAAAAAAGAGTTACTTAGCTTTGCTAAAGGATGTGAAAGTACCGAGAGGGTTATTCCTCCAACATACAAAGGATTTGTATCGATGATGGCGTGAGACCCGATGAATCAAAATCGCATGACTATCATGTCATCATGGAGACTTTCTTGCCCATTGCAATACGCTCTATCTTGCCCGAAAATGTGCGCATAACCATAACAAAGTTATGTTGGTTCTTCAAGGCAAAGGAGAGTGAAAGCAAGGTCATAGATCCTAGAAAATTGCTTGGTATTCAGAGGCAGATTGTGGGGACTCTCTCGTGAGCTTGAGATGTATTTCCTCCATCATTTTTTTTTGATATAATGGTTCACCTAATGATTCATTTGGTACACGAGACAAGGATGTGTGGTCCCGCTTTCAGATCACGATGGATGTATGGTGTAGAGAGATATATGAAAGTGCTCAAAGGATATGTGATGAATAAGTCCAGTAGGAGGGATGCATTGCGTAACGCTATTTAGTAGAAAAGAAATCGACATCGGTCCGAATTTATTCAATGTCGATGCAATTGGACTTCCAGCTACATCGTACACCAATAGGATAGATGGTGAAGGCATTACCGGTGGTCAACCCGTAAGTGTTAGATGGAGGAACTAACACTATGCACTTATGCATTTCACATTTCACAACACGGTCAACGTCTTCCTTTTATTGACCAAGACATGATCACTTGCTCGAGAGAAATCCCACCGAGAGATAGATCATGGATTGAAGTTGAGCACAATCGCACGTTTGTAGGATGGTTCAATGGTTATGTAGCAAATATGTTGTCACGGAAACATAATCGGTGAATGAAAGAGTTAAGTGGTTATCCGTATGCCCGATAGACATGTATATTCATACAAGTGTTATCTTAGCAATCTGATACACATTTTATACCGTAGATCATGATGCCACAAGTACTATGCATTAATAGTGGATTGTCCATTATCGCAAATCGCAGATGGATCAATCAAATACTACTTACTTTGACAGATTGTCAACATTTGGGATCTCGACTATGTTGTTCACCGTCAACCAATCTTCGAGTGTAGTTGGGTGAGGATCCCTAACGGGTCCAAGTTGAAAGTTCCGGTTCAATGACGCGTTGATTTGAAGAATGTGGGATACGAGAGATGACCCTTACATAATGGCGATCAAGCTCAACAAGTTTTCTATGTCCCCACCCGCTTAATAAGAAATGGTCCATTGTGGTTCATCAAACAAATTTAACAATAGTTTTCAGATTAATGACCATGTCGATGAAGATGTTGACATAATTGATGATCCTTTTCAAAACTTCACTCATTTTGTACCATCTTTCGATGATCCCGCAAATCCACGCCCATACCGAGAATAATTAGAGATGATGATGAATATGGCAATCCGGATCTTGTTAACATTTATGGTCATGAACGAGAAAGGTCAACCAAAAAACGAAAAAAGAAAAAAAAGTGCTAAAAAAAGAAATGTAAGACTTTATTGAATGTTGTTTTTTCCGCTATATTAAATGTTGTTTTTTTGATTTATTAAATAAAGTGAATTGTTAATCAACGTGTTCCGAGGCAACGGATAATGAAAATTGTGGACATTTTGTGTGTTGCTCTATTGAAGACATAATTCGCGCTTCTCTAATCTAACATTCCTCTCAATGTAAGTCAATTTATCGATTTATTTAAATTATTATTAATTGAATAAAAATTCATACTATATTGATTGATTCGTTGTTTTTGCGGTTTGTCTATGAACGTGAGCTCAATTCTTACTCTAAGAAAAGATCGAGAAATGGAAAAACGATTGGACGCTACGGGTACCTTTTACAATCGATTCTTATATTCATACGATATTGACCTAACGTTGTTTGAAATTTTGGTAGCATGTAATTTCTTTTTTATATATTTGTGATGATATATATTTCATGTTTTTGGTGTATTGGACGATATATGTTTATGATTGTATGTTTATTTATTTCATGATGTGTATGTTTATTAATTTATTTGATGTTTTGGTATATATATGTGGTATAAGTTTTGGTTTATGGTTTTATTATAGGATTTTTTGGTTTATGGTTTATGGTATTGGGCGATATATAAGTTTTGGTTTATAGTTTTATTATAGGATTTTTAAAATATAAATTAATAATTAAAAAATATATATTGGACAAATGTTTTCAAATCACTGCCTATGTAAAATAATAAATCAATTTAAAAAAAAAATTGACTTAGACAACGGTTGATAACCGGCTGTCCAGTTTTAAACTTACCAAGCGGTTAAAAACCGTTTGTCCAAAGTCTTTTCTTGTCGTGATTTTTTATCGAACTTTCCAAGGTCATTTTTCACAGCTGTCCAAGCCCAAATGTGTATTAGTGCATGCATATAATTCTTGCTTTCATCGACCACAACTTAATTTCGCAAACAAACATTTTACTTTTGTCAACGAACATTATTTATCTTTTTTCCTCTTCCAACTTTGTTTGTTTTCTCTTTTTGCCTAGTCTTATTGTGGCATTTTCTGTCTTGGATATGTTTTATATTGGTCCATCACAGACTATGTTAAATGGCAGTAACCAAAACTTCTGGATTCCTTGTACAAGGTATAATGGTGAAAGTTATGGGAGAAGAAACATTTCACTACAAAAAAGTCACTTCAAAACATTACAATCAGAATAAAAGTCAAAAAACTTCGCATTTTTAGTTCAAATTTAAACTATAGTACAACGTGCTTTAGTTCAAATTTCGCACTTTGTGCACAGTTGTAATGGTATCCTAAATCTTGTATCTAACTCGTAATTTTCTCAAAGTTAATTATCTTCTATAATATAATATGTTAAGGGCCCGGCTTGGTTGGGGGTAATGGAAGTGGGTAATGAAATCACTTCTATTAATGTTGGTTGATAGTTTTGATACACAAGTAATGAGAATATAAGTAAGCAATTGATTACTACCACTCACTCAATTCATCTCACGTGATACTCATTGTTGATGTTCTAACATGCAATAACAATGCAATCAATAATCCTTAGTGATTGACCCTTCAATGATCTTTCATTACCATTACTATTCTCCGAGTCATACCAAACGGACCCTAAATTTTGATCCTTGCTATTAGACTCCATTTGGATAGGGGGATTTGAAATGAATGGATTTGAAAAATAATAAAGGTAAAAATGCAGAAATTTCAAATCATGAATTGTCAAGGATGAGAGAGGAGGAAGAGAGTGAAGGGGGGGAGGAAGGGTTAGAAAGGAGGAGATTTCAAATGACTAGGTTTTTGATGAGGATTTAAAATCCTTCATTTTAAATTAGACTCTCAAATCTAAGTATTTGTAAATCTATTGGAGAGTGATGATTTGTGTGTGAAATCCATGGATTTCAAATCCATCAATCCAAATGGAGCCTTAGAAAAATTAAATAAATGAATTAATTCTACACCTCTCTAAAAGTTTGGACTTTTAGACAAGACGAAATTCTTTCACTTAGTAGTATCATTTTATATAATAATATGTTGGTAAAAGAAATTAAGCACTTCATATCCAAATTTTGCGTTCTTTATGTTTCTTATCTTTGTCACTCACAACTTCCCTGCTATAACATCAATTTTTTGATTGGCAAGAATCAAGTTCTTTTAAGATGTTGTATATCTGTAATTCTGGTAGAAAGTAGGAAGAGATTTCTTCCTGTAATTGCTCAGTAGACATAAAGCCTATATACAATTTAGAGCAATATAATAATTGTTGGTGTTCTTTCATTTTCTTGAGCTTTATCCAGTATCAGAATGATAATATATATAATATACTTTGATTCACTACCGTCCGTCTCTTTATTTTCGAGACAATATTATACATTTGAACAAGGATGTCGTTTAGTACTAGAATGTTTTTGAGTTTGTAAAGGTAAAACGTTGAGAATATAAAGGGAATGGAGGATAAAAGCCATAGCAGCTCAAAATGAAACCACAGGTGTTTTGTTGTTTTTCTCATTTCATTAATTAACTTATACAATTGTGCATGCATTTGGATTTTCCTCGCTGAACATTACTGTTATATTGCTATTTCCATAGTTGTGATAATCTTCTTGACTATAACTTTCTCTTCTACTGTAAAACGAGTATCTGGGTGGTGATCGGGGGTACGTGTATTCAGTTACGTACGGTGATGGCTTGTATGTGTTGTAGCTGTGAGTCACATAAACGGGTTGAGGTGGTTGAAATGGGCCCGGGCCTCCATAGTCGGGTGGGTGCTGATAAATAACATGAACTTCTTCATGAGCATCTTCTGGTTTGGAATCTTGATGTGATTGTCTTACATGTGGTGGATTTTCCAGGTCCGGTTGTCCATTTGGTGCCTCTGGCGGTGGTGTTGCTTCTGTCGGCGGTGAATTTGTGGGCTCCGGTGGTGGTGCTCCTCCCTCTGGTGGTTGATCGTCGCATTGTTCTGTTTGGACACAAATGATGACTGCATTTTTTTTTTTGTTTTCTTGATGGCTTTTACTAACTTTTTCAGGTCCGCCCATCCAATTATCGTGATCTTTTGCTGAGGCAAATCGACGTGGAAATCATGTATACCGGTGACGCCATTCAGAGCTTTCTTGATCTTCAGAACGCAGCCGTTGCAGTCCATTCTCACCTTTATCTCCGTGACTTGTGGTTTCTGCAATTTTCTTGAAATTGAAGTACAATGAGAGATTAGAATAGTTTGTGAGAGAGATAGAGGGAAAGAAAAAAAAGAAAGCTTACCTCCATTTCAGGGACCATCAATGGATATATTGGGGAAAGATGGATGAATTAGAGTTGAGAAATGTGCTTTTCTTATGGCATGAAGAGAGAGAGAGAGGGAGAATCAATATGTATGGCATGCATGTATTGCATGGAGAAGGAATATATAAAAGGTTATGAATTGTGGGACATGCAACGAATTTATTCCTTTCATTGTGTGTTTTCCGTTGTTGGATTATAGAGACAATGAATCATTTTGTGTTTTCATTTTTCAATTATATATATATAGAGATTTCAATAGGCTGGAGTCAAACTTCGAATCAACTTATTCTACTTGGAGGGCAATCAAATTAAATGGGTTATAAAATGGGGTTTTGACATGTTTTTAATCTAGTGAATGATTTTATTTTCATTCATCTTAAAACTAGTAATATCTCATATGATATAGTATAATATATTATTATTCTGCTTTATCTCTGTCAAGTTCTAGGAATGAATGTTTGATACGGACGCTTATATGTTGAGGTTGAGCTTAAATGGAATATTGCCTAGTACAATATTCTACCTTTCGGCCTAGTTCACCGACCATTGAAAATTTACATAATTATAATTGTTTCATAAGACACACTTGTGCGAGACGGTTTCACGATGAGACGGAACATAATTTGAACATTGATGCTTTAACACTTTAAAAGAGATATATATATGGAGGCACTCTTGTGTGAGACGGTCTCATACATGAGACGGTTCTCACACTTGACCCATACCCTGAAAAGCTGATCCATATTATATTAGTATGGTAAAAAATCTATTATGTCTTTAATGGGCTGAAACAGGCCCAAGAGAATGACGCGGAAAAAAGATTGATTTGTAGAGAGATCTTCAATTTTGAACGCGATTTCAGTGCGATTTTCTTGAGATAGCAGCACACGGTGATTTTAATACGATCTGAAGTTAATTTTTTGAATCGATTTGATTTATATGCTATTTATATGTTTGAATCAGTTTTTTGTGGTTGTGATTTAAAACATGATGCAAATTCTCATGATTTCAATTTCTGGAATTTGATCCTATTCATTTTTATCGTGATTTCATTTGCGATCCGCTCTAGGTATTTAGCTCTGAGGGAAGTGGTTTTGGTAGTTCGTTTCTATGTTCTCTTTTTTTGCAGTTTTCATGGTCCTTTTGATTCGATTTCGATTTCGATTTCGACCTAGGGATATTCGTAAAATTTCTATTTCGCTCAGAGGAGTGTGTTGGTTTTGCTTCTAATGTTACATCCAGCTTTTTGCTAAGATGATTTAGGTACATTAATAATGTGACTACGTGACAAGGAGACCAAAATGTCTACATATATCTCAAGAAGGTGCTGGAGTTTTAAATAATGTCAAATTGGGACAATCCAGCTGGATTAGGAGCTACAAGTGCACGAAGGATTACTTAGGTTTATTACTTGTTCTGTTTTGATTATTATTCTTGGTGGAGCAGCATGCTGATGCATGATGATTATGACTTATGAGAGATCATAACATGGGCATGGTTTTGTTCCAGAAATATCATTTTTTATTTCAGAAGTATCAAATTTTCCCATAAAAGACATCAAAATCGATACTCTGCAAATCAAAATTGACTAGAAATAAAACAAGATTGAAAAATATAAAAGAGCATATTATAATTTGAACACAAGAATAGTAAATTAAAGTTCTTTCATATTTTGTTCAATAACAACTAAGATTTTAATTTTTGTTTAAGGGAATTACTTTCTTATCAAAAGTATCAATTTATAGTTCAAGAGTATCATCTTGCTTCTCAAATTTCACTTATTAATTTAGAACGAAAATTAAAATTGATAAAAATATAACTTGAACATGGATTATATGTTAATTTAAAATAGATATCGGAACAATAATACAATATCACTATATTATTTCTAATAGATGGAGTTCCCGTTTATTGTTTGATAGTTTCACTATTTGGTTCAAGTTGATCAAATATATAGCTCAGAACGTTGGAGTACATATTAATTTAAAAATGATATTGGAATGGTGTCATTATGTAATTTCAAAATGCCAAAAGTATCAATTTATTAGTTGAGAGTATCACTTATACAATAATAAGGTCCCAACCAAGATTTCTCAACAATTCACAATAATAAGACAAATCACTGGATAAATGCAGCTTGAGTTCGTGAATTGAAAATAACATAAATCACATAACAGGAAACTTAAAAATAACAGAGTAAATCAAATAGCAACAACTCCATAGTGCGCGGCTCTCCACCGAGCATAATGTAAAATTAGATTGCCGATCAATTTGTGGGTTTAATGTAATTGTGGATATTTCTGGGGAATTTACTCACATGAACTCTCGTATTACTGTTGCTCACAGGATGGACATGTAAAATGGAAGAAAGCACACATATTTGGTGACAAACTCATAAGGAAGATAACAATGGCAAAAGCTTTGAGAATTACCTCACACAACGACGACCTCCCTCAATCGTGATTATTCCTCCATATACATTATACTGTGCGCTGCATCTGTCAGATGGTACGAATCTCTCACAATATCCGTTCGATGGAGAGTAAGGCCAACGGCGAAGATGATGCGACAGACAATAACAAGGGCCGCGCGACTAACTAATTTATTCGGCCCAAACACATAAAATAAAGACGGCCCAAGTAAAAGGACTAGAGGCCCGTCCACTTTCAATTATTATTACCCCATAATAGAGTCGCATTTCCACAAGTAGTGCAGACCTTTTCATTTCATTTAATATTCATGGATTAAATATTAATGGTTAACTTCGAAACTCCAATCAGACTAGCACTTAATGGAGATGGAAAAATTAGGTCAGTGAATGAAATAAAAATGTAATTTATCACATCGGACTGTAGCTCGAACAAATGACCATGTGCTCCGATGAGATGAATAAATATTAGAAACAATATGGCTTCACAACTCATAAACCCATTTGAATATTACTCATTTCTTTCATTAAGTTATTGGTACCATGTTCTTCTTTCAATTGGTAATATCAAAACCAATCCTTTATGCACTCTTTACATTATATTACCATCTTTTATTGATGAAGTTTTTGTTCAGAAACTCATTCATGATTCCTCTTTTTGCATCTAGAAAAATTCAATTTTCACTCTCTTCCCCCTTATAAAATCAAGCTGCAAAGTATGTTTTGGCAATAACTCAAAAGAGGTGGAATCTATAGGCTGCTAGTTATGGTCCTTCTGAATAATATTTCATCAGCTTATGTCCTAAGTAATTAATACTTAAGAACGAGTAGTCATTCAAAAAATAAAGTGTAAAAATAACGGCAACAATATCATAGTTCACCATTTTGCAAGGGTCTAAAAAAACATTAACCTAACAGAAAATCAACAACTATAATTGAACATGAGAATCAAATTATGGAAAAAGAAAAATTCCCAAAAAAAGTAAGCAAGTAAGAAAATCAATTAAAAAAGTATAAGAACATCACCTAATGAACGAGCATACACGAGCGTTTGAACAAGAAATATGATATTTGTGCGCCGGCGCACGAAGTATTATTGCCAAAAATAAGAGTTCCCTAAAAACGGCTGCCCAAACGAGAACACGTTGACAACCTCCAGTAAGCGTTGAACGGCTGCAAAAAACGTGAATTAGAGGAAGAGAATTCAAACAATGGGAGAAGGAAACTGAAAACTGGTGAAATTTTTGGGAAAAATTGAAGGAGAAAGCGTAACTTTAATGAGAGGGGGTCATATTGGGTATTTAGGTTAATTAGCTCAAGCCGTCAAGGGGGTTTATTAGGATAATGGGTTAGATGGACCGAGTAGATAGAAATGGGTCAAGTATGAGACCCGTCTCATGTATGAGACGGTCTCATACGAGTTTTTTGTCATATATATGTTATTTGTGTTAATTTGTACCCGTCTTATGTATCAGATCGTCTCATATGAATGTTGTGTCTTGTTTTATTATCCGGAAGACTCGCAAAAATTCTATGTATAATGTTGTAACAAATTGTTTCACGTACGTAAAATAATATTTCGTTTTGATTTTATTATATATTGCTTTTCTTTTTTGAACCATTGATTTTATTATTTTGCTACATATTATATTTATAGTATATTATTTTATTTGTTTGTGTTATAATTATATTTGCATAAATGTAATTCTCATTATAAATATTTTATGTACACTCATTTTACTGTGTAAACTGGTTTATATTTCGCGGGTATTTTTAAATATGGTTAATTGTTCCATTAAAACAGATTAGTTTGACAAATGAATTTTTTCATTAAAAAAATATTTTTGTCATAATAAAGTCAAAATTACAAACCGGATGTACGATAAAAAGGTTTTATATAAGATTCACTTATATTGACATAATTATGATAAAGAATTACATGGATAAGACCAGGGACGGACCCAGATATTTTGCCCAGGGGGGCCAATTTATAATAAAACGTGACACTGTCTCATAATGAGACAGAATATAATTTGCGCACTGACGCTTTAAAATTTTGGGAGGGGTGGGTGTTGATTGTGAAATTGTACCCCGTCTCATGCGAGTTTTTGTCATAATTAAATGGGATTTAAATCAAAATGGTCCCGTAACTTTGCACATTTATTGAAAAGGTCCCGTATATATCACATGTTTCAATTTAGTCCTATATATTTTCAATTTATGTCGATTTAGTCCCAAATCGCCGGAGACCGGTCAAACTACCCCAAAACGATGTCGTTTTTGGGGCATGTGATACTATAATATGAATAAGACGGCTGCGATCATACCTGAACTGTACAATGTGCTCAAGACTTTTGAATTCACCATCGCTAAGATGGTGTTCAAAAGAAAGAGCGGGTAAACATGGATGTGTGCCTCTATTGTAAGCAGAAGAGGGCACTGGAAGAAGGATTGCAAGGTTCTGGTTTCTTAAGGCACTAGGTGCTTCTGGCACTAGAACATGTATGTTTGTTATTAAGATAGACATGTCCACAAATAGCGCTAACTGCTGGGTATTAGATACTTGATGTGGCTCACACATTTGTAAGAATGTGAAGGGGCTTATGTATCTTAGGACAGTTAGGGCGGGTGAAGTCGTCTTACACGTGGAAATGAAGCAAGAGTTGCTAACTGAACGTGTGGGGACTTATGTGTTAGACTTACCCTTTGTTTTTAGATTAGAACTTAATGAATGTCATCTAGTTCTTTCTATTACTCGCAACATGTATTTGTTGCATTATGGATATGATGTTCTTAATATACAAAATAAAAGACTCAAACTTAGTAATCATGAAAATCCGACTTACTTATTGCATTGTAGAACTTGATCATGTAAACGAGAAAAGAATTACAAGGTTAAGAAAGTTAGACCACTTAACCCCATTCGACTAAGTCTTATGGATATTATGAATCTTATCTCATGGGCAAGATGATCAACAGACCCTTTTCTGGGAAAGGGGTGCATGTCAAAGATGTTCTAGAGTTGATCTATAACGATGTTTGTGGACCATTGTCCACTCTAGCTAGGGGGAACTTCGAATACTTCATCACTTTTATTGATGATTTCTCAAGATACGGATACGTGTATCTTATGAAACACAAATTTGAATCTTTTGAGAAATCAAAGAGTTTAAGGCTGAAGTAAAGAAGCAACTTGGTAAGAGTATCAAGACTCTTCGATCAGATAGAGGAGGTGAATACCTTAGCCATGAATTCACTGATTACTTGAAGTTACATGGAATCCAGTCACAATGAACTCCTCCCGGAACACCTCAGATGAACGGTGTGTCCGAAAGGAGAAACCGAATCCTGTTAGATATGGTGAGGTCCATGATGAGCTTCTCCTCTCTTCCGACATTCTTATGGAGATACGCGTTACAAACCTCAATTTACATTGTGAATAGGATTCCATCTAAATCGGTTGAGCATACACCATATGAACTATGGTGTGGCAAGAAGCCAACTTTTAGACATATCAAACATGGGGTTGCCCCGTGATTGTGAAAAGGATGCTTATCGATAAGTTGGAATCCAAAGGTGAAAAGGGTTACTTTGTGGGATATCCTAAGGAAACTAAAGGATATTACTTCTATCTACCTGAGAAAAAATCAGTGATTGTTTCTAGGCAGACCAAGTTACTCGAAGAAGACTATGTCTTTAAGGAACAAGGTCGTAAGTTGATAGAACTTGAAGAAATTCAAGAACCACAAATTAACAAAGAGACTGATATTTTGTCAAAGAAACATGACAAGGAATCAATGGGAGCATTCAACAACTTTCACTTGGTGGGAGTCTTTCACTAGGTGATCGCTTTTTCACCAGTGGGGAACGTGATTGAGTATGCTTGCCAAAGCAAGAACCTCAAAGTAGGTTGAATGAGAACAACATAGTTCAAACTCCCGCCCCCTGAGGCATCTGGAAGTGTAGCTCTTGAGGACTCTCCTGATATTGATGAAATCGATGCACCACAAAATTTTCAAGATCGTAATGTACACCTGCACAACCACAATCGTAAAGTCAATTAGAATCGTGTCCGCCCATTAGATACGGTTTACCTCTTGGAGAACTTCGATAATATGGACATACTCTGGGATAAGGACGATCCTAATACTTATTCTCAAGCAAAAATCGATATTGATTCAGGGGAAGTGGCATGAAGCCATGAAATCGAGATGGACTCGATGTACACCAATCAAGTCTGGACTTGGTTGAAGTTGCCTAAAGGGGTTAGACCCATATATTGCGATTGGGTCTTCAAGCGTAAAGATCGATGCAAATGGCAAAGTACAAACCTACAAAGCTAGGTTGGTAATGAAGGGTTATAGTCAATGCGAAAGAACTGACTGTGACGAGACCTTCTCACCAGTTGCAAAGATCAAGTCCATTCGAATTTTACTTGCGATAACAACACACTTTGATTATGAGATTTGGCAGATGGATGTCAAAATAGTTTTCCTCAATGAAAACATTGATAAGAAAGTGTTTATAACTGAACCGGAAGGTTTTACATCTAAGTCAAAATCTAATCTAGTATGCAAGCTAAAGATATCCATTTATGGATTGAAACAAGCTTCTAGGCTTTGGAATATCCGATTTGATGAAGCTATCAAGTCCTTTTGACTTCATCAGAAATTCGGAAGATCCTTGTGTTTACTGTAAACGCGGCGGGAAGAATATTATTTTTATAAACGTATATGTCGACGACATATTGATTTTGAGAACCAATATCCCGTTAGTGCAGTCCCTTAAAGATTGATTGTCAAAGACCTTCATGATGAAGGATCTTTGTGAAGCCTGCTACATCCTAGGGATCAAGATTCACAGGGATAGATCCAAGAGGATGTTGAGGCTGTCACAGTCCACCCATATAGACAAGGTGTTGAAGCGTTTTGCGATGGAGAACTCTAAGACAGGGTCTCCACCAACAAGTCATGGGATAAAGCTGTCAAAGAAGGATTGTCCTTCTAGTGAAGTTGATATCAAGCACATGAAAGATGTCCCATATGCATCTGCAATTGGGACAATCATGTACGCCATGACTTGCACTAGGCCCAATGTGGTCTACGCTGCCAGCGTCATTGATAGATACCAACAAAATTCGGGTGAATCTCACTGAATTGATGTCAAAATCATTCTGAAGTATCTTAGACGAACTAAAGAATGTTTCCTTATCTATAGTGGACACTCAGGACTAGTAATAACTGGTTAAGCTGACGCAAGTTTCCAATCCGACTGTAAATCACAGTCAGGTTACGTTTAACTTCAATGATGAGGCGGTCAGTTGTAATAGTTCCAAGCATGTCGACCCAGATTCAACAGCCGAAGTTGAGTACATTTCTGTATCAGAAGTCTCAAGAAGGTTGTCTGAATTTTATAGTTCTCAAAAGAACTGGGGGTAGTTTCGAGTGCCAGTTGTCTAATAAAGTTGTATTAAGACAACGTTGGTGCGAATGCACAAGCAAAGGAATCGAGATCAGCAAACAGAAACAAGCATGTACCTAGACTTATCATTTGATCCGAGAGATTATAACGTAGGAGAAATAGAATTAAAACGTATTCCCGCATATTTAATTTGGCAGATCCTTTCACCAAAACACTGAGTGTTCATGTACACAATAGACATTTGATGGTCTAGGGGTTAGACATGTAGGTGATTGACTCTAGTCCAAGTGGGAGATTGTTAGTGTTAGTGTCCTAGAGACAATCTATTGAAAGGACATAATACTCGATGATATTCAGTTTGATTTAATATTATAATTTATTTAATATTAATGTATGTCAATACACTTGTTTGAATATTATATTTGATTGTTTGCATTTATTCATACAAGTGTTCCCATAAATCATTGTTGTCATTGAGGTTGTGAGAACTCAGATGAGTTAAGCATGATTCTCAAATAGCCCCGATCAAGGATCATCAAGAATGGGATATTGATGATGCAATTGAGATTGATGTGCGATCTTCATCATACTCTTAGAGAGTGTAGTAAGATCTCACTTACTACGAGATACTAGGTATCTCACGATGGATGCACAGATACGTTAGAGGTTGCTGGTATACCCATCCGAGAAACCGTTTGATGTAATTCCACAATATGTGTCTACGGGTGTCTCAGTTAGTGGGAGCGATGCGATACTCCTTCGACTTGAGGTCAATACGCACGACATGTGTGGAGTGATGAACTTTAACCACGACCGATGCTTGCACCCTTCCATGGGTAGATATGGCTTGGATTGGGTTCATCACAAAATGCATGTGAGTGGTAGTTGAGCCAAGAATATGATTCATTCCTCAATGTGGATTTAGAGAGAATACTCATCTTCTCACCATAATTGGATCTAAGTCATCGATCGATGTACGTCAACTTAGACTTTGTGGCTAAGTGTGACATACATGATCAATTAGTGATTAGAGATAATATGATTAAGTTATTTGAATAGACACTTCATCATGTTCAAGACTTAATCGAGTATTCGCGAATGAAAGGAGAAAATCGTAATAGCCCATGTTTCAGTTACAGGTAGTTGCATGTTTCTCACAACATACCTCATATATTGAGAATGTCTGATTTATTGTATAGGGTTCAATTAAGATTGTTAGTTTGACTCTTCGCTCAATATATGAGGGCCTATGAGTCACACAACACGTAGTTTCCTTTTACAGATTATAGTTGGTTGATTAAATGTTAAATTGGATTTAATATTTAATTTGTGGAGAATTAATTAATAATAGATTAATTTGAAATTAATTATTATTAATGTTTAATTACATTGAATTTAATTAAATAGGATTCCCAATAATAATATATGGAATATTATTATGAATCAAATCCGTAGAGATTTGATATACATGGGAATTAAATTCGTAAAGATTTTATAAATGGGAAATAAATCTAAGAGATTTATTTTATAAGATTAGGGATTTTATTTCCTAATCAAGTTAAATTAAAGATTTAAAATTTGGGTTTTTCCCTATATATATACGAGCTCTTTGGGAATTCACAAACAACGTTAATTCATATTTTCTCCATAAGATCTAGAGTTAGAATTTTCCTAGCAAATTCATCTCGATTCAACTTTGCAAATTCGCAAGTCCGTGATTGGGGATTACGTGGATACAATAGTTGAGAAATCTGCTCTTGAAGTTCTTGAAGATTTCTCATTCGATTATTGTAATCTTTTATGTAATCATATGTTCGCCGTTGGTGAACCGTTTAATTCCGCTTGGCATGTATTACGTGTTTACGCGTCTTCTATATTCCAACATATATGCCATCGCTTAGATAATAAGCTTTATTATTTTTTTCCGACCATTAACGACATAACTAACCTTTGGAGCTCGACCTTCCAAGACATCTCAGAAAAATTGGAGATCGTTGGAGTATATTAATATCATTGCATGTACCGAGTTCCAAAAAAAAAAGATGTCATATCCACAAGTCATATGATGCAATAACTTCCAAAATGATTGTTCGATTTCTAACCGCTTCAACTTCGTTTCTCTAGTGATTCTCATTGCGACGGATTTGTTCAAAGAACTTCATCCGACACCACCTTTTACCTTTTACCTTTCTTCGCCTTTATCTCTACCTATGGGACGTGGAATAGTTGAACTGCCACGGCCTGGAGTTTCTGGATTAGTGGAGTTTGAATACTGCATTCTTCACTGGTCTTTGATCTCTTTGAGCTACCACCACTTTCTTAAGTATCATCTTCAGCACGGGGATGCGTTGGAGCACGATCAAAATTTACTTTCCACTTGGGATGTTTACTCAAAATATCATTATACACAACCAAGTCGGTAAACTTGTGTTTAGTGCTAACAAAATAAATTTCATGAGATTCTTTATCAATATCACCTTGGTTCATTCCGCTTCTATATCGTGTATGTGCTTCCTTGAGTGCTTCCATCCACTTGATGTAATTTTCATTAATTCGTTTCCAACAACTTCTCAGCATCTCTATATTTCTTTCATTTAACTCCTCTGTCTTTTCTTTTCGAACTTTTTCTTACATATCATGTACTCATTCCCACACTTTCGTCACCTTTTGATTTTTGCCAACGATGTCATCTTCACTAAATTAAACACCAACATGACATAAATGCAACATCTTCTTTAACTGGCCATTTATTTTTTGCCACATTTTTCTTTTTCTTTCCGAACAAGTCGCAAGAGATATTTTCCGATATTTGAACTTGTTCAGAGATAGGAACTTGGTTCAAATTCGGAAAAATTGAGAATTCTGATAATACTGAGAAAACTGAGAATCATTAGTATTAAAAAAGGATTCGAAGTTTTGATAATTTTGAGAATTTGAATAATTTTGGGAGTAGGGAGAATAATTGGGATGATTTTGATCCATGTAGAAAATGATAAAAATTAGGAGATTTGGCACAAGTTAAGAAGAGAAATGAAAGTATTTGAGATTGTGATCCAAAGTACATCAATATTGGTCTCTATTTATAAAGAATTTTATTTAATTAATTTTGGTGATTTTTTTTTAAGTGGATAAATTGAAATCTAAGGTTATCTAAATAAAATACGTCCGCTCAATAAGAAATTGACACTTGTCAAAGGAAAGATGAGGGCATAATCTCATGCTCAATTTCTAATTTTTTTAAGGTGGATAATTTCTAATTGACCTTGGTCATCACATATACTCAATTTCTAATTTTTTTTAAATATTTTTTTGTCATTTTCTCACGCCCTGAGCATGAAAGTGCCGATAAACATGGTCTTAACCACTCAGGTGTCCTTTGACCTCCACTTCCATATTATTTTTCTCTTAATATTAACCTTTGGTTTCTTCCAACTTAATGAGAGTTATGAGGCTCTTCAGTTGAGTGCAATAATGTCTTTCCTCAACTGTACAAACGACTTCTCACATGTCAATACATGAACATCATCTTCTTCCTCTTTTTTCTGCATATATTTACCGAATCTAGAGAGGGGGTTTTAGCCACAAATTGTTTGAAGAATTGTTTCTCATTGCTTCTAAGAGTAGTAAGATTGGGCATTGTATTTTAAGAACTCATTATTTGTAAAGTTCTATAATACCAACTTTCAACTTCGTCTTCCTGAGTTACACCAATTCATCAAAAGATAAATTTAAAATGAGAAACTCATGTGAGACAGTCTCGTGTATGAAATGTGTTACAACTTAACACAAATCACACTCACCCTTTTTAAAATATCAAAACATCAATGCTCAACTTACGAGTCATCTCACTTATGAAATATGTTACAACTTAACACAAATCACACTCACCCTTTTTAAAATATCAAAACATCAATGCTCAACTTACGAGTCATCTCACTTTAAAATCATCTGATACAAGTTATGAGTCATCTCACTTTAAAATCATCTGATACAAGTGTATCTAATTTCAAAAATCTAAAAGAACAATATATAACTAAATTTTGTAAATTATAAAAGAACAAGGAGTATGATTTATTCATTTTAATATGCATTTAACATAAACAAAATTTAAAAGAGCATTATTGAATCAAGCTCCAAATAGCCAATTACATCTCCTTCAAAAATGGCACTTGTGACATAACAAAATAAAAAATAGTCATAATGGAGAGGAATCCAACGACTCGTTAATTAATTAATGACAGGATTTACATGTCACATTTGAAAATTTTGACTATAATCATGATTTCAAAACAAAAAAGCACAACACCATAGCACAATCCCTACAACAAGACTGTAATCCCCATTATCAAGCAGCTTCACCGACCTGAACTGAAAATCTACGTTTACGCTCTCTCCCCCCTAATTCTTCTAGCCAATTGAATATCCTTGGGCATAATCGTAACTCTCTTAGCATGAATAGCGCAGAGATTGGTATCCTCAAACAGCCCAACCAGGTACGCCTCCGCCGCCTCCTGCAGCGCCGCCACGGCGGAGCTCTGGAACCTCAGATCTGTCTTGAAATCCTGCGCGATCTCACGAACAAGCCTCTGGAACGGCAATTTCCGGATGAGCAGTTCAGTAGATTTCTGGTACTTACGGATCTCACGAAGCGCGACGGTTCCGGGGCGGAAACGGTGGGGCTTCTTCACGCCGCCGGTGGCAGGGGCGGATTTCCTGGCGGCTTTGGTGGCGAGCTGCTTACGTGGCGCCTTGCCGCCGGTGGACTTGCGGGCGGTTTGCTTCGTACGAGCCATGGATATGGATTTTGTTAGGGTTTGTGAGTGGGATTTGAACTCGGAATTGAGAAATTGGGTTAATGGGAGAGCGTGTGTGAATTGAAGGTGGATTTTGGGGGAATTTATAATTAGGAGTGAAAATTGTGGCGGGATGATGATTGACGTAGGCCGTTGATTCAATGTGGCATCGGACGGCTGTGGTTTGTTGATACAGTTTTGGTTGAGATTGATGATGTGGATGTTATGGAATAGAGTAAATCAAAGACGTGGATTGTTATATATCTACGGTGGGAAATTTGCGGATTGGTGACGTGGACTGACAAGAGAAATACATTTCTTTATATCTCTACACGTCTACACCTACAAATACAATTATGAATTATCCATATGAAAATTTGCAATTCTCAACGCACTCGTTTACCTTAATCTTATACTCTCCCAAATTTTTATTGGGGTTATTATTTATTTTGGGACTCATCTGAAAAGACTTTTAGAACTTCGTGCTCTTTTTTTTTATACGAGTTTAAAATTTAGAGTTTGGTTTTTAAATTTCACATTCAACCTACATCTATAAATATGTATAATTTTTTTTTAAATACATCACATTTTATTACTCTTTTTAATATAATATAATAATACAACATCAATCATTATTAAACATCTATTTTTTTATTATTATTTACACCCCTCAGACACCCTCATATTATATTCAATGTCATTACTTTTTCAACATTAAAATTATCTTATTTAATTTATACAAATGTCACTATTTTATCATTTAATTTTAATTAACAAATAATTTTATCCCTTTTAATAATTTTTTTTTTAAAAAAAATTCATATGTACAATAAATATTCAAACGAGTGAATAATAATAATTAGTATCCAATGGTACTTAAAAAATAGCATGTTACATAATAAAAATACAAAGAATCAAACCTTTGGATTTATTAAAAAATCTTCTGCTTTCTACAACCTTCCCACCACCACCGACAACCCTTCCACCGCTTATCTTGCTTTCGTTGCGTGAGTTCACGACTCCGCCATCGGTTTCTCTCGTGACTGAAGCTCTTGTAGGCAGGTTTTTCCATTGTTGTTTCTCGGTCCGACGGGTTGCTCTTTCACATCGGAGCCATGGTGAACGGTGGGTGGAGTACCTAGTTAGGATCCTTTTCTTTTGTTTAGCTAGTCTTAGTTTGTATATTGTTCTTCTTCGTCTAAGTTTTTAGATGTGAGTTGTTTTTTTGTCTTCTCTAGTGTGAGTTTTATCCCCTTTGTGGGTTTATTTCGGTTGTCTGTATTTTTTTTTTGTTATGTTGGTTTTGATGTGCCTTGGTTCATTTTAGAGGAACTGGATTCAGCCTTAGTGTGGGGTTTTTCTTTGTTCCATGTGCTTTAACCTTGGTTGTGCACTTGTTTGGTTTTACCCTCCTCGGTTCCTCACGCTTGGTTCGAGACAGACACTTTTTTCAGACTTTCAGTTGTCTGTAGGATCTGGCTTGTATTATGTACCGTTTATTCATGAATGAAAGCCTTTTCAGTAAAAAAAAAACCTTTAGATTTATTGATTTGTGAGATTTATTTTTTCTCTCAATATTTTGAGGTAGTGCAGGTAGGAGTATACATGGTAGTTGATACGACATTACTTAATTTCAGCATATAAATTTAAAAATTAAATATCTACTCCTATCTAATTCATAATATGAAATATTATTGGATAAAATTTCGTATGCATTTTGGTGCACCGTGCACTTATAATGCATTTTAGAATTATGTAACTTGTTATATTTAAATATGCAACTTATTTATAATAAATTATACAACTATTTTTCCATATTAATATATAAATTCATCGCTCAACGTAAATAAAATGTATTTTTCAATATAACAAATTATAAAATTCTATAATATACTATGAGTGCACGGTGCATCTGGTTACATATGAAATTTATTTTGAGTAAGTCTCATGTGTATCCAGGTGCACCGTGCACTCATAGTGCATTTTAAAATTTTATAACTTGTGAAATTGATTAAGAGGTATGACTTATATTACTAAATGATAGTATTAGCTGTGATAAGTGAAGGGTATGACTTTTAGTAAAAAAAAAGATATTACTCATAATACTAAAAAATATGACTTATATTAAAATATGGATATTAATAATGATAACTGAAGGATATAATTTACATTATACTCACTCCGTCCACCAATTTTATGCACAGTTGACTTTTACTCGTGTTTTTGCGAGCGAATTTTGTATTAGTAATTGAAATGATAAAGTGACTTTTAAGGAGATGTATGATAGATGAGGGGCTTATTTATCATACCCCCCCTTAAAAGTCATTTTATCATTTCAATTATTAGTACAAAACTCATTCACAAAAATGCGTGTAAAAGTCAACTGTGCATAAAATTGGTGGACGGAGGTAGTACTCAGTAGTGAATGCTCATGTCTAAAAATATAAAATCAAATTTCACTATAAACGAAGGGAAAAACTTGTATGCAATATTACATACTATGATTTATGTGCAATTTTGGCATCATTTGGCCCAAATCCTAGGTATTTAATTTTGCGTTTCAGACCCGCTTCTTCTTCTTCCAGCTGATTTCTTCTTCCTCACAACACAACAGACTCTGCGATCACAGATTTGGCTTTCACAACGGCGCGTTCCTAGGTTTCTCTTATCTTGATCTTCTTTTTCTTTCTTTCTCTTCCTTATTCAAATTCTTCCATATTCTTCTCTCTTTTTTTAAATGTTTTTCATCCTTACAAATTTAAAGGTCCTTCTGTTCTTATTCCTCTTGATTTTCTAACACATTCATTTTAAATTCTTCTACGCTTTTCTCACGATGTTCTTTAAATCTGTAATTTTGGACTGATGATTTTTTTTTCGCGCTTGTACTGATTTTTGTTCATGTAGTAACACTATTTTATTCATAGGGTAACACTCTTTTGTTCACGTAGTAACACGTCAAGTTGTTCTTTAAATCTATATTTTTTTACTAAGGATTTCTTTTTGCGCTTGTACTGATTTTGTTCATGTGGTAACACGTTTTTCTTCATAGAACAACATTTTTTGTTCATATTGTAACACATGTAATTTTGAATATTCATGTGTTACCATATGAACAATAATGTGTTACCTTGTCACTTATGTTACTTTATGAACATTTACTTGTTACGTAAGATATGAAAAAGTTTCAATACAACAATATAGTAACACCTATTTATGCATTCAGTGACACATGAAAAATGATAATGTATTTTTTTTAAATGATAAAGTAATTTTTATTTCACGTAGTAACACATTCCCTTTTTATAAGCATCACAATTTTTTCATGTAGTAACACACAAAACCTTGACAAAAAAAATTAAAAAATTATATGCTCAATAAAAATTGAACGTGTGACCACATACATTAATAATAGATCTGAACTACTAGGCTACAATACATATTTGATAAATATATTCTTTTATAAATATATATGCGCCCTGCCTGCCGAACCCACAACCCTAGACTGCCCTGCCCAACCCGCGCCCGACTCGTAAATTTTGAATAAATTACTTTAATTATAGTGTATTGCATATATTAATAGAATGTAATATTTTACAAGAAGTGAGTCTCACACTGCACAAATTATCTCAGACTTGTTTTTCGATATAGAGTAATTCCATTAAAAAAATGAGACATTGCTATTAGTAAAAAAGATAATCCACTATAAAAAGTTGGACAAAATCTAAGTGTGAGTCTTGACGGATCTGAAATCTGTCTTGGACAAAGTCAAGATATGAGGCCTTTTCTTTCACAAGAGTCGTGTTCATAAATAAATTTCACAGAATACCGTCATTAATGCCAAAGTTAGCTGTCTGAATAAAATAAAAATAAAAAGAAAAATAAAGTGTGGCAGAAATTTTCCTTTTGCCGATTACATAAAAATAATAATTATCAAATCACTACCCAAAAATAAAGTGTGACAGAAATTTTCTTTTTGCAGATAACATAAAAAATTAATTATCAAATCCCTACCAAATGAAACCATTGTCCACGCGTCCTCTTCTACAATCTCTTTATTTTTGTCTGCAATGCCAAAGAAGGAATGAAAATAGGTGAGAGAAGAAGGAAAGAGAGACAAAATCCCAATAAATCACAGTCTACCAGAGTTCTCTATCAAACCGTCTACACCGAAAAGACGAAACCGAAAAAATAAATCCAGAAATATCTACTTTTTATCCACTCCGTTTCAGATTTCGTACTAGTGATAACCGATAGTGATGATTGAATGTATATTACGGCGAAGAAATTGTTAGAATTTTTGAGATGCGGAGGAATTTTAGGATTCGATCAAATTGCTCGAAGCTGATATTCAGCATGCGAATACTCTGTCAGTCTTCTCTTTAAAACCTCTTTTTTTGTTGTTTTATTTTATTTGTGATTTTATATTCTGATTTCTGAGATCCTCTGTTTCTCGATTCTGGGAGTTTTACTTGATTATGTGTTGTTTTGATGAATAGTTAGTGTTGATGGTTTTAATGTGTGGATTTAGATTAATTTGAAGTCGGAATGCTAACCCTCAGTTGTGGAGCTCTGAGTGTTGGCTTTTTATGCCTTACTGTGTTAGGGCTGTTTGCAAAAAAATATGCTTTTGAAGAATTGATTGAATTTAGTGATTATGAGAAAACTGATTAATAGTGTAGTTGATTCGTGTGTGTAAAATAATTTTAAGAAAAGTTGAATACTGTTTGCAAAAAAAAGTTAATAGTATCTAACTCATAAGCTACTAAAACCACCCATTTTTATCTTTAAGCTTATAGCTTTTGAAACATTTATTTTACCCAGAAGCACCTTTTTTTTTTTTTCGTAAAAGCTGGGTTTCACCAGCTTAAAAAAAATGTGCTTCCAGTGTTCAATTAGAGCTCCAAAACAAGCACTTAATCTAATAAAATAGAATCATGCACACAATTCTAGATGACTATAATTACTTAATAATTTTTTGCACACATCCCCTAATATGAGTTTGAGTAAACTAAGTCGAAGAATCACTCCGTAGGAAACTCAAAAAATTAAGTGAAAATTAGTGACAGGCGTGTGAAAATCTTTGTGATTGACTACTGAAGCTTTTTCTTTAATCGCTGTGTTCTATATTGATTTTTTTTATGTGTTTCGTAAGAAAAGGTCAGTTCTGCCTACTGATTCAGGATAGTTTGCAATGTACATGGATTAGTATTCGCAATATATCTCTTTTGATCATATTTGTTTTCTAGCTGCTTGAGATGTTTGCAGACTTTCTCCATTGCAATTCCGTGGGAGGAGAAAGAATACTTGTCTTGAGTTAGTGAAAATGCTGTTATATCTAATTAATAATATCATGTTTCTAAAGTGGTACTTATAAATTCTTTGGTGGTTAATTTGAGTTGGTCTTATGTAAAATAGTTTTACCGTACAACTGTTTCTCAACTAATACTTTTATAAAGCAACTGATACTTTTGATGAAACAACTAAACCATGTTTCAAAATATACACAAAATGCAAACCAGTTGCATGGTAAGACTTTGCCGGTTAATTTTAGTGCTTATTAATTTAGATATTTACCCTATATATATCATGTCATAGAAATTTCTAAAACCAGCATTATTTATCAGAGCATCTGAATTTCCACGGGAGTATGACGGACATGCCTGCAAATGAGAATGTCATACAGTCGAGCTGCACCATTGTTCCTTTTTCTTGTTAAGTGGACTGACTGCCACCTTGCTGGCGCTCTTGGGCTGTTGAGAATCCTAATTTACAAGGTTAGTCTTTGTCTTGTACTACCTTCGCTCCTAATTATCTGTCTGATTATATCCAAAATGATGTTCCTAATTATTTGTCACTTTGGACGGTGCAACTGGTGCACCCAAGTGTTACTCCTCGAGAAAAATACTAACCATCTTCTTTTTAATTATACGCTTATTAATATCATTAAGTAGTAATAAATAAGGATGCAATACTCTTTTGATATCCTACTTAATGAAAAAATATCATCAAGTTTGTGTGAATGGATACAATCAGGCAGATGGTAGTATAATGCAACTCACCTCATTGTTTCCACGGAATGAAATGTATCAGTTCATATTTTTCATTTTGCCCGATTATTGATCTAACTTCACCAGCGCACCAGGTGTATGTCGATGGCACCACCACTATGTCCACCCATGAGAGAAAAGCAAGCATTAGAGAATTCTACGGTAAGCTTCCTGGTTTCAATACCGACCACATGTTTTAATTGAGCAGACTGGTGATATTTGACTCATGGCGACTATTTTGTGTCCAGCTGTTATTTATCCCTCTTTACTTCAACTTCAAAGAGGTGTAACTGATACAGAAGAAAAAAGGAGCAGAAAGCTGTATGCATGGAGAAATACAGGAAAAGGGACATAGAAGAAGAAGAAGATGAGCATTGCTCGGAAGTAGAAGGGGAAGAAGAATGTGGGATTTGTATGGAGATTAAGAGTAAAGTCGTCTTGCCAGACTGTAATGATGCAATGTGCCTGAAATGCTACAGGGAATGGTAATCCATCTCTTACTCTAAAGAGGCCAAAATACTTTTTATTTCCAGACTTTTTCATTGTTAATGTTAAGTCCATGTGGAGTTTATTCTTTATTGCATATTACTGTTGCATTTACCCTTAGTTAGTCAGCTTTGATTTTCTTTTCTTAACCGCTAACATAGCATCATAACAGTGTCATTTTAACTGGAAACTCCTTGACTTCTCTCCACCCTAATGTAATTTCAAAAAAATAAATAGATTATAATAGTGTAAAAAAATTGAAAATATATTAGTCAATCTCTCTCAAGTCTCAACCAGGTAAAATTGAATGATATTGTTGTTTCTTTAAATTCTTTTGCAACAAAACTTACAGAAGTACTCTTTCTGCTTATTCAGCTCTAATTAATTGTCTCAGAACTTTGATAGTAACCTGAAAAATAAAATAATTTATATGGTAGAACTTAAATATTGAAAAAAGTTGCAAGCAACAGAACCTAAAAAAGCAATTAGTAGAGCTACTACCATTGGAAACATGCATAAAGATTATATCCGAAGCCCTTAACATTTTTTGTCACTAATGATCAATGTGGTTTTTATTATCATTCACATTTGCCTAAGACAATGAAAGAGATGAGAAAACTGGACCTTTGGCGGACTTCCTGCAATACATTTGTAAGAATGCAAGTTATTACATCACTAAACTTCCTTCCCCGGGGTAAAACAGAAGTGATCATAATAGATAGAGCTCTACCCGTGCTTGATAGAGTAAATTTCTTGGTTGTTGTTTACCTGGGATTCAATTGTTAATACTAAGTTATATATTACTAATAATTGTTAGTATCGAATATCTTAAATTGTTAAAGCTGGTTACAATTTTTTATCTTTATACCATCAAAAGTATTAATGCCACAAGGTTATTATTACTGCAGGCATGCACGATCACAATCATGCCCATTTTGTCGTGATAGCTTAAAAAGGATCAATTCTGGTGATCTATGGGTATTTCTGGATGGGCGGGATGCAATAGACATGACGGCTTTCACAAGTGAGAATTTGAAGAGGCTGTTCAATTATGTTGATAAATTACCTCTAATCATTCCCGATGCCCTATTTGATTCCTACAAGAGACAACACTTGAGGTAATTAATCGAGAAGGCTGGGTGCGGTTCAGTCATAGTGATCTTTCCCCTTCTCAGGGGTGCAAGAAATGGTCACTTAGATTCTTGATTCTGAAACTTAAGTGGTTTATTTTGTTGCACTTCATTATCCTGTGTTCGTTTATATGGGGAGGGGGTTGTTAATAAGAAATGTGAATGATTGTGTCTATATATTGTTAATATAATATATGCATGTATAGCTCGAATTCTTATTGAACTACCATGCAGTAAATGACATTATGAAGCCAAAAGAGATAAATGTATATTTTAAAGGACAAATTGCAAAAAAGGATTTATCTTTGTCATTAATTGCACTTCAAAGAACAAACTTCGACTTTTGCAGGGTGGGTACCGAACTTTTGAATTGTTGCAAAAGAAGGATCTCCAGGCTCTAGCACATTTGTTGGCAGAACAAGGGGCATTTTTTGTCAAATCATATGCCAAATATTTACCAATGAACATGTCTGAGGTCTTCCTTCACCAATTTCAGAGTTCGGTACTTGCTAAGCAAAAGTCTAAAGTTTTATCCTTAAAGTGCAATTAGTGACAAAAATAAGTTCTATTTTTGCAATTTGTCCCTTTTTTAATGAACTTGGGATATTTTGTCGAAGGGGATGGATTAGACGTAAGATGCAGAGGCCTACGCAGGGTGAGCAAAAACTCATAAAATGAAGTTTCGAATGGAAATGAGAGTTCAGTTTGTTCGGTTAATTTGGTTCAATAAATCGGTCCGTTCGGTTAATATGGTTCAAAAAATTCATCTGGTCAAGATTTTCTTTAAAAACTGATTTTCGTTTTTTGTTCAATATTTATAAATATATAAACTAATTTAAATTTTGAAATAGAAATTCCCATTTTCTTGTGTACCTTGATGATCGTACATGTCACTTTTTATTGAAATATGTACATCGATCACGTGTATTCTGATAATGCTATATTGCATAGTTGATGTTTTCCCAACAAAATGAAATACACTATGAAAATTAGAAAATCAAAACATAAGAATTAGGAAATGCTAATTATTTAAGACAACCACATTGATGAAAGCATGGACAATAACGAGCACGCAGCAACATCAAATTCAATTACTCAAAGCTCAGCTGGAGGCACGGATTATTCTGGAATATGAATCTTGAATCGGAATTTGCCCGTTGGTGTAACGTTGTTGTAGCATCTTCGAACCATTAAGTTTCAACAACTTGAGCGATTTACGCCTTACATAGCAGGCGATGTGGCAGTGTCGTCAAGCTTTCGCAACCTGTGATTGTCAAGTTGGTAAGACAAGGCATTACAAGCAACACTTCAAATTCTTCTTCTTCTGCAGTAATGTCCTCCCACTCCTTCCACTTGCCGCAATTTTAATTTCCAAATTCTTCAACTTTGAGAAGGCAATACGATTCAAAATGCCCCCTTTTGTTATTCCCAAGAACTCTCGTCCCACATTTTGCAACACGTCCATTCTAGCCATAGAAATCTTTTCCAGAGAAGGTAGTTTTCCGAGGCATGGCAAGGACGTCGGTGTGACAAAAAAATGAGAGAAACATTTCTTAGTTGGTTGAGAGGCGAGACCATCCAAATTTTAGAAAAAATTGGAAGCCCTTGTAGTCCCAAATAAACAAAGTTTTCAAGTTTGGATGGGGCTCTAGGGCATTGATGCTAACAAGGATTTTTGGACCCAATAATAATACGCAAAAGATTATATGGCAATTGTCCTACTTTTGCAACTAAAGTTAGTGCAAAAGATTTTTCAAGATATATTTCAAGATTTGATAAGATTCGCAAGGAAGATCAAGATTATCATATATTTACTGTTTTTATTTATTTAATAGGTTAGATTTCATTTTTATCCTTTAATTTTCGTTCAAGTATATCACTTCTAGATTTAGGGTGAGATTTGGTCCTTTTGGAAGCAGATTTGGTCTTGTTTTTTAGTCCTATAAATACTAGGGACGTTTTTCTTTGTTTTTTAAGCATAAAATTAATAAAAACCCTTGGCAATTTTGTCAAAACCTAATTGTTTCTTGCCAACTGAGTTGGGGCAACAATTATTATTGTTCTTTCAAGAATATTTGTGTTTTTTGCGATCGCGGTTCTCATCAAATTGGTGCTTTCATTGAGAGTAGACGAGAATCGCGAAAGGAATACGAGCAATGGCGGAACTCACAAGGAGAAGAAGAAGACAAATGGATTCTTCATCCGAAGGAAGGATGATGGATTCTTCGTCTCAAGAATTGATTTTGAAATCAACCCTACCCGACGTCGGGATAGGGAAGATTTGAACGCGAGACCGGAGAAGGAGGGCCCAAAATACCCCGCCTTATTTTTAAATCGGTAGTAACCCAAATTCATGGCTAAGTTGGCGAACTCAGACTTCACGATGAACGACATCGAACGCTTAACAAAAAGGTGAAGTATGCGGATACCACATGGAAGGAGAAGTTTAACGATTGGTGGCGGTTGATTAGCGGTGTTATATTGGAAGCAAGGATGACGGATCGTTCGGTGGAAGGATTTCAAAAAGGAACTTATGGCGAGATTTGGACCATCCGATAACGCCGATTCTGACGATGGCCATTTTTGCAAAGTTCGCACACCGCAAATGAAAGAAGTGTCGCAAACATCACGCCGCAATCTTTGTCTCTTCGAAATGCCGCAGATTGTGGCATTGATCGCACCGACCGACCAATCGCGTCCTCCTACCGCGAGAAAGGAGTCACGGATTTTGTTATGGCCCAAAATAATTTAATAATAATATAAGAAATTAATATTAAATAACACCAACAACAGATAATGGTTTCAGATTTAATAGAAACGCGTGAAATATGGCAAACACGCCTTTTGTGGGAATATAAGAGGACTCTCTCTAAAGACATAAAATAAAAGATAAAAATAAAGGAAAACTCCATTAAAGTGGATGAGCTCACACACCGCAATGAAATGGAGGATAAGGAAATTAGAAGAAATTAGTGAAGAAGAAGGTAGAAATTTGAGAGGAGAGGATAGAGTCGCATAAATTTTACGCATAATCTTTTTTTTCTCCTTTTTTCCTCCTTTTTGTTCACGCTGCCAACACCGCCACTAACCGTTTTCTCTTTCTTCAGTGTGTAACCGCGCGGAGTGATGATGCCCTTCACTAGTGGTCGCAATATCTTTGACGTTAGAGATAAAAACGTCATTCTTAAGCGCCCTTACTAACGGTGAAGATCCAATCCTCTTGGGCGAATGGGCTTTTTCCCTTTAATTAAGGTCTCAGATAGCTTTTCCCCAATTTCAACTCCGTCTGAAATTTTAATTTGATCAATTGGCTGAATCGACATCGCTTCGGTGGATCCTCTTGTTGGTTTTTCTATTTTTTTTTCCATATTCTTCTAGAGCCATAACATTTCCCCTCTCGAAGTTGATCCTTGCCCACAAGGATTGAAATTAGGAAATTGTAACATAAGATTATCATAATCCTCCCATGTAGAATAATCACTGAAGATTGATCCAATTTGACTAAAGAATTCAACCCCCATGCCATTACCCTTCTTGTATACCCTCCTATCAAGAATTGATAAGGGATATATTCTGAGATGGCCCTGCTTATCAATTTGAGGCAATTTTGTGCTAGAGATGTACTTAGTTCCAATCCTTTTCTTTAATAAAGAAACATGGAAAACAGGATGTATCATAGAATCAGTAGGTAGTTTGAGTTTGTAAGCTACCTGACCAATCTTCTCCATGACTTGATAAGGGCCATAGTACTTAGGGAGCAATCTTCTTCGTTCTTCATGAGCTCCAATCAAGCTTGTCTCAGAGGGTTGTAATTTCGGAAAACATAATCCCCAACTTCAAATTTCCTCTCTGTCCTCTTCATGTCAAGATACCTCTTCATTCTCTTGTTGTGTTACTTCTAAATTTTCCTCAAAACCTTCAGAGTCCTTTGCCTTTCTTGTACAAAGTCCTCAACACTTGGACTTAGATCCCACATTACTTGCCCAAGACTAATCTGAGGTGGAGGATACCCATACAAAGCCTCAAATGGGGTCATCTTAATTCCAGTATGAAAATTGGAGTTATACCAATATTCAGCTAAGGGTAGCCATTTTGCCCAAAGTGTTTTGGCTTCCTTGCACCATACATCTTAAGTATCCCTCTACACACTGATTCAATCTCTCAGATTGACCATCAGTTTATGGATGATAAGCAGTACTAATATCCAAACTCACTCCTGCTAGTTTGAATAGCTGTCTCCAAAATGTGCTTGTGAAAATTTTATCCCTGTCTGAGACAATACTCTTGGGCATCCCATGCAATTTGTAAATCCGATCCAGAAGACCCTAGCTACTTCTTTTCAGAAATTGTATGTATGTGATAGTGTTATAAAATGCCCATATTTGGAAAAAAATCAAACAACTCTTGTAAGTATGACATCTTTTCCCTCGATTTAAAGAGCCCTTCTATGAAATCCATAGCAATATGACTCCAAGATTGTTGTGGAATGGGCAATGGATTCAACAATTCAGATACTTCACATGCTCATCCTTGTTCCTCCGACAAGTATCACATTCTTTCACAAATTCTTCGATATCCTTTTTTCATTCCAAGCCAATGAAAAATGGGTTTAATTCTTTTGATAAGTCCTCTTGTATTCCGAATGCCCCCTAAAGGTGAATCATGTAGGGCAGTTATAATTATTCCCTTCATGTCCCCATTTTCCCCAACAAATATCCTTCCTCTGTACCTCAATATACCCTTTACAAGGGTATAATCTGGATGAGATTGAGCATCCAACAGCTTTGATGTGATGATCTCTTGTAATCCTATATTACATTCATAACTTTTGATAATCTCTTCCATCCACGTAGGTTGTACTCGAGTAATGGCATCAAGAATCCACCACTTCAATTTCAATCTCCTTTTCCTTGATAAGGCATCTGCTATCCTGTTTTCAGTTCCTTTTTTGTACTGTACCTCATAGTCAAACCCAAGTAACTTGCTGATCCATTTCAGTTGTAGAGTAGTTGAAAGTTTTTGATCTAACAGGTGCTACAAGCTCAATTGACCACTTTTGATAATGAAGTGATTTCCTTGCAAATAATGCTTCCATTTATTTATGGCTAATAACACAGCCATAAATTCTTTTTCATAGATTGATAGCCCCATGTTCTTTGGTCCAAAAGCTTTGCTTAGATAAGCAATGGGCCTTCCTTCCTGCATCAATCCTGCCCCCATTCCACTTCCATAAGCATCTGTTTCCACAATGAATGTTTTTGTGAAATCGTGAAGTGCCAAAACAGTGTGGTAGTCATGGCTTTTTTAGAGCTTCAAATGCTTGATTTTGCCTCATCTTCCCAATTAAATGAATCCTTCCCGAGTAATTTAGTAAGAGGTTTACTAATTACTCCATACCCCTTAACAAATTTCCTATAGTAGCTTTGTTAATCCTAGGGATCCCTCAATGCCTTGATGTTTTTAGGCTAGGCCAATTCACCAAGCTTTCAATCTTACTAGGATCTGTAGCCAATCCATCCCCAGAAATTACATGACCCAAGTATTCTATCTTCTCTTGCCCAAATGAACATTTGCTTTTCTTAGCATATAATTCATTTTTCCTGAGAATTTCAATGTAGACTTCAAGTTCTCTACACGTGTTTCCCAATCGGGACTATACACAAGTATGTCATCAAAAAATACCAAAATGAACTTCCTCAAATAGGGCTCAAAAAACCGGTTCATAAGGGCTTGAAAAGTTGTTAAGGCGTTGATAAGCCAAATGGCATCACTAAGAATTCATATTGTCCACTATGTGTGACAAAACTTGTCTTAGGTATATCTTCTTCATTCATCCTTATTTGAAAATACCCCGACCTTAGATCTATTTTAGAAAAGTATTTAGATCCATTCAACTCATCCAAAAGTTCATCAATTACGGTATAGGAAATACATGTTTGACAAGAAGAGTATTTAAATACACCGTAATCAACACACATCCTCCAAATTATCCATCTTTCTTCTTCACCATGATTATGGGTGAAGCATATGGACTTTGACTAGCTCTAATCACCCCTCAAGCTCAACATTTCTTTGATCAACTTCTCAATTTCTCCTTTCTCGCATATAAGGATACCTTAAGGTGCTTGCTTTTTGGTACATCTCCGGTATTAAGTTTATATAATGTTGGATGCTTCTTGTTGGTGGTAGAGTAGTTGGTTCTTTGAATATATCTTCAAAGCCATCAAGTAATTTTTCGACTTCTCATTACTTGAATATTCTCATTGTATTCACGATATATAGCTTCCCAAATAAGCAGCATTTTTCACCTTTCAGCAGCTTGTGCATTCCTTCCCCAGAAATGATTTTGATCTCAGCTTCTTGAGTCATGGCCTTAATGCTAATTTTCTTGCCACTGTTGTTTATTGAGAGTTTCATGTCATTGTAATCTATCTCAATAGGGTTGTGTTTCCTCAACCAATCTCCTCCTAAGACCATGTCACATCCCCCCCAACTTGATGATTCTCATGGGATAAGTGAACTTGTGCCCTTTACTGAACCTCCATGTACAATCCGGGCATATTTTCCTACTAATGACTTTACTTCCATCAGCTATAGTCACCATCATAGGCATAACATTCTCCACCTTGCATTGTGTTTTGAAACAGATCTCTTCATCTACAAAACAATGAGTGCTTCCACTATCAATCAAGGGATATATCTCTAGCCCAAAAGTCTTGGCTCTTACTCTGATAGTATTAATGTTTGAATACCCATCAATGTCATTTAAGGATATGATCATATCCTCGATCATGATAGGCTCATTCAATTAAATCTAACAATTCTTTCTCTCCTCTTCAAGAGCCTCCTCCTCTTCTTTTGACATGAGCATGAAAATCACTGCTGTTTTTACACTTGTGTCTCCGCACAAAAATCTCATCACAATTATAAAGATAACTTCTTCTCTCTCCCTCGCTAGCCATTTCAAATTTTCCATGAGCAACCTTCTAGGAGGCAATTTGATTTCTCCATCCTTCTTAAGGATTGTTTTATCTCTAGGAGGTCCTTTGAAGTTATTAGACCTAGGGAAGTTTGGTATGAGTCTCCCTTGTGTGTAATTAGTGGGTCGTTCTTCTGACCGCTTGTATCTCTTTTGCAATTGCATCGCAGAAATTCATGTTTTCTTGCCATGGACACTTTGCTTCTTCAAAACACTTAGGCTTGAAAATTAATATAGGCCCTTTATTGTCATCCCTAAGCTTGTTGATAAAGCTTGAGACAAAATACTCATCTCGGCAACTCTCTTTTGAATATTTGAAGATATGATTTGAGCTCTTCAAATTTTTTCAACTAACTCTACAACCCATCCAAATTTTTGTTTTAGATTATGAAATTCTCCAATAACTAACTCGGATCAATATCATCAAATCTATTCAAAATAGCTTCAACAAATTGCTCCCAACTAATCTCCCCCTCTAGTTTCGTAAAACCCTTGAACCATAATTCACCTTGCCTTCTAAATGCATAGTGGCATACAAAACTTTGCAATCCTCAAGAATGGTATTAATGATTTGAAAATACCATGCACTTTCTCACCCAAGCTCTAGGTTACGCTCCATCAAACTTTGGAAACTCTATTTTCTTCGAATTGGAGTGTAAGTGTGGTTGTTTCCTCCACTACTTTGAGAACCGAGATCCTCCCCTCGTTGAACAAGATTCCCTGGTTTGGTGAAGGTAGAATACCATCATCAACATGCTTTCCTTTGTTGAGTAATTGCAGCTGGTTAGAGATCTCTCGCATCTCTACAACCATTGCTTTCTAATTTGCTTCCAATATTTTCATTGTATTCTGCACACCTTCTTGAGAAACTTGCAAAGCTCCTACTGCAGATTGCATCAACACTCTATGCCCTTTCTCATCATTGACTAGTGTCTCTAACTTTTGCATCTCCTTCAATCTAGTTCCATCCGCCATGTTTACGCCGAAGTCAGGAATCATCCGCTCGATACCAAATTGTTATGGCCCAAATAATTTAATAATAATATAAGAAATTACTATTAAATAACACCAACAACGAGATAATGGTTTGATTTAATAAACGTGAAATATGGCAAACACGCCTTTTGTGGGAATATAAGAGGACTCTCTCTCGAAAAGACATAAAATAAAAGATAAAAATAAAGGAAAACTCCATTAAAGTGGACCGAGCTCACACACACCGCAATGAAAATGGAGGATAAGGAAATTAGAAGAAATTAGTGAAGAAGAAGGTAGAAATTTGAGAGGAGAGGATAAAGTCGCATAATTTTTTTTCGCATAATCCTTTCTTCTCCTTTTTTCTCCTTTTTTGTTCACGCCGCCAACACCGCCACTAACCGTTTTTCTTTTTTTTCAAAGGTGTGTAAATCACAGAGTGATGATGCCCTTCACTAGTGGTCCCAATATCTTTGACGTTAGAGATAGAAACGTCATTCTTAAGCGTCCTTACTAACGGTGAAGATCCAATCCTCTTGGGCGAATGGGTTTTTCCTGAATTAAGGTCTGTGATAGCTTTTCCCCCAATTTCAACTCCGTACAGCCTTAATTTGATCAATTGGCTGAATACGACATCGTTCGGTGGATCCTCATGTTGGTTTTTCTGTTTTTTTATTCCATATTCTTCTAGAGCCATAACAGATTTCTTCGCCCCTCCTATTGAGGAAGAAGACGACGACAGTTTTGGACTTGATGCCCTATTCAACCGTGCTTGGCTTGCTTCTGAGAATTCATACCACAAGGATATCATTGTTCCACTGCTGGAGGTCGTCAACCCTCCCATTGGAGAAGACGATGTCGTGACGCCTGTATCAGATGCCCTAATCGGGAGAGACAATCTGTATGCAGATGGGCCTTTGAGTAATAATTCGGATGGGCCGCTTCATGATACGAAAAAAAATATTTGGCCTTTAACTAGTTTTGTTGATGACATCATCGGGTCACATTATTTCTTTGATTGGGGAGCGTCGTTTTTTATGGTGGAACAGCCAAGTTTGTTTGAGAAGTTTGAAGGAAATAATGAAGTTGGGCCAATTCCTGCTGATTTTAATAGGCCTGCTAAGAATTATACCACAATTGGAACTTCTTTAGTGGAGAGTAAAAACAATACGCCTAAAATTTCTTTGGATGATTTTGATAACAATTGGCCTTTTATTTTTTTGGATGGATTGGATAAACTTGGTGGATCTCCATATTACGATGAACCATCTATTTATGATGAAGAGCCGCCCGTAGTTGATTTTGTGCCACCTATTTTCGATGTCAAGTTTGAAGGCAATCCCGCAAATTTTGTGATATGGAACATGGACGATGCAAATTTTTCAGGCCTTGATAAGGCGTTTGACGATGTTTGGACTAGATAAAATTAACTAGTTAAACAATGAATTTGTGTATGATTGAGCTAAGTATTGAACGTGAAAAACAAGGAAAACACGAAAAATTGGTGACCCGGTTCGTCTTTTGAATCAGACTACGTCCGGGGGCTCCAAGCCAGGTATGGATGTATATTCTTTATGCCTAGAATGCTAAGATGTTCCACCTTTTTCATGTGACATCTTATGCCTATTTATACTTGCTATTCCGCCTTGTAGGCTGGATTTTACATAAGGAAAACTACACTCTTCACGCCTTCAATCTCGCAAGTTGCCTGTCCCTATGGCTTGATTGGAGATCGCCTTTTAATGGGAGCGGATTGGGAATGGAATTTCCTGCGGTATTGACCGCTTTATCGGACGACATTCTTGATTTAGCTTTTAAGTGTCTTTAATACCATTCAAGTCGTGTTCCGACTTGAAAGGTTTTGGCTTGTCGCCGATGTGCGGCTTCCAATCTCTAAGTGAGGTCGTCGTACGAGTTGCTCTCTTCTGCGACTTGGGGGTCTTTATTCCAAAGATTCTCTTTTCGGTTGTGCATTGGAGTAGGCAAGCTCCTTTCTTCTGTAGTTATAGAATTTGATGGAAGTGGTTTATTTCATGGCACAACAATTTTGCCTCAAGTCGAGGTCGCATGTTTGTTTCTTTGGGGCATCGACTTGACTCTATGACCCACATGGGCTATGACTTCTTGCCTTTAGTATCTCGAAATTACGAAAAAGGCGATGTCGATTTCCTCGGTTTTCGGAGATTTGAAATGATGGCTCTTCTAGGCCACTGATGTAGTCTTGCGGCCGAAAAACCAATAAATTCGCGGTGACCCCCACGCGTTAACTCTGCGACTTTGATTGCGGTAGAGGCTTGATTTATAAGCTTATTTGCGTTTTGGTCCTTCCCTTCCTTTTATAAATAAATGGGAATTAGGTTTTCAAAGTTCATTTATTCCCCATCCGAGAATCCGAGCAATTTAGAAATTCATCCTCTTCTTCAACAAAACGTCTGGATTTTGCTTGCTTTTCCCGTTCTTCATCAGGTAACATACTCTTCCGTCTCTTACTTTTACACGATGGAAACTGATTTTCCCGGTTCAAGCTCGGCCCTGCAACCCATGATGATTGCTTCATCCTCTCGAGGATGATATTCGGAATACCAATGACTGCCGTTCGGTTTCTGGCTCCACCGGTAGGCGTGGCGGTGGCTCGTCGACCCATCCGGTTGGTGCCGGGAGAGAAGACGATCAACGAATGATGAACCCCAGAGATGATCGGTTTCTGGAAGAATTGATGAAATCGCTCATCTCTCACCGTTGGATTTACCACTTCAAACTTCCCATCCCCCAAGGAAATCGATGGCCGTTGGTTCCTCTGCCCCTGTTAGGGATTTCGGGGCTTATGAAAGGATTTTGATTATGAGATGTACCATAGTCTTGCATACAATACAAGCGACACGAACGCCAAATGTCGCCATTGGTACCCTCGAGTTCACCGCGTCCGAACGGCGATTCATTCAATCTTTGTCGTCGTTATGTCGCGGGCTCTCCGTCGTACATACAAGGTTTCACGGGATGTACATTTTTATTCACCGACTTCTGATGAAAGTGCCGATCAACCTCCCCAGGGCATGATTGCGGTGAATCGGCCGACCATGGATCGCGATTCATTTTTCCGCTTCATCCCACTATCTCGCATCTGATTCGCCGCAGGAACTCGAGCCTTACTCAAATCACTCCAAACGGTTGAGCTATATCATTTCGACTATGATCGATTGGGACCGGGCGGCTTGAAAAAGGATGCCTACCTCGGGGAGATTGGCTATGTGATGTCGCCTATTGCTCAAGCGAGGGGATATCACGTCGTCTTTTCATCGCAAGGGCAAAAAGCTTGTTAGTGGTATCCCCAACAAAGTTGATGAATGGGCGCTGAAGTGGTGGTTTATTGGGGGTCGAGAATCGGTTCCACCGGCCCAAAGACGTTATCAATTCGAGTCCCTACGGATTATGCCACCCGTGTGGAGAATGGTATATTTTTTGTGCTTTTCCTTTTCCACTTTCGTCTTGATCTAATTCTCTTCTTGTCTTGCGGTGTTTACGCCCGGACATCCGACCTTTCTTTGGGATTTCAACGAGGCATTCAAGGCATTTCGAGGTATCCCTACGGTGGTGTGAAATCAATCGGTTGTCGGCGAGATTGTACACATACCCGCCGTCTGCGTATCCCGTAGAAGTTTCGGGAACATCTTACGGTGGTAGTTATCTTCGTGAGGTTATGCTTCGATTTTTTAATCTGAATGCTCTTGTAGATCCCAAGCTCCCGATCTACCGTCATAAACCTTTTCTTCTTTGAGATGGAGTCGGTCGAATCGGTTCTCATCTCGATGAGGCCTTGACAAAGTTCGGTTCCTCGCGCCCGGCTCTCGGTCCGACCTCGATTCCGCCCGATAAGGGGAAGAAAAAAGTCGTCGAATCTTCCTGCCCGGTGAGGATCGCCCCCATAAAAGCGGGTTCGAGGGACCACAGGCTCCCACCGGCCTCAACGGAGGCCGGGAGGAGTCCCACAATCTCCACTCCTCCTCTGCGTGACTACGCTGGAGGCCGGCATCCCGATGACGATTAGTGCCCTTGGATGGGACATGAGTTGAAAAGTAAGCTTCGCGACCGGTCTTGTGTAATATATTTGTGTTTATAATTCTAAAAACATCATTTTTTCGCTGATTGTATTGCTTTCGAGTTGACCCCCCACAGTTCGGTGGGGGTGCGTTGAGCTTCCAAGGTCCCCGCCTTCCTTGAAGGTATTCTCGATGACTAGCCTAACTACATGTCGAGGACAATCGGCCAATGTCCCTCGAAAGTGTGGATCACAGATCTCCACTCTTTCACCCGCCCTTGAAAGTCACGGGTAACTTGTACTCGTCAAATGCATACCTTGAGGGAGCTCACTCTTTTCGGAGAAGGCACATGCTCAATCCAGCCGGAGCTTGGTAAATTAGAAGGCTTCCGGACGATGATCTCCGACGGCGAGGACCATTCTCGTTTGCTCACAGAAAGCAAAAGAAATTGAGGTCGAAAAATCCGATCTGTTAAGAGGGTTAAGAGCCCAGAAGCCGTGCGGTGCCGAGGGCATGTTGGCGGAGAGGAGACTCCCGTCTGCCCAAGGAGGATCTGAAGTGGCAAAGATTCGGAGATCGTGATAGGTCACCGCCGGCGGAGGAGCGCTTCAATCGGACCCAAGAGCAAAATGCTAATTTTGCTTTTATCTTCGCAATGGTCGGGGCCATCCCGGCCGCTCATAGAAAGAACCCCCTGATTCTCCAACCCGCCTCCGAATCGGGCCGATCGTCGTCGAGCGTTCCCGCTTGATCCCGACGTCGTGCTTGAAATCAAGGATTTAGAGGACTTGACATCGACACATCATTCTTTCCTAACCAGAGTCGGATTGTGCTCCCCCTCTCGATCCTCAAGAAACGATCCGAGCGACTCTGGCGGTCCTCGAGACCCAGACGGGTGAGGGTCGATCCTCCGCAGAGGTCTTTGATGTCGGCCGGAGATCATCTCCGCACAAATAGGGAGGTGTTTACCAACCAAAAAACTAAGAGATGGGTGCCCCCACGCTTATCGGTGTTATTCAACAAGAATTAGGTGGGCGACCTTTGAACATAGTCGATGGTCTTCTTGATGAGATTTTTGGCGGTCCCGAAGAATGGTAACTTCAAGAATCCTGATAAGAAAAAGGAGATTGAGAAGTTGTTGAACCCATTGCCAACAATCCCTTCGACCAGCTATCCATGCATCTCGAAGTTGTCTTCTTTGTCCTGTGATACTTTGGCATTGATGAACTCCTTGTGATCAGTACTCAGTCTGAATGTTATCTTTTATTTCCTGATGTAATCGACCTCCCACTCCCTCATGTAATTGATTCGACTTCCTGATGTAATGACCTTCGGGCCTTTGTTATTAATGAATGTTGTTTTCATCTCAATGTGCCGATTTGATTTCCTTTTGCGATTTTAATTATTTGTGAGCATTATCATTCTTAAGTTTCATTTATAAAAATGATATAGTGAACTCATGTTTAGTCGTCTTACAAAGTTAGGAGAGGGTGGCACCAGTTAAAGGTGCGACCTCACCGCACGTATGTAGAAAATAATTCTTGGGGGAGGTCAATGTTTGTATTCATGCGACTCCCTAGGTTTAACACGAAAATGAGATAACATTATTATAAATAGGCATGGAAGAAATCGTTACATGGAACAAATCGACCTCTACTTATTGATAATAATTCTTCAAGTGTGAAGCATTCCAGGGGTATTGAGCCGGAGTGCCATCTGGATGTTCTAGTTCATAAACTCCATTAGCCAATACCCGTGTGATTTTGTAGAGACCCTCCTAATTTGGACCGAAAATTCCTTTGGATATCCCCAATGTCTTTTTAACACCAAGTCGCCGACTTTGAACTTCCGGACTCGAACTTTGGAGTTGTAGTACTTTTTCCGACATCCGCTTGTTCAGCATTTCTCAAGTTAGCCTCTAATCTTCTTTCCTCCGGAAGATCTAGGTTCACGCTGTGGCTTCATCGTTATAGTCGATTCCAGACTTGCGAGGTCTGAGTGTTTGGACTTCAACTTTTCGAGGGGATTACCGCTCAGCGGTTGAAAGCCATCGTATGGGGTTTCCCCGGTCGGGGTTTTAAGTGGTCGTCCGAATCTGACCACAACATGTTTGGCGACTCATTTGGCCCATTTCCCTTTCTTGTCTTCGATCTTAGTTTTCAATGTGTGTTTGATGATCTTATTAATGACTTGACTGTCCGTTAGATTGAGGATGATATGGGGTAGAGAATAGTTTGTTGATCTTCCATTTTCTCAAGAAACCATCAATTTTGGACCCATCGAATCGCTTTCCATTATCCGATATGATAATTTGGGGAAGGCCAAATCGGCAAATGATATTTCGCCAGATGAATTTGATGACATGCTCTTGATCTATGGTAGTCAATGCTTGACCTCGGCCCATTTTGTGAAGTAATCCACAAATACCAAAAGGCGTGCTTGACGACGGGGCTTTTTTAGGCGGCGATGATATCTATCCCCCACTTCGCAAGAGGCCGTGGATCGAGAATGCTAGAGAGCTCCTCAGGGGCGACTTTGATTCGCAGTGCATGGATTTGACATTTGTGACATTTTCTTGCAAATACTAATCGTCGGCCGTAGAAAGCGGCCAAAAATACCCTTTGTCAGATCACCTTGTGAAATGAAGTGATCGCCCCAGGCGGTTTCCGCATACTCCTTCATGTATCTCACGATAATAGTTTGACCTTGTTCGGTGTGACGATCCAGTAGGGGTATCTTTGAAGCCCCGCTTAGGAGTTCGTTGTTTATAAGAGTATAACGAGCCACACACAATTGTAGTTGTTTTTCCCGGATCCTGTCCTCTGGTAATATTCCCATCATCAAGTAGTCGATGATTGGTGTCATCCATTTCACAAATTGGGGTATCAAGGGTAGCGACCATCGTAATGCGGTGGAAGGGCGGAGAGCTTAGTGATGGTGACATCATTCATCTCTGCCCTTCCGAGGTCACTAGTCGTCTTTAGAGCATCGGCTCATGAGTTCGAGTTCGCGTCTCTCAGACTTTACTAACTTGATGTGTATTTTTTCAAACTTTAAGCATAATGTCTTGACGACCTTCCGATAAGCGGACATTAGCTTCATCTCTCGCTTCATACTCCCCTAACACTTGGCATGCTACAAGTTGAGAGTCAGTGTATAACTGTAGTCTTTTAATGCCCATGGCTATGGACATCTCAAACCAGCGATCAATGCTTCATATTCTCGCTTCATTGTGTTGGGATTATCTTTGGAAAGTATGCTTTTTACTTTGTATAATCAAAACCAAATTCGGACTTATTCTTTGAAATAAATTGTTTATCACCGATGCTTTAAATATTATCGAATGTTACATATATTTATTTGCATAACTGCTCAATAAATCGCGACGTGTTACATTGTAGTTAATTTAGTGATACCCGGATCACGAAAGATTAAATTAACAGTCCTTGTAACTAAAAGTACACCATTCACGACCTAGATGGAAATGAACAACCCATCGTGAAAGGTTGAAGTTGTAACGCTTCGTATTAGCTTGTCTTGACCAAGAGATTACACTAGTGCATGGTGATGCAATTGAATAGGACCTCTGGGAGGACAAATTCTTGAGGCCCAACAAGGAAGAATTAGACCTCGGTGGTTCGTTATTTCTTAATCTTCGTTCCTTAAATAGGATCACGTGTGGTTGGTAACTATTGCTTTGACTTATCATGGGTAGAGAATCAACGAGATTCAATACTTTTTATCTTGGGCAATATTATTGGTCACATGTGATTTCTATGATTTAATACGGAGAATCGTGTGCAAGTACGCTTGTTCAATTTGCCCCCTTGGGAGGTTCATAAGCTTTATCATACCAAATCTTGCAAGTGGAATTAGTTTCCCAGTATGAATAATAATGTTGAACCGCTTCCTTGACCAAGGACGAAGATATTAATTAACGAAATCTATTTCAAATGGCTTGAATTAATTAATGGGCTAGATAATCTTAAACACGGAAAATAATAACCGGGAGCCATATTGGTATAATATGGGTTAAGATGGATAGTGCAATATTAATTATGTAGTGAGATTAATTAATATTTATGGGCTTGAATAATATTGTGGCTCAATATTGATAATTCAAGATCCATTGGAAGATCCAATCTTAATTCTCCTAAAGGCCCCCTAAGTAGCCCAACATATAGTCCAATAAATGAAAAATGTGTTTAAAATAAAATAAATATTGTTGCTATTTTTCCTCATTAATTTCAAAATTTATGGATAAAAGGGAGAAAGATTTTCTTTGAATTTTGTTATGGAATGAAGATATGTATTCTTGGAATTCAAGATTATCTCATTAAATTCAAGAAATCTCCCACTTGGTTATTGTTGGGGAATAAGTTGCACGATCTATTAAAAAAGAATATTTAAATACAAATTTAATTCTTATAATTATTACTTGCATGAATTAATCCTATATTAATTCAAATAATAATCCAACAACATATCATGCATATAATTAATTCACGTAAATCCTACGATGCGAATTCTATGAGTTTACGTGAACGCATTACCTCTTGGGATGGATAAGTGATCCGGTGATTAGACTAACCAAAAAGAACTTCCCAAGTATTCCCTTAGTCCTTGTTCGACTATCCCGTTGGAAGGACACTTGTGAACAATTTAACAAAAGGAAAATAAATTATGTTGCACCACCTTTGTGGATTTACTAATTTTTTCAGCACATGGAATTGTACTTGGGAATGAAAAAAGAGTCATCCCCTATTTATAGAGCATAGGTGGTCTAAATTTTGGGTAGAAAAAATAATGTGGGAAATTTTTTTCTTGATCTCCAAGAAATCTTGAATATATCTCTTATATTCTTTTTCCCATAATTATAATATTCCACAAAATCCCACCTACTTCTTTGTTATGGAGTAATTTTAAAAATTATAGGCAAGATTCCAAGATTTGGATCTTCTTGAATTTATGAGATATTCTTGTATTTCAAGAAATACATATCTTCCATAATATATTTTCAAGAAAATCAAGAAAATCTTTCTTGCCCTTAATTATCCAAAATTTTCAAATTATCTTCATGAATAACCAAGTGGAGATTTCTTGAATTTAATGAGATAATCTTGTATTCCAAGAATACATATCTTACGTGATCCGGTATCACTAAATTAACTACAATGTAACACGTCACGACTTATTGAGCAGTTATCACAAAAAATATATGTGACATTTGATAATATTTAAAGCATCGAATGATAAACAATTTATTTCAAAGAATAAGTCCGAAATTCAGTTTTGATTATACAAAGTAAAAACATAATTTCGAAAGATAATCCCAACAATCTCCCACTTATACTCAAAGTCCCTTTTTAAGTATACTACAACATGTCTCGTGTAGTTCCTAATTAAATGACATCCAATGTCACCTCACGAACCTAATAATTTCTCCCACTTATACTCAAAGCAGATTAGCAACGGTCTTGACACCCATTCCTTCCACATGTCTCTCGAATGTATTCGGAGGCGGACCCTTTATGAATGGATCTGCTGGGTTGTCTTCGACGCTATCTTTGCCACATCTATATCTCCTCTCTTAACGATATCTCGTATAAGATGGTATTTCCTTTCAATGTGTTTCTTTGGCTTTGTGGGCTCTTGGTTCCTTGAATTTTGCAATCGCTCGCGGCATTGTCCTGATAAATGATGATTCTGGCAAATTCGGACCACATTCAAGTCCACTAGGAAGTTCTTGAGCCAAACCACTTCTTTTTTGCCTCCATGCCTACATATTCGGCTTCTATGGTAGAATCTGCGACGCATTTCTGCTAGACGCTTCTCCATGTCACGGCTCCTCACCCCATGCAAAACACACTACCGGAGGTAGATTTTCTGGAGTCTATGTCTTATTGGAAATCCGAGTCCGTGTAGCCGATGGGGATTGGACTATCTGACTGATAAATCAACATTCTATCCCGAGTTCTTTTCAGATACTTTAGAATGTTTTTAACTGCCGTCCAATGCTCTTTCCCCGAGTTACTTTGATATCTTGCCACCACGCCAACGGCAAACCTAGATATCCGGTCTCGTACACAGCATTCCATAAGGAAATTTTCGAAAATCTTGAAATATAGAGGGCAAGAAAGATTTTCTTGATTTTCTTGAAAAGATATTATAGAAGATATGTATTTCTTGAAATACAAGAATATCTCATAAATTCAAGAAGATCCAAATCTTGGAATCTTGTTACTCCTATTTTTCGAAATATACTCCATAACAAAGAGTAGGTGGAATTTTGTGGAATATTATAATTATGGGAAAAAGAATATAAGAGATATATTCAAAATTTCTTGAAGATCAAGAAAAGATTTTCCCACATTATTTTTGCCCAAAATTTTCGACCACTTATGCTCTATAAATAGGGGATGACCCTTTCATTCCCAAGTACAATTCCATGTGCTGGAAAAATTAGTAAATCCACAAAGGTGGTGCAACATAATTTATTTTCCTTTTGTTAATTATTCGCAAGTGTCCTACCACCGGATAGTCGAGCAAGGATTAAGGGAATACTTGGGAAGTTCTTTTGGCGAGTCTAATCAGTCAGACCGTTGCCATCTCAAGAGGTACGTTCACGTAAACACGTAGAATTTCACATGCGTAGGATTTACGTGAATTAATTATATGCATGATATGTTGTTGGATTATTATTTGAATTAATATAGGATTAATTCATACTAGTAATAATTATAAGAATTAAATTTGTATTTAAATATTCACCCCGAATAGATCTGTGCAACTTATTCCCCAACACATTGTTGGTAGCTGAAAATTCAAAGGTGATAGCGTTCTGAAAAGTAGTACCATCCCCGCTAATCGATTACTACACGCTCTCTTGATTTGTTTCTTTGTGGCGGATCCATCCACATACATCTCCCAAGGGACACCGTTGCTTCCGCTGGTTTCTGGCGGAAAGGTTAGCTCGACGATGAAATCGGCCAGAGCTTGTGCTTTAATAATGCGGTCGCGGTGCATAAGTTACACCATCTTGCCCGACTTTGATTGCCCATTTGAGGCAACGCCCGTGGTGTCGGTCGGTCGAATGTTCGGAGGAAATAACGAGGTGAGAACCGACCGATGGTCAAAAAAGTATGGCCTCAATTTTCTTACACTCATGACCAATGCGTAAGCCAATTTCTCCATCCGGGGATATCTTTGCTCAGTCTCGCTGAGAGTCTGACTTACAAAATATATGGGGAGGTGGGATTGACCTTACCCTTCGCCGACGAGAACAACACTCGAGTTTTACGAGGAGGCCAATCTGAAAAGTTTCTCCCACAGGACCCGATTTGGCTAAGATCCCGACATCAGCCAGGTACCTTGATTTTATCGAAGGCTTCCTGACCTTCCGCAGTCCATTCAAATTTCGATCTCCGTCGGATCGTATCAAACATGGGCTTGCACTTATCCCCCATTCGGAGATGAACCTATTCAACGCAGTTTAGGCATCCCATCCAACTTTTGGGCTTCCTTGGATTCGCGGTGCCCCCCATCTAAAATTGCTTTCGTATCTTGGGCATGGTTAGCCTCAATCCCTCGCTTGCTAACCAAATGACCCAGAAATTTTCCCGACTCAACCCCAAAATTACACTTTTTTGGATTGAGCTTCATGTTAAATCTCCTGAGCACCTCGAAGGTTTGCGCGAGATGCATCAGGTGATCCTCCTTTCGCAAGCTTTTGACGACGATGTCATCCACATATACTTCCACCGACTTGCCAATTTGATCGGCAAACATGTGATTGACCAGTCTTTGGTATGTTGCCCCAGCATTCTTCAAGCCAAATGACATTCTTTTCCAACAATACATATTCTTTTCGGTCAAGAAAGATGTATGTTGTCGTTCGGTTTTGTGCATGGCTATCTGATGATATCCAGGAAACGCATCCATGAACGACTTCATTTCGTGGCCCGCTGTGTTGTCGATTAAATGGTCAATGTGTGGCATTGTGAAGAAATCTTTCGGACATGCCTCATTGAGGTCGGTGAAGTCGATACAAAGTCGCCAAGTCCGTTTGACTTTTTTATGAGCCGCGACATTGGCCACCCATCGAAATTTGATCCGCTTGCATGATCAAGTCATTTTCTAACACTTCTTCACTTCTTCCATGAGGGTCGATACTTTTACGGGCGAACTTCCTTCTTTTTTTGGGCTATGGGTCGCTTTGTCGGGTCTATGTGGAGTCGGTGGCATGCGATATCTGGATCAATTCCCACCATATCCTTGTGTGACCAAGCGAAAATGTCAAGATTCTTTTTCAAGAAATCAATCACATCCAACCTAAGGTCGTTTGGGGATTACGGACCCGATAATAACCTCCGCTCGGCGAAGTTAGATCTACTTAGATCTTTTAGAGCTCTTCCTTGATTCAAATCGGGGGTCCTTCAACTCTTGGATCATCTATCTCCTCTTCAGGCACAAATTCCTCTGGCCCAGGTCCTACCCTTGGGTCAAAATCCTCACGTTTCCTCTTGGTTGTCGTTACAGTGGTTAATTTATCACTGCCCTCTTCATTATCCAACATCATTACTTGATGATTTGGTGCATGCGTTGAATTGAAATAAGACACAGAGTAAAGCAAACATCCTCTAGCATCAACTTGGTCACCCTTTATGGTGCCAACAGTCCCACGTTTGGTGGGAAATTTTACACAGAAGTAGTAAGTAGAGGTCGCAGCCTCAAATTCATGCTCAAAAGGCCTTCCGAGAGAGCCATTATATGTACTCGGGAGGTCGATTACAAGGAAATCTAGAAGCCTTGTGTTCCTAACTTTTTCATCAATGGTGGATACCAGTTCCACCGACAGACGGATCATTCTAGAAATTTGAATAGTTGCATTCCCAAAACCCTTTCTTTGTGTGGTGGTCGTAGGGGGTGATGTCGTCTAGTAGTCACCGAGTTGATCCAGGTCTTTTTGAGCAGAATGTTGCAAAAAGCCCGCCATCGACTAACGAAAGTGACAATCGTAGTCCCCATGATATTTGCCTTGATGACCCGATGGGCGGCGTTGGGATGACTATGCGGCTTTATCAACCTCCCGAACTCAATCTTGTTGGTCTCTTGCTCACTGACAAGCATGGGAAGGACCATCTTTCGGCGTTCTCCATTTCCACGACTTGACCTTCATGCGCCCGTTTTGATATTGTTCTTTGGGAGAGCCCCGATTGTGGCCATAGGTGATATGGCATGGATGACTCGACCTCCGGCACCCTCGGGCATTGGAAGTCTTGGGGAGCTCGCCACGAGCTCCTCCACGAAAAGGGTCCCCCAGGTTGGTTCCCTTGTTGGCCATTCGGTCGCGTCGACCATTGGTGGGGGTTTTTGACAAACTCATTCAAAGTCCATCCTCATAAAGCTTCCACATTGCTTTAAAGGTCCTGCACTCACTAGTATAATGCTTCGTTACGGGCTTGATAGTTCTGAAATTTGTGGGGATTACGCTTCTTTTTTCTCTTTCATCGGGCGAGGAGCGTGCAACATGTCCCTTCCTTGGATCTGGGTGAATATATGGCCGGGAGTCATACCCAACACTTCCATGAGCTTTACCGGAATGGACTCTTCAAACGGCTTGAGGCTCCCGGGTTCCTTGTAATGGCCCCGAGTTTTCTTGGAACCTTTCTTCGGTTCAGCGACCTCCTAAGTCTCTGAAAGCCTTGATTTGAGGAGTTCCATGGTATGGATGATGTCGCTAACGCGTCGATAGAAGTCGGCGTAGCTTGTTGGGAAGTCGGTAGTCATGCGCCGCCATAACTTGGTTCCCTTTCGGAGGCCAGTGACGACACCCATTATTTTGGCCTCGTCCCCAATGGGTTCGCCTTCCATAATGACTTGATCGACCCTCTCGATGTAGGATCGATCTGATTCAACCTTCTCTTGACAGAGATTCATGAGGCGCTGTTTGGTCGCAGGCCGGGGCACCATGGCGGTGTAGTGGGTTAGGAATGACCGGGATAATTGCTCAAAAATGTCGACCAAAAAAGCGGCCCAAAAAGTGTACCATTTATGGGCACAGTGGCTTCAGTCAAGGAGAATAACACGCCGTTGCATCCGTCGTCCCCATGGAGGCCATATACGAATTGTATTTGGCCACATGGACCTTGGGATCGGTACTACCATTGTAACGGTCTAAAGGTTGTGATCTTGATTTTTCTCTCGGGTAGGTGCGGAGTAACCATCGTTCGGGGAGGAATCCGGTATAAGCGAGGTCATCGCTCCGTGGCGAGAACCATTTTGGTTCCCCACCTTTTCAACAAGCTGTTGGGCCCGATTACAGCTAAAGGCCGCGACCTTAATGTCGCGTGATGTCCCTATCGTGTGTCCTTGGCCTTGATGGATTATTGAACCATCACGGATGTTGTCATGATGTAGGCTCAAAGCCATAGCGAGATCTTGTTCCATCTGTTCCGCTTTACGCTGTTGAGAGTGGGCCTCATCACCATCCTCCACCCGTGCCTTCCGGGCGGCCTGTCTTCCTAAACGGGTGAACACATTGTTCGACGCCGGCCGGCCTTTCCGTGCGGATGAGTCCGGATGATGGTATGCTTGGCCGCTTTGTATGCCAGTTGCCCCGTGGATCGTCCTTTTGAGGCCATGACTGCCTTGCCCTTGGATGGCCCGGCATCATGAACAGTCTTTTGGACGGGGTTTGTTCCCCCTCGCCTTCCATGAATAGACGCTTCTTGTTAAGAATGACCATGACCACCTTGGCGTCCTTCGGGGTCTGGACCAAATTCCACCAATCAGGTGAGCCAGCAAGGGCGTCCGATGATAATCTGGTGGGAACTTCTGCGATCTTTGCAACACCATCGCGTTAAATCCATTTAATTGAATAATGGAGTGTTTTCTTGGTTGATTGTCATTGCTCTTTCGTTTAGAAAAGGGGTGGGCTTTTCTCAGAATTGGATTAATTTCTCAAGAAAAAGATTGGTTTTCCCACAGACGGCGCCAATTGTTTGGACTAGATAAAATTAACTAGTTAAGCAATGAATTTTTGTATGATTGAGCTAAGTATTGAACGTGAAAAACAAGAAAAACATGAAGAATTGGTGACCCGATTCGTCTTTTGAATCAGACTACGTCCGGGGGCTCCAAGCCAGGTATGAATGTATATTATTTATGCCTAGAATGCTAAGATGTTCCACCTTTTTCATGTGACATCTTATGTCTATTTATACTTGCTATTCCGCCTTGTGAAATTTGGATTTTACATAAGGAAAACTACACTCTTCACGCCTTCAATCTACGCAAATCGCTTTGTCCTATGGCTTGATTGGAGATCCCTCTTTAATGGGAGTGGATTGGGGAATGGAATTTCCCAATGGATTGACCGAACTTATCGGACGACATTCTTGATTTAGCTTTTAAGTGTCTTTAATACCATTCAAGTCGTGTTTCGACTTGAAAGGTATTGGCTTGTCACCGATGTGCGGCTTCCGATCTCTAAGTGAGGTCATCGTACGAGTTGCTCTCTTCTGCGACTTGGGGGTCTTTATTCCAAAGATTCTCTTTTTGGTTGTGCATTGATGTAGGCCAGCTCCTTTCTTCTTTACTTATATAATTTGATGGAAGTGGTTTATTTCATGCCACAACAGACGAAATTCGCCAAAATGATGTGAAGGTTATATGTCACATAATAATTATTATTATTTTATAATTAATGATAGTTATTTTGTTGATAGTACTATGCAAAATTCGCGCTATCGCTTAAAGATTTTTGGCCACACCCGAACAGCTAATAATTTTGAGCTCAATTATTTGGTGGCAAGCAAACGACGATTAGATGAAGGGGAGCGTTTATGCTCGATAAGAGAGTGTTCCCATAATTGGTCCTTAAGGACAAGGACGATCTTGAATGGGAAGGGAATGATGCGAACTAGAGTTTTTGGACCCAATAATACGTGCAAGATTATATGGCAAGGAATTGTCCTACTTCTGCGACTAAAGTTAGTGGGCAAGATTTTTCAAGATATATTTCAAGATTTGACAAGATTCACAAGGAAGATCAAGATTATCATATATTTAGTGTTTTTATTTATTTAATAGGTTAGATTTCGTTTTTATCCTTTAATTTTCGTTCAAGTATATCACTTCTAGATTTAGGGTGAGATTTGATCCTTTTTGGAGCAGATTTGGTCCTGTTTTTGTCCTATAAATACTAGGGACGTTTTTCTTTGTTTTTTAAGCATAAAATTAATAAAAAAACCCTTGGCAATTTTGTCAAAACCTAATTGTTTCTTGCCAACCTGAGTTGGTGCAACAATTATTATTGTTCTTTGCATATTATTTGTGTTTTGCGATCGCGGTTCTCGCCAGGCATCAATAACACCCATTCTCACATGTGATGATAACTCATTTTCCTCCATCTCATCCTCAAATCTCATATGGAGTTTCTCAATGTGTATCTTATTTCTCATTCTTGCTTTTCGGGCTTCCTCAACTACTTCTTCACAATCATCGTCAACTGCTAATACGATCGTTAAATTTAGAGCTCCACTAAGATGGTTTAAGTTCTTCAATAACCCAAATTTTTTCCAGCCATTTCCCCCTCTGAATTCAAACAGAGATCGAATACTAGTTAACTGAGCGAAACCTTCAGAAAGTTTACATCGACTTGGACAATAAAAGATTTCTAGATCTTGCAAACCGCATATGCTCTCTGGCAACTCAAGGGACGTCTTAGAGTATTAGTCAAGTCAAAGGTAGTCAAACTGAAGTAATTCAGTCTTTAGTGTAACTAATACTTTTATTCTTTGTAAGTGATACCTTTCCTAGTATATAAAGGAAAGATTCACCCTTCTTTCATTCATTCGGTTATTCTACAAACTTCTGTAACAAACTTAGATTCTCCTTATCAATCTAAATTCATCTTCTTCTTCAATTGATTTGGAAGATGGAGTTTCTTTCATAAGATTTCTACATGGTATCAGTTAGTCACGGTATTCAATTTGATTCTGATTGAATTCGCTTTCCGTTTCTCAAATCGCTTTTCTTTTGCGATTTTCCAATTTTGTTCTTTGTTTATCGAAGATTTCTTGCGTCTATCGCTTTCTTGTTGTGTTTATCACATTTCTTGAGTATGGCTACCGATCCGAATTCCTTGAATCCGCTTCTCAATCCGTTGTTGCCGCTAGCTCTACATCCGAACGACAATCCGACAATTTCGATCGTTCAGGATCCCCTAGTTGGCCCTAATTTCGTTTCCTGGAGCCATGCAGTGAAGAGAGGACTCAGTGTCAAAAATAAATTGCCACTGATTGATGGATCATTAGTTCCTCCGAGCGAGACAGAGGATCGCGTGATACATGCCGCGTGGGTACGGGCAAATGATTTGGTCCTCACTTGGATTTTAAACTCCATTCACGCGGATATTAAGCGCACCCTGGACTATTTCACGGTTGCGAAAGAGGTATGGGACGAGCTCCATACTAGGTATGACTGTTCTGACCTTACTCGCGTTTTTCAGCTTGAAAAATCGCTTGGTGCATTGTCTAAAGGGTCTCAATCGATGGTTACATATTATAATCATTTCAAGTCTATCTGGGATGAGTATTTGAACCATAGACCTGCTCTTAAATGTGGTTGTGGGGCTATGAATGCATGTGTTTGTGAATTGCCTCAGAAATTGAGTAAAACGCAAGAAAATGATGCTTCTATTAAGTTTTTGTGTGGTCTGGATGAATCTTATGCATCCATTAGGAGTCAATTTTTGCTACAAGCCCCATTCCCCCCATTATCCAAGATTTACTCTCTTTTATTGCAAGAAGAGTCTCAGAGGTCATTGAATTATGCTTCTAGTGATGGTGTTATAGCTGATTTTGTGGCAATGCTTGCCAAGAATGCTAAATTTTACAAGAATGGAAAGAAACCATTGAAATGCTCTCATTGTGAAGGTCCTGGTCATACTATAGATAGGTGCTTCCGGATTATTGGTTATCCCCCTGGATGGAGAGGTCCTAGAGAGCCTGTGTCTAAGCCTAAGAATGACACTTCTGTGAATGCAATGGTGAAGTCTCCTCCTGTTGAGGCTGTGTCTAGTCCATTGTTTAATCAAGAGATGTTTGAGATGTTTGAGAAGTTTCTTGAGTTCACTAAGAAGACTGAGAACACATATTCTGCTGCTGGTGCTATTGTTTATCCCTCTGCACAGAATGCTGTGAATCCTTCTGCACAGCCTTCAGGTATTCCTCTTTGTTGCAATTCTATCACTAATGGTATTTCTACATGGATAGTTGATACTGGTGCTACAGATCACATGATTTTTTATCCTTCAGATGTTAAAATCAAGCTTCCAAACAATGCTTTAGTGGTAGCCACCTTTTCTGGAGATGTGAAACTGAATGATGATTTGGTTTTACATAATGTTCTATATGTGCCTGGTTTTTGTTTCAATTTATTATCCATTTCTCAACTAACAAAGACTTCTAACTATTTTGCAAGTTTCTTGTTCTCACATTGTATTTTTCAGGACAATATGAGCAAGAAAGTGATTGGTTTTGCTGAGCAACAAGGTGGATTATACTTCTTGAAAGCTGCAATACCTGTATCTCACTATAAGTCTGTGAATTTCAGTTCAAAGTCGGTTAGTCTTGAGGATTGGCACACTAGGTTAGGCCATATTTCTTTTCAGAATTTGTCTCATATAAAGAACATTGATGTTACTTCAAGACAATTGAATAAAATTTGTGAGGTGTGTCCTTTAGCAAAGCAGAAGAGAACAGTTTTTCCTATTAGCCAAAGCATTTCCTCTGCATGTTTTGATATGATTCATTGTGATATATGGGGCCCCTTTTCTATTGAATCTCATGGTGGTTTTAATTTTTTTCTCACAATAGTAGATGAAATGTACATGGATCTATTTGTTGAAAAATAAGTCTACTGTGAGGTCTTCTTTGGAGAAGTTTTATAACATGGTCCTTACTCAGTTTAAAGTTAAAATAAAGGTGATTAGAAGTGATAATGATTGTGAGTTTTTGTTAACTGACTTTTATCATACTTTGGGAATTCTACATCAGATTTCTTGTGTAGAAACTCCCCAACAAAATGGCATTGTGGAAAGGAAACATCAACATCTCTTACAAGTTGCTAGATCTTTATTATTTCAATCTGGTTTGCCATTGAAATATTGGAATTATTGTGTGTTAACTGCTGCTCACCTTATAAATAGAACTCCTTCTACTGTTCTAAATCACAAAACCCCTTATGAAATGTTGTATAATAAGATACCTGATTATTCACATCTCAGAAATTTTGGAAGTTTGTGTTTTGCTTCTACTTTGTCTGCTCACAGGCAGAAATTTGATCCAAGGGCTATGAAGTGTGTTTTATTGGGATATCCCTTAGGTACTAAAGGTTATAGATTGTTGAGTCTCACTACTGGGAAAGTTTTTAACTGAAGGGATGTGAAATTTTATGAAAATGTTTATCCTTTCTCTGATAAGTCTGGTATGAACAGTGTTATTGAGAATCTTTGCAAGAATATTTCTGTTCAAACTGATAATCCTATTGATGATTTGTTATGTATGAATGATTCTACTATACAACACACTAACATTCACAATAATGAGGATTCAAATGTTGATACTATACATGAGACATCAATTGAACAAAATACAGTTGAACTTCCTGTTCAAAGTCTTGTTCCAGATCCCATTGTGGAGAATGTTGAGCTGAGAAGATCTTCCAGATCTAAGACTTTGCCTGCATATTTGCAAGTGTACAAGACCACTCTTCCTGATTCTTTACAACACTCAACATCAAACCCTGCACAATTTTACCCTGCACAAGCAAATACAGCAAATTTATCAATTGCTTATGGTGTCAGGTATCCTATTTCTGATTTTTTATCCACTAAGCAATTAACTAGTTCTTATCAACATTTCATTGCATCTATTTCTCAACTTACTGAGCCTAAAAATTATAAGCAAGCATGCATACATGAACATTGGCAGAAAGCTATGGCTTCTGAGATTAGTGCTCTTGAAAGAACAAATACATGGTCCCTTGTATCTTTACCCCGTAATAAGCATCCAATTGGTTGTAAATGGGTTTACAAAATAAAATTTAAAGCTGATGGAACTATTGAAAGATACAAGGCCAGATTAGTGGCTAAAGGGTACACACAACAAGAGGGTGTTGACTATTTTGATACATTCTCACCTGTTGCCAAAATTACTTCTGTGAGAATTTTATTAGCTGTTTCTGTTGCAAAACAATGGCATTTACATCAATGTGATGTTAACAATGCTTTTTTACATGGGGATTTATCTGAAGAAGTCTATATGACCCCACCCCATGGTTATTGTGCTGAAAATGATACAAGAGTCTGCAAGCTTAACAAGAGCTTATATGGTTTAAAGCAAGCATCCAAGCAATGGTTTAAAAAACTGTCAGATACTCTTATTGAATATGGTTTCACTCAATCTGCAGCTGATACATCTTTGTTTACAAAAGAAACATCAAGTTCTTTCACTGTTTTACTTTGCTATGTTGATGATATCATTCTTGCTGGTGATAGTTTGGTAGAAATCACCAATGTCAAGTCCATGTTACATGATAAATTCACTATTAAAGATCTTGGTGAGTTAAAATACATTCTTGGAATTGAATTAGCTAGAAGTAATCAAGGCATACAATTATGTCAAAGAAATTATGCTCTTGGTCTTCTACATGATAGTGGCTATTTGGGTAGTAGGCCATGCACAACACCTATGGACTCTAAACAAAGTTTTACACATACGGATGATCCTCCATTGGAAGATCCTTCAGTATAGAAGGTTGGTGGGTAAGCTATTGTATCTTACTATAACCAGACCTGATTTATCTTATGCAATACAAACACTTACTCAATATATGAGTAAGCCTAACAAGTCTCATCTAGCTGCAGTGCACAGGTTGTTGAGATACTTAAAGTCTATTGTTGGTCAAGATATCCTGTACAAACAGCAGAACAACTTCAAACTCCAAGCCTTCACAGATGCAGATTGGGCTAGATGTGAAGACACTAGAAGAAGCATCACAGGTTTTGCCCCGTATCTTGGAGATTCTTTAATCTCTTGGAAGTCCAAGAAACAACCCAATGTGAGCAAATCATCTGCAGAAAGTGAGTATAGAGCAATGGGATCAACAGTTTCTGAAGTTCAATGGGTGATTTATATCTTGAAAGACCTCAAAATTCAGCATACACTACCAGCCATCATTTATACAGACAGCAGATCAGCATTCTGTATTGCTCATAATCCAGTCTTGCACGAGAAGACCAAACACATTCAGATTGACTACCATTACACAAGAGAAAAGATCAAGGATGGAACAATCAAGATTATACAAATCCCTACTGAAGAAAACCTTGCAGATGTCCTCACAAAACCTCAAGGACCTGCTATGTTTCAAGCTTTCAAGTCCAAAATGGGGTTAATCAACATTCACTCCCATTTTGAGGGGGGGTCTTAGAGTATTAATCAAGTCAAAGATAGTCAAACTGAAGTAATTCAGTCTTTAGTGTAACTAATACTTTTATTCTTTGTAAGTGATACCTTTCCTAGTATATAAAGGAAAGATTCACCCTTCTTTCATTCATTCGGTTATTCTACAAACTTCTGTAACAAACTCAGATTCTCCTTATCAATATAAATTCATCTTCTTCTTCAATTGATTTGGAAGATGGAGTTTCTTTCATAAGATTTCTACAGGACGCATTACATCTCAAGTCGAGGTGTTTCAAGTGAATTAAATTTCCAATTTCATTTGGTATCTTCTTTAGAGACATCTCAAGTCGAGGTGTTTCAAGTGAATTAAATTTCCAATTTCATTTGGTATCTTCTTTAGAGACGTATGACCTCCCAAATTGAGGTATTTCAAGCGAATCAATTTCCCAATTTCTCTTGGCAACTCCGCCAAAAGCTCATTATCACACAAATCGAGGCGTCTCAAGTGAATCAAATTTCCAATTTCCATTGGCAACTTCTCCAGTGATGTATTCCCACTCAAGTTAAGAAGTCTCAAGTGAATCATATTTCCAATTTCATTTGTCAACTCCTTGAGAGACTTATTATTGCTCAAGTCGAGGTGTCTCAAGTAAATCAAATTCCCAATTTCCTTAGGCAACTTCACTAGTGACTTATTCCCGCTCAAGTTGAGGTATCTCAAGTGAATCAATTTTCCAATTTCTTTTGGCAACTCTTTGAGAGACTCATTATCAGCCAAGTCGAGACGTCTCAACTGAATCAAATTTTCAATTTCCCATGGCAACTCCTTCACCAATGAATTTCGACTCAATTTAAGCTCTCTCAAGTTAATCAAATATCCAATTTCTTTTGGATATTGCTTAATAGACAAATTCCTTACCAAGTTGAAGCATCTCAAGTTAATCAAATTTCCAATTTCCCTTGGCAATTCTTGTAGAGTCTCATTCTCACAAATATCAAGACATCTCAAATGACCCAAATTCTCAATTTCTCTTGGAATATCTTTAATGTTGCAATGCACCAAAGTAAGAGTTTGCAAATTATAAAGATGGAAAATGATTTTAAGCTCTTCACATGATAACTTAATATTAAACAAGTTTAACAATCTCAAGTGAATAAACTTTTCCATCGATTGTGGAAGACCTTGCAAGCCAAAGTTTGCAAGGATTAACACCTTCAAACGTGAAAGACAATCACAAAGAATTGGAGGAGTTTCGTTCTCGCAAAATAAGGTACAAAATTGATTCACAATAGAAACTAATAAAGGGTCACAATCTCGACAAGTTGTCTTATTCATTCTTGTGTGTTCCCTACCATTCTTCCGAACAAATTGAGCAAAATCATGTATAATATCATGCATCTTAAAGCTTTGTATTTCATCCAAATCATCTTTCACAAAATCTTGAAAGAGAGATCGCATTGCTAAAATATCAAAACACTCTCGCCCTTTAAGTTCAAATTCACCAATATTGTACCCCAAATAACCAAGCGACATCCAGTATCCTATTAAGGTCCCAACATCAATCTTAGAATCCTTAGGAAAGATCGCGCAGTATGAGAAGCAACGTTTAAGTGATGGGGACAACTCATTGTAGCTTAAAAGCAAATGTGGGAAAATGTATACTTCCGCCACCTCCATTTTCCATATCTCACTATTTAATATGCTTTCCCACTCTTCCAACCTACTCTTAAAACACAAAAGACTTCCCAAAGTCTTCGTGGCAAGAGGCAAACCATTACACTTTTTAGCTATTTTCCTACCAATGTCCTCAAACTCCACTTGGTTCATTCCAGAAAGAGCTATACGACACAATATTAACCAACAATCTTCATCCGAGAGTAGTTCTAGACGATATATCTGACTATCCCTCGATCCCATCATTTTCACAACCCTTTCATTTCTTGTCGTCACCAAAACTTGACTACTACCAGCTCCGCCACATATGAGGGAATTCGCCAGATGATGACGAACAACAACTTTCTTGAAACATAAACACCAAGATGTTGATGATGACGATGGGATGAAGGAGCATACCTTTCGCTTGGAAGGAGCAAGGACCGCGCCATCAAAATGACGCTCTTGCATCTCAAGTTTGAGAAGAGCGTAATCCCATTCGTCCAAAACATCCTCCATTTCATAGGAAGCGTGTTCAAGCCTTGACAACCAACGGTTGATGCGTTTGTCTTGAAATCTTCGATTCTCAGCATCATCTAACACGTCTCCAATCATCTCCAACTCTTTGGCAAGACTGAGAACCTCCTTCTCGGCGCCTTTCACCAAATTGACATGGTACCGAGCTTGAGTTTTTTGCACTTTTGGTCCCAAAGCCGAAAATTTTGACACTTTTGGTCCCAAAGCCGAAATATTTGACACTTTTGGTCCCAAAATCGCGCGTCCTGTGGGACCAAAACTGTAAGTTTTTGGGACTAAAAGTGTCAAAAATTTCGGCTTTGGGACCAAAAGTGTCAATTTTCGGCTTTGGGACCAAAAGTGTAAGCTTTGGGACCAAAAGCGTGAGGAGGCGTGTCCTGTGGTACAAAAAGTGCAAAAAACTCTACCGAGCTTGCTCTTCTATTAGAGTCAGGATTCGCCCTACCACCGCGGAAAGTATAGCATCCGCCGTCTTGCTATGTATGTTTATGTGTTTTTCTGCTGCCTTATTGGTGAATTTAAGCAATGCATGCAAGGCTGGAGATATAATTTATAAACCATTTTATGATGAAACAGAGCGATGTTTACTATATTTAGTTTTTTGGCAAGATATGAACACAAACAAGAAGATGAACCTATATATTGATCTTCACGTGTCTTGACAAATGTACTTTGTAATTTCACTTGACGACATTTTTTATGTTTGAGAATTTGATGAAGGAAAACAATTATTTCCCATTGAAATTGTCGATTTTTATAACAAGTATTCTATTTAATTAATTCATTAGTTTTATCTGTCAAAAATCTATAATGATTGCGATTTTTAAGATTTCTTGTATTTATTATTGTTGATTTTCTCATTTTAAAATGATTTAGTACGACTAATAATATTTGGTTAAAATACTAGCAAGATGCAAAAAAAAAAAAAAAAAAAAATTAAAAAATTGAGAAAGAGGTGGAGATAATTAAAATAATGAGTTTAATGTTTCTTCCCATTCAACGAACAAGTAGAGATGTAATGAAATCGAGTCGAGTTGAATCATAGAGTGTTTAAGTTTGATTTGTTTATTATTAAATTCAGGGGAGCGGAGCCAGTATTTAAGCTTTGGGGAGGGGGGCCATCGTGAAGTCGAACTTTTATATATGAGTGAGTCTCATGTGTATTCGGATGCACCGTGCACTTATATTGCATTTTAAAAGCGTGCAACTATACAAAACAGAAACATGCAACTATTCCAAACAGAAGCATGCAACTATGTTCCTATATTAACAGTTGCACTTTTCTGTGTAAATAAGTCGTACTTTTCAGCATAACAAGTTGCACGCTTCTAAAATGCACTATGAGTGCATAGTAGTGCACCCGGGTGCATACAAGACCTAGCCTTTATATATATGTTATAGTAAAAATTTAGGATTGCATATATACTTATGGTTAAATATCTTAAAATACATCATTATATAAAATAAATCACTAAATATAATATTATAGATTACAGAAATAAATATGGTTAGACATTGATTTATAGACAATTTTATTTTTTATTACCAAGTGTATAAAATTCAGTGAATAATATTCAAGTTCAACATGGGATAATATAATTTTTTGTATTTGTTTTGATTTTGTTTACATAAATGTAAAAAGAAAGTGATAAATTATAATTAGATAGTAAAATAAAATACATATTTTCATACATTAAGCTTAAAAATTATCTCTTTTTTTATTTGAATAATTATTGGGCCAATGAGTTCATTTACCTCATTAATTTTACTACACATCATGAAAAAGACCCAAAAACAAGTGTAGGTCCAAATATATCTTGAAAGTGTGTGATACGGGGTTGTGTTTAGTAAAATCAGAGTAATATTACACCGAATATAGAGACACTCAAAGTAACATTCAAAAGACAGAAACAACGGAAGACTCAGAAACACAACACACGAAATTAATAAGACTTTGCACAATCTATATCAATATAGATTGTGATACCTTATGGCCGAAATCACTATTTATCAAAATAATGAATACAAAGAGGTTCACAAATCGAATCCTCTTGAAACAAGATCAAGCATATGATCTAAAGGCCAAGTGTAGTTCTACACGACCAAAGGTGACTATTCTATGTGTATGAAACTATCTAACACCGAGACTAACATTCCACATAAAATAAATTCAGCACCAACTTGAGGTATTGTAAACCCTACAATTACTCTCTATGGCTAAAAACTCCACAACAACGACCCTATCACTCTGGATGCACTAACACACTCTACAGTTGATGTTTGGTTGTTGCTTAATTAGACTAAACGGTACACGATTTGCGGCAATGTTCGGGCCATTGATATGAACATCAATGTTTTCTATTTATAGACTTCGTGTAGCTTTACTAGATTCTCCTTGAAGGATCTAGAAACTCTTCCATCCACTATCCCATGATCTTTGTAACTGCTCCACTTAGTAGGTCTTCTCCAATCTTCTGAAAACAGCCACATGATCTAGTTTCTTGCAGAACAACCTAGATCGTTAACCTACAGTCAACAACATTAAAGACAACATTGAACATAGAAGTGTTAGTGGTTAAGAAGAAGGGACGAATACTGATGTTGTAATTAATGTTGTAACATCGGTGGCAACATCAACATATCTCATTGATAATATTATGAAAGAGGGCCAAGTGTTGTATTCTCATTAATAATCACTTCTAAAACCCAATTTAATTTATACTCCATCTCATAATTTACATATGTACATATATATACATATATAAGACTTGAAAAATGTGGGTGGCAGTGGTGGTGGGTGGGTGGGTGGGTGGGTGGGGGTGCATGGCTCCTCTACTGATTAAGTTAGTTGCAAGCTTAATTATCCGATATTTACGAGTTTTTTCAAGCTTAAGACCTGTCAAAATGCGCCAAGCCCGTTGGACCGACTCGAGGCCGTCTGTATATAGGACATGTTGGGTTGAGTATTTACGAGCTCATTGGGGAACGGACCCATTTGGGTTGGCCTGCATGGACCGTGGGTTGGGGCAGGTTGGTTTGGGTTGGCCCGTGGGCTTTTAAAAAAAATAAATTTAATTAAAATACATAAATATAAATACAAAAAAATAATTATTTCTCGTTTTATTTATTACGACTATTTTGTGAATGTTGTTGCTTAATCTTTTAGTTTATTGTAAATTTTGTTTGTTTTTATTATTCATCAAGACATTGTTCAACGCTGTTTAAAATTTATACAAACTCTCATATGAAACATGTTCATACTATGAAATTAATATCATTACACTTATAAAATGATACTACTACTATTATAAACTACTACCTCTAACATTTAAATTATTTAATGTTATGATCTCAGTTTACAAGTATTATGATATTAATTTATAAGTGTAGTGGTAAAAAATAATATTTTATTAAAAAAAGCCCGTTACCCGCTAGGGGTTGGGTTGAGTTGGGTAATTATCGACCCAAGCCCACAGTGAATTGGCCCGCCAAAACCCGCAAAAATATGGATTAAAGTGGGTTGTAAGCCGGCTCAACCCGCCGGCCCGTTCTGATAGCTCTAATTCAAGCCTACATGAGCTTAATAACATAAAATCTTAATTTTTTATTTACTTTTGCAGCACATCAATCTTAAATTAGATTATGCATCAATTAATTATAAAAATATAATTATATATTCTTAAAAATCATAATCCCTCCCCCGTCCATTTAAAATGTGCTCACTTTTCTTATTTGTCTGTCCACTAAAAATGTGTTTATATTTTTTTATGGATACACTAATTTTATTTTCACCCTCTAACCATCACTTAATTACTCAAATTGTTATTGTACTTTAACAAAAAACTGCTTTATGTATAAATGTACCTTACGATACCTTACAATACTCTTTACTTTATCTATTTTTTAAGAAAATATGTGCTTAAATGAATTAGCACAATTTTTTTTGTGGACAGACAATATATATTGTACTAAATTCTATAAATTTATTTATTTAATTAAATTTAACTACATATTTTTATATTTATCATATATATTTTGTGCTATAGTGTGGTTTTTTATAAATTAAAACTAAACTATTTATCTAATTTATATGAGCTAAAGCACGAGCTTACTAATAAACAAGTTCACGAGCTAAGGAACAAGATATTGTTGACTTTGAGTTTTTTTTTTTTTTTAGAAGTAAAGATGAAATTCATTCACAGAGTACAAGGGGTATTCTAAACCCATAACAAAACGTACAACATATATGTAAAGGAGCTAGTTACAATTTTGCAGGAATGCTATCTAATGGATGAGATTCCCAGAAAGCCTCTGAAGAAATGAATGCTAGTGGATAATGAGAACGGATCCACTTCCACGAACTGAATTTGATACCATTGATAAACTCATCCAAGTTATAGACAGTTTCTTTAAACGCAATGTTGTTCCTCAATTTCCAAATCTTCCAAACCGTGCATTGCCAAATTAAACTCACAACTTTCCTCTTTGTACCATTCAAATTCGGTGTAACAAATTCAAGGAAATGCTCATGAATATTATTAGCGAGTATCAAAGACTTACCCAACCAAATGCATATTGCTTCGCATACAAGTAACGAACACGAACATGTAAGTAGCAAATGATTCGAAGATTCCACCGAGAAATCGCACCGAAAGCACAAAGTCGAATTGGAAGACCACAAGATTCCTCTCTTGCACAAATTGTCTTTAGTTGGGATTCTGTTCCGAACTGTTTTCCAAACAAACGCGGATACCTTAAAGGGGATAGCTTTCCACCAAATCTTCATCCACGTAAACGTGACTTTCTCTGATGCACAATCAGCCCGAGAGATTAGCTGGTATATTCCTGTGGTTTCGAACGACCCTCCCGGAGAACCACGCCATTCCCATGAGTCTGGGCAATTCGGACGGATCTTCACCCTGCAAATACACAACCACATGTCCACAAACTCGAGCAGTTCACTTTGAGTTTGTTTTATATTAACGAGTTTTGTTAAAATGCTCGAACAAATTATTTCAAGCTAAAAAGTCCAAACACTTGATTTAAAGAAAGATAAACAGTGTTAGGGTCCATTTGACTAAGCTTATTTTAAACATCTTATAAGCTCTAACATATTATAAGTTGTTTTAAAAGTTTATAAGATGTAATTTTTAAGTAGCTTATAAGTTGTTAAAGTGTTTGGCTAATACAAGTTATAAGTTCTTTAATAATTTTTTTAAGAATTTTTTTTTTTTAATTATACTCCCTCAATCTCATCATTAACTGCATTCTTTCCATTTTGGGCGTCCCAATCTTAACTGCAAACTTTCTTAAATGATACTCACTTTATCACATAAAATACTAATAAATAACTCTAGATTCATGATTACATTAAAATATAGCCTTGCTCAAATAAAGTAGCTGCATGATTACATTAAAATATAGCCTTGCTCAAATAATCAGACTAGTCATGATTTGATTAAATCATAGTATGATGAAATTGAGATTCGTGTTAATCACTAAACAAATCATATAATTTTGGATATACAATAAATTATTATTGCAAACCACACAACTTGTTAATTAATTAGTTAACGCAGACTTCCGTATAATATTTTATTCTCTCATTTTTATGCCACGGCTAAAGTCAAGGCAAGACGTAATTATTAGTTGTTGAGGAATTGGCTCGGTTGGACAGCGGTTTATGTTTAATGCGATTAATAACCATTGTCGAATAGGTACTTAGACAGTGATTATTAACCGCTCCCACTCTAATAATTTTTTTTAATATTTTGTGTGAAATCGCACTCAAAAGATAATTTTAGAGTGCAATTATTAAAAAAAGTTGTTCAAGTGAAGTTGTCCAAGTTTAAATATGTAGTAGTGTCTTTCTATCCCTAATTATTCATCACTTTATCACATAAAATACTAATAAATAATTCTTTCTACCCCCAACACTTTATCACTTTTTTTTTAAAACCCGAGCACACAGTAACCCACCGATTAAGAATGGGACGGATGGAGTATAATATAATTTATTTATTTTTAAAAAATAATTTTTTTTAAATAGAAAAATTTTCAAAAATAATTTTTTCATCTCGAAATTTTTAAAAAAAAAAAAATTTCGAAATTTTTTTTTCTGAAAATAATTATTTTCGAAAATAATTTTATTTTGTTCCCGATAAAAAAAATTAATTTTTTTTCTAAAATAAATTGAAAATTAATTTTTTTCTGAACATAATTTTTTCCGAAAATAAAAATTTTATTTTCTAATTTTTTCGTAGAAAATGGGACGATTTGGATTGAATTCGGACCGAGATGTGTTGAGATAGAGCTTATATTATTTTTGTAAAATAAGTTGGGATGTCCCAACTTATTTTTTTGGAGCTTATAAACTCTAAAAAGCTTTTTTTAAGATCTTATAAGATACTAAACATCTTATTTTGCCAAATAAAATTAAGGAGCTTATAAGCTGTGCCAAACAGACCCTTAATATAAATGACGTGACTAAGGGGGGTGTATTGGTGGTGGAGTCTGTAGGATTTTTTTAGACTTTTAAAGTTTGAGGGTATTCAATACGGATTTTCAAAAGTCTTTAAAAATCCTGAGGTATTCAATCTGATTTTAAAAAGTCTTAAAAACACAGATGTATTCAACCTGCTCATGGATTTTAATACTCTGCGGGATTTTCTTTTGATTCTCTTCCAAAAATATGAATAAATTTCACTCTCCAAAATCTCTTCTAACAACCAGAGATTTCAACGTATTCTCTCAGAGGACTCTGAAGACGAAAGGTCAGAAGAAAAAATCTTCGTAATACTTTTCATTTAAACAAGTAATACTTTTCTATTTAAACAATTTATAATTTTCATCTAAACAAGTTATATTTTTCTTTTAAACAAGTAATACTTTCTATTTAAATAATTTATACTTTTTACCTAAACAAGTTACACTTTTCTTTTAAACAAGTAAGACTTTTCTATTTAAACAAGTAATACTTTTCTATCTAAACAAGTAATATTTTTCTATTTAAACACGTAATACTTTTCATTTAAATAAGTAATATTTTTCTATTTAAACAAGTTGTACTTTTCATCTAAACAAGTTATACTTTTCATCTAAACAAGTTATATTTTTCTTTTAAACAAATAATATTTTTCAATTTAAATAAGTAATACTTTTCTATTTAAAGAAGAAATATTTTTCTATTTAAACATGCAATACTTTTCATTTAAACAAGTAATACTTTTCTATTTAAACAAGTTATACTTTTCATATAAACAAGTTATACTTTTCTTTTAAACAAGTAATACTTTTCTATTTAAACAAGTAATACTTTTCTATTTAAACAAGTAATATTTTTCTACTTAAACAAGTAATACTTTTCATTTAAACAAGTAATACTTTTCTATTTAAACAAGTTATACTTTTCATCTAAACAAGTTATACTTTTCTTTTAAACAAGTAATGTTTTTCTTTTAAACAAGTAATACTTTTCTATTTAAACAAGTAATATTTTTTCTATTTAAACAAGCAATACTTTTAATTTAAACAAGTACGAAAACTAATTACAACAAAGAACGGAATTGATTTCTCAAATCCAACTACAACAAAGAACGAAAACTAATGTATGGAGAACGAGTATTGCTAATGCTCTGTGGGAAATGAAGCCGAGGTATAATGGTGATGGAAATAAAGATGATGGGAATGAAGATGAGAATAATAATGTATTGTTTTTGAACTAATATATTTTTGGTATTTTTCTAAATAATTTGGATAATTTTTTTTATATACAAGCGTGTTCCATATACATTTGCATCAATAGTTCCAGCGCCGGAGTCTATGGAAATCCTGGTAAATCAATAAAAAAAAGTGTATTCCACAATCCTGTCAAGTCTATGAAAATCAATGTAAATCAATAAAAATAGTCAGTCAAACTCTGCATGGAGTCTATGAATTTTCTAAATCCACAGGCTTTTTAAAATCCAAAAAAATCCAAAAAAATCTCAATTGAATACACCTTAAATACTGTCTATATTCCATTTAAAATTTACATACTTGAGTTAATTTTTGTGTTTATTTCAACGACGGTAATTTACGGTTTTATGACTTTTAATGGGAAGAAGAAGATGAGAAGTAAAAAAATGTAAATGTAATTCATATTCCAAATAATATTTATATAGGTAATATAGATATTTAATATAAGAGGATTTTTGTTCAAAAAATTCTTTGAGATGTGTATAGTAAATTTGGGAGAAAAAAAGTCCTTTAGTCTCATAACTTATGTACAGACCATTTTTCGTCCAAAAAAAAAAGTTCAATTTTAGTTTCATAACTAAATCAATTGTCCAATTTGGTCCAATTTTCACCGAAAAATCGGGAAAAATATCATTTACGGTCTCATACAAGTCACCTGCCGGTAAAATTTAGTCATTCTTACATTTTTAAATTTTAAATTTTAGTTTTGATTAAAATTATTGGATTATTTAAACATATGGATTATAAAAACGTAAAAAAATGAAAAGAAAAAAAAAAGTCAGCGTTCACGTCATCGAGGGTATAGGAGACCTCCAAATTTTACCGGTACGTGACCTACATGTGATCGAAACAACGTTGTTGGTGATTTTTCGGTAAAAATGAAATTAAAATTGAATAATCAATTCAATTATGGGGCCAAAATTGGTCAGTTAAATTTTTTGAAACGAAAAATGAATAGTAAATTGTGGGATAAAAAAAAAAATTCTCGTAAACTTGGGATTTGATTAGCTGCGACATAATATAAACAGAGTTGGTCTCCCATGAACCAGGTTTATCCTATGAACTTGGATTATTTGATCAATTTTACTCATTTTCAACATATTTTTCTAAATCATTAAACTTGACCCGTATTATAATCTCGATAGAGTTAAATGTCATTATTAAAAATAAGGTTCATTACATGAACCAAATCTATACAAATTTTTGTCATATAAATGGGGATGAAAAGTGGAACAAACAAATATACCTTGGTTCAAAACGGTGTCGTTACGTTTGTAGACTCGGAACTAAAACCCAAGCAAAGCCCTACTCCCCCGTTCTGTTCTGTTATCGGCCATGTCCGCCGTCGCCGCCAGATCTCTCACGCGCTCCGCCGCCGGATATGCTCGAAGCGCCACCGCCAGACTCTCCGCTGGGGTCAAGACTAAAGCTGCTCCGTCTCCATCTCTAATTTCATCTCAAAAACCGCTCTCTGCTCGTATTTTCAGGTTTTTCTATTTGAATTTTCCTAAGATGATTTCTGATTTCACAGCGATTCTGCATTTTTGTTGCTAATTGATGTATGAACTAGGTCTCCGGTGGAGATGAGCAGCGTTAGCGTGGTGTCGATGTTGCCGTACCACACTGCAACCGCCTCTGCGCTTCTCACTTCCATGCTCTCTGTATCTCATCGTGGTCACGGATGGATTATTGAAGGTAATTTCGTTTCATATTTTAATTAAATTGCTGGAATTTTGACGAATAGTTATGCAATTAGAAATATTGATATCTTTTAGTTTTACCTAATTGTTATGCAACCGAAAAGGACTTGTAATTGCAGGCAGAGATCATAAACTGGGTGAATATCTGGAAAAGGAAAAATGAATATATTCAATTTGGGAGACTGGGCATGAGATTGTACTCATAAATCATGATATTTTTGGTTGTTACTTTCAGAATGATGGTTCTTAAATCATCAACTTAAGAATTGGTCCATTTTCCTAGAGGAAAAAAGGAACAACAAAACCTAATTACTAGTTGGGAATTAAGGTGATCCACCAATCAACCAAAGATGAACGTACATTAATTTTCAATAGGAACCAAAAAACACATAGGGTTCGCTCGGTTGGGGTAATAAGGATGGGTAATGAGAATGAATGAGGAGTTTTGAGGAGTTATTCCCGTTAATATTGCTTGATAATTTTTTAACCAAGCAGTAGCTATGCAATCACCAACTCTTGATTGACCCTTTAATGATACCCATTATCATTCTCTTTCCAAACTCATACAAACCGGGCCCCTAATGTATCGTGTTACTATCTCTGCCCAAACACAATTGTTGCCTTATAGATGTTCTAGTGGTGGTTTTTTAAGACCGTTCTATAACTGGTTTTCAATATCAAAACAAAATCCTTGTTTTTTAAAACTCAAAACAAACATCACGTAGGTGTTAGTCTCTGAAGCTGATGGTTTACACGGTTTTCATTGGTTATTGGTCAATGCTGTTTTTTTTTTCAATATCTAATTATCTAAGAAACTCAATCCTACAGAAAGTAAATCACATTATTTCTCTTGAGCAACAGTTTTTCATGTTCTAGTCTTGTGTGCATCATCCTAATACACTGTATTCTTCAGATTCCAATGATGATAATTGATGAGTGTTCGGGCGAAGTTTTATCTCATGAGCACTAGGAGAATTATAGGTAGACTCATGAATGATCTTGATAAGAAGTGTTTTTGATTTCTTGTAATTTTTTTTGTATCATACTTCGACTATCAAATGTTAAGATAAAAGTTAGTTGATTTCTTGATGTGACAAAGACTCTAGGTGTGTGCAACCTTTTCTTAACTGTACTATGTTACGGTATGTGCACGAGAGCAGAAAATATGGTAAACCAAGCAAATAAATCTTATACTACATCATCCAATTTATCCCTGTGAAATACTTTTTTGTCTTGTATTCTTATATTGCATCAAGACTTGCCTTGTTGTGGCAAAACTGCGCTTGATATTAGAATTAGTGCTAACATTACCATTTGACTTGAGCATTTTCTTTTCTCGTTTAGGTTTGTGATTAGGGCTCATTCGCTGAAAATTTGGCTTGAAGATTTTCCAGTTGTCTTCTTTTGTTTAAGCTGAATACATATAAGCCTCAGAAAGTAGTTAGCGCTTCAGCCCATATTCATGATATCTACTTTGGTTTTTGTTCGACTTTCTTTTGAAATATTTATTTTCTTGCATTGTAGATTATTGATTGCTAGAAAGTCAGTGCGTTTCATGATAGATCCATGGTTTTTGATCGGCTACTGCGAGAGACGTTATTCTGCCTTTGTTATGCTATCATTTTTAAATCTTAAAGCTGCTTCCATTGCACAAACTTTCTGTGCTATTTGTTATTGAGATTCACTTTGATAGGTTTCTCGGAGTAGTTTTTCATTAAATTTTCCAGATAATACGTTGAAGCATTTCTTCTATTTCTTCTTTTCTGGAAAACTTTGTTCATTTATGTGGACATTTTATTGAACAGTGAACTTCAAATAGGGCTGTAAGTGAATAGAGAGTTCAATAAATTCAAATAGGGCTGTAAGTGAATAGAGAGTTCAATAAATTCGTGTGTATGTTTGGTTAGTGTTTATTTGTGCCAGTTTAGTAATTAATCTAGCGAACATAAACTTTTCAGTTTATTTTCGAGAAATGTTGGAGAAAATGCTTATTTATTGTTTGTTTTGTTGTTTATTTGTTACTATTAATGAATCTATTTTTTCTTATTAATAGGTATACATATAATTATTTTATTTTTAGAGTCCGTTTCGTATCCCTTAAAAGGCCCCCGTATATTTATTTTATGAACAAAACCTTATATGAGACGGTCTCATGCATGAGACGGGGTACAATTTAGCATAAATCACACCCACTCCTCCTAAAGTTTTAAAACGTCAATGCCCAATTTATGTCCCGTCTCATCATGAGACAGTCTCATACAAGTGTGCCTCCTTTTATGTAGTTTCGTTGGCAGAAAAGGTTTTATAAGGGCAGTTTTATTCATCTGTACTATTTCACTTCCCCGATCTCCCGATCTTTAGCACATGAACTATAATTATGGTGGTTCATTGAATATATTTACCCATTTAACATGTCATTAGTTTAAATTATAGAATACAAATTAGAATATCATATTTGACACAGATAAATCACTTTTTGTGAAGATACTACACGAGAAATGAGTTTTTATATATATATAATTTTTGAAATTATGGCAAATGGTGGAAATCCCAATAATGCAGAATAGGAATTTCCCCAAAAAATAGTGATAGTATGTATATGTTAATTTCGACACCTTGATTATGATTGAATACAACTTTATGTTAAATTAAATGCGCAAGAATTAATGTAATAGGATATTATTTTTGGAGAAATTTTATGTCAAAATTAAATGGCTGGGAATGACTAGGAACAGTTAAAATGTTTTATGCGAAATCAATTGTATAACGGAAAATATACATTTTAAGGTGTGAATGTGAATTGAAATTCGAAATTTAAAAAATGAAATCATTACACTTATAAATTAATATCATCACACTCATTAATCGATAATCATTATGCTTGTAAAGTAAAATTATAGTATTAAATGTTATTAATATTAATTTATAAAAGGAATGATGTCAATTTATAAATATAATAATATTAATTTTATAGTATGAATAAATTTAACTGAGAGTTAGTGTCAAAAAATATAACAAGACGCCGAAAGTAACATCCAGTTCAGTCGTGAAAATTTTAAAACAAATAATAGTAAATAATAACCTATTTAAAAAATGACACTTGTGTGTATCAATTGCAATTGAATTTAATTTCAATTTGGATGAATTATGCATTCTAAACCCTAAGCCCTAAACAAGGAACCCTAAATCATATATGAATCATTCAGGCCGGGTGAACCATGCACCATTTGGGCCGAGTGAACCATTAACCACTCGGACCGGGTTTGGGTCGGGGCCAAGAAAAAAAAAACCCTAAAACTGAAATTAAAATTAAAAAAAAAACAGAAATTAAAAAAAAAAAAAAAATAACTCATAAAATTAAATTACATCAAATTGATTCGGTGCAAATAGTGTATATAAGAATTTGCCTTTTAACAAAATAGCAGAAAATAACTAGTGTTATTGGGCCAGAAATGAACATATTTTAAATGGCCCAAAGAGAGAGCAAAATGAGTCGGCCCAATATCCCTATCCTCCAAAGCTTCCGATTCCGGCAGCAAGGAAATTCACAAAAAATCACAAAAATTAGCAAAAATTATAAGATAATCGAAAATTGGTGTTTGAAGCAAAGCCCTATCCCTCTAATGGCGGCATTCTAACTCTATACACTCACCGTACGCCATGTCCGCCGTTGCCGCCAGATCGCTCTTGCGCTCCGCCGCCCGAAGCGCCACCGCGAGACTCTCCGCCGGCGTTAAGCCTAGGGCGGTTCCCTCTCCATTTCGAATTTCTTCTCAAAAACCGCTCTCTGCTCGCATTTTCAGGTTTTTCTACTTAAGCTTTTCCTTTGATGGTTTCCGATTTCCTTGTGTATCTGTTTAATTAAATTGTTGCATGAATTAGGTCTCCTGTAGAGATATGCAGCGTTAGCGTAGTGTCGATGTTGCCGTACCACACTGCAACAGCCTCTGCGCTGCTCAATTCTATGCTCTCTCGTGGTCAAGGATGGAGTATTGAAGGTAATTTTAATTTCATATTTCAATTCAATGCCCTTTCATTGAGTTTTCTGGCAAATAGTTATGGAACTGGAAATACTGATATACTGATGTGGATCGTTTTTTTCTGAGTTAGAGGCTAAGATTAGGGAAAAAATACTTAAATTTCAGAAAATTGGTACACTAATTGGACATCTCTAATGGAAATATGATTGTTCAATTTGTGATCATAAATCAATAAATCCTTATGTTATGGTTGTTACTTACCGAATGATAATCCTTAAATCACATCCATTAGAAAATTGGTTCAATTTCTTAGAAAAATAAAAGCTCTAACACCCCCAATTATAGACGGTGAATTAAGCCGATCCACGAATTGTTGAAGTACGATTCCTCATGAATTTCGTATTACAGTGTTATTCTATATCAGCCCCCTTTATAAGACGATTCTTTCATTAGGTTCTAGTGTATCAAACTGCAGCTTTATTATCATGTAAAGTGTGGCTTATTTTGATTATTGATCAATAGAGTTTTTTAATCTTATTCAAGAAAATCCTTATTTATCTTTAGGTGCAACTGTTTTCATGTTCTGGTCTTGTCTTCATCTTAATACATTGTATTCTTCAGATCCCAATGATGATTGTTGATGACCGTTGGATTCTTTAAAGCGAAGTTAGATTTTCATGAGCACTAGGAGAATGATAGGTAGACTCATGAATGATCTTGATATGGATTTCTTATTAATTTCTTGTAATTGTATTTGTTTAATAATTCTGCTATCAAATGTTATAATGAAAGCTATTTAATTTCTTTCCGTGAACAATGTTTCCTGCTGTCAATTACTTTTCTTAACTATCTGGCAACACTCTTAATCACATGAATTTGATACTATGTTGTTTCTATGAAATTCTTTATTTCTTTTATGTTTATATTGTATCAGTTTGGTTTGCTGTTCTATGTGTATATTTAACAGAAGTTAGTGATAGTTGTGAATTCTGTTCGATAGTATTAGATGTTACATTAAAAAATATTAGGTGTTTTACTATAAAGTGATAGTTGAGAATTAGTTGCTTGCGGTAAAATTGTTTTGCATATAACAATTCTTGGATAAATGCTCATTTCCTTTTGATTCATCTATTTCTTTCCTCAACTAGGGTTGTGACTCATTGGCTGAAATTCGGATTGAAGATTTTCTCATCGTCTCCTTTTCGTTTATTCTGAATACTAGTATAAGCCATGTCAAAGAGTAATCGACACTTGGAACCTCTTATCTACTTTGGTTTTTTAGCTTCACTTTCTTTGATTGCCTTCCATAGTTTCTTGTACTATAGATGCATGATTGTCTGAATTTCTTGAACTACTGCAAGACATTATTTTGCCTCATTGTTATTCTTTTATAGTCCTTAAAACTAATACTCCATCCGTCTATTTTAGATTGCTAGGTTCATTTGTTGGACTTTCGTGTTTTAAGCGGCGAGTTGTTTATTAGTATATGAAATGATAAATTGACTTTTAAAGGTATGTAAAATAGATGAGCAGTAGGACTATCATCTGCATTAAAAAATCGGCTTTATTATTTAAAATCTTAATAGGCAACTTCATTAGGCTAAACGTGAGTCAAAAAAGTGAATAGGTAATCTAAAAGCAGGAGAAAGTACCATTGAACTGGAGATGACTTATCCAGGCGTTTCTCTAGCTTCAAAAGGGGCGCTAGTAGCATTTGGCAGCAGCGTCGGACGGAAGATATGTTGAAGTTCTTATGTTCTTGGGAAAACTAGTCATAACGAGTGCAACTGAACATTATACGTACTTGTAATAATTGGTATTAAATGTAAACAAAAATTAGTGAATTAAGTATAATTTTATAAAGTGATTATAAAGTACAAAATTTGAGAAAATGAAAGTATGTTTAGAACTTGCAAAGTTACAATTTTCATATTTCTTACAAACATGAAATTCTTTTAGTTTGTAAGCGTAATGATATAAATTTTATGTTTAGATTTGTATATGTACATTTTAAGAAGTTTTTGTTATTTTTTTTAATGTGTAATGGCTAAATTGGTTGTATACGCCTTTTAATGACTAATCTGTTTTTTTGTTTGAAATTTCTATATGATTTTCTGAATATGTATTTAATGTGTGATCACTCAATATTTTGACATGGAAGAACAAAATTAGAATCATACTTTTGTTCAAAATTGCTCCAAAATATTTATTATGTAATTTTTGTTGGAAAACAATTATAATTTTCATAATTGGACGGATATAATTATTACCTTAATATATACTGTATTAATTAGAATCCAAATAATTTGGATATATTTGAATCAATTGTTCAGTTTATATGTATAGTGTATATATGTATTGAATATCCAAAATATTATGAGAATTTGTGATATATAATTGTAGTAAATTAATTTGTCACAGTTATCTGTTAGATTTTTTAATTGAAAAGGTATCTGTTAGATTTTTTAATATACGCAATATATGTGATCCGTCTAAATATCGTATATTATTTTTAGAATTTTATTAACTTTTCCAATAAAATTTTAATGTAATGGTCATTTATTTTTTTATTTCCTAAAGATTTAAGATATATAGATATGGTTCAATATTTTCTGATTCCTAAAGATTTGTGACATATACACATGTATATGACATAAAAGTTATTGTGAACCCTATTGTGTGCATATCATGTGAGCTAAACCCGATCCACACTTCGATTGCAAAGGCGAAACTATGACCAAGCAAGTAGGGGGTGTGCAAAAAGGTTTTAGTGGGCCGAAACAGTAGTAATATAAAAAACGAAATATAAACCGAAATTTATGACCAAAGAAAGCCAACCGAACCATATTTGCAAAAACGAGCGGTCCGAGACGAAATATTTCTTTATTCGGTTTGGTCGGTTTGGTCCAAAAACCGAAATTTTTTAATTTTTTTTTCATGAACTACGGTAAAAAAAACATATAAAAAATAATCTAAGCATCAATAAATTAGTTTCTAAAAGCTAAAAACAACTCAAAAGGTTAAGCATTAGTAGGTTCCAAAAACTAACTGCCTCCACAACCCACATTTTAAGTATTACTACAATTAGTTGTTTTATAGCTTAAAAATCAAAATAATATTTTCGAAAAAAAAAATTATTTAAAAAATATATTTTTGAAAAAAAAACAAATTTAAAAAAAAAATTAGAAAAAAAAATTATTTAGGTTCGATTAGGTCTAATCGGTTTTTACTAGTAAAAACCGTATCTACGAACGAAACATAAAAATTATATTTTCCAAATAAATCAAATCGAGGCAAATGTAAAGAAATTTGGACGAATTTCATATTTAGATTCGGTTTTAGTCCGATTTTGATGCCTGCAAGTATTTTGCACACCCACAAGCAAGACACCAAGTATATCGAAGGGCCAGATGGTTTATTTGAAATTGAATGTTCCATGAGCTCCATGACCTCCGCGTTCAGCGAGGTCGGTGCATTAACTTCTGACAAGATATGTGTCGAGAGGTTGGCGCATGCAATCATTCTGAAATGGGATTGAGTCGGAAAAGAATCCAAGCGAATAGCCGGTCTGAGAGCGACATGTCGAGAGTGAAAGTGGCTAATTCCTGCAAACTTCGGGAATAACCCCTCGAGGTGCAAATCTGGGTTGCGAGGTACTCTCTACACATCGAGCGACCTCCGCGATCTTGGTAGTCCACATCGATCTTGTAGCATTTAATGTTTGGTAGAATAACTTTTCGTGGCTCATTGTACTTGTAACTTCGGGAGAGTGAACTCCACTCTCCCCAACACTATAAATATAGCTCATTTATGACCCGAATATTAGAAAATTCAATATCATACCAAACCTCTTTTGATTTTCTCTCACACTTAAGATAACTGAATCCACCCACTTTCAATCATATCCAATGAACCTGACTCAAATAACTTAATTACTTGTTTGTGTCACTAAGATCATAAACCCATTTACATTCCCTAATCCGATATTTTAGTGCACAACAAACCCGAGTTCATCGTGAACTTCGGTTTTTAAAATATCACCGTTATGTAGTACAAAAACTCTCACTATTATGCATAAAAACAATCCTTTGATGTTGCATATGCAAAAACAATCAATGTTTAGAAAATATTTTATATTTTTAAAAGCGGTGAAAGTTTTTGTGAATAACAATAATAATTTTTACCCATAAGAGTGATAGGATTCAATCATAGACACAGTTCACGGGAGTGTTACTTCATGTATATCTGATAAAAAACCCCCTATAGGAATTCTCTATATAAGAATAAACTCTTTATAATAATAAAAAGAAATCACCCATCCCAACTTGGGACCAGATTATGTTTAGGAATAAACTTCACATTGTAATAAGACAAATTTTTTTCCGGTCCGTCTAAAGGATTTATACCTCCATATATGATTAGGGGTCGTCATTGCTTGTATTTATGTTATTTTGAGCTTAATTTGATAGCATTTTGTGATTTTATTGCACTAATTTCCCTTAATTGTGCCCAAATGTGGAGAAAGGTCTTGTTTTATTTATTGTGTAGGGAAGCGAGTGAAAATGAGGAAGAATGAATTAAAAATTACTTCGATTTAGAAGGAGATTTAGAAGAGGTGGAACCACGTGAAGCTCCTCGAAGAGGCAGTCGCAACAAAAAAATCAAGTCAATCGGAGTTCGGGAGCTCAAGTTATGAAAAAAATCGACCAAAAATTGCACAACCTACAATTGCTCGACACATTTGCTCGAGTCGAGCAACCTTGCTTTCGACCTCCCTTTGGTCGAGCAAGGGAGAATGATTCGAAATTTTGAGTTGCTTTCGACCCGGTTTTGCTCGACAAAAGGCTGCTCCAAGTCGAGCAACTTGAAAAATAAAAACGGGTGCACGACTTCACCTCTGCTCGAGTTGAGCAGACTTGCTCGAGTCGAGCAAGCCAAAAATATTGGAGGCCCATTTAGACCTAGGGACACGTGCGGAGGAATCAAAAGCATATAAAAGGCCATGAGTTCGTTTTTGCAAAGAGAAGCGAAATAGGGAGTGAAGGGAAGATAGCAAGTGATACTTTTGAGAGGCAACTATTACTTTTCCTGTTTTTCAATTTTGCTTCCATAGATAGCTTAAGATAGTTATAGCATAGCATAGATAGAGTGTTTATTTCAGTTTTGAGCAAGAAACCAAGGAGTATTGATGGAATTTGTATGGATTGGTGCTTGAATCTTAAGAGTAAGGTGTTTATTTGTTTCTACTTGTTGTTTATTGCTTATTTTCATATGAGTTTCTTGTTTATTTGCATATTAGCCATGGCTATTGCTTGTAGTACCATGGGCTAAGGTTCTTTTTTTGTGTTTGGGTGTTGTGAATTGGGTTGATGGTTGATTAATTACTTGTTAATGGTGGATTATCTCTATTGATGGTTATCTTTTGAATTATGGGTTGTTTAGTGATCAAATTCGGTGGGTTGGGCTATTAGCATTACGTTTTGTCTAGTTTATTACCAGAGAGTTGGGTAAATGTGGGTAGGCGGATAGGTATTGGTGTGATTCGGTTTTGAGTCAATTCACATCTATTGTGCGGCCGAGTTGGGTAGGATCGTTAGAATTCTCTTAGTTCACATTGATTCACTAGTTAGCCACTAGTGTTGAAAATGAAAGAAATTAATGTGAATGATCTCTATGCTTCAAGTGGGAGCAGAAGGGTAGGGAGTAGTTAGTTAGTTAGAGGACCCTTCCTTTGCAATTACCGGGTGAGAAAAGAGTGAATTCCATCCGATCTTAGGAGTTTAATGAAACCGTTCTAAGTTTACCAAAATGCGGTGATGGTTAATGAATTGTGATCGTTCTTAGGGAGTAACGGACGTGAGATAACCACCTAGGCAATAGTTAATCTAACATCATCCGAGGATCAACACCCGAACACCTCTCACTCATAAAACAAAAACACTTTTAATCTTGTTGCTTTACTTGTTTCTTTTACTATTTTATTGTTTGTTACTTGTTTACTTAGTTGATAATTGCTTGTTTTTAAGTTTCCAACATGTTTCCCACTATAGTCATGCGACAACATATAACAATTGGGCTATATTCCACACCTAGTCCGATGGATTGATATTTAAAACCGGGCACTTCAACGACCCTCTTATACTTGAGAGGTTAGTGTGTTTCTGAAAACCGTGTCAAGTTTTTGGCGCCGTTCTTGTAGGTTGTGTTGAGTATAACTAGTTGTTAGATTGAGCGTGGTTAATAGTGCCTTTTATTTTTGTTACTAACCTTGCTAATAGTTGGATTGGAGATTGTGGTCTTTGTTGATTTGCTAGGTGTTCATGAACCACAAGGACAAGTGGGATTAAATCAATTCCAATTGACCTTGAGATTGAAACAACGGCTAGGAGAAAAAACCGACCAAAATCTAAAGATTAGCCCAACAAAGGGCAATTGGAGAAAATCAAAATAACCGAATGAATTTGGAAGGGGTGAAAATAGGGACGTCTATGTGGGAATATTTCAACCCCACAAGTGCAAAAGCACTATGATGGCATTGCTAGATCCACCTATAGCGGCTAACAACTTTGAAATCAAGCCGGGGCTCATTCAAATGCTCCAAAAACAACAATTAGGGAGGTAAGAATGAAGACCCTAATAGGCACATCTCCCAATTTCTAGAGTATCTTGGATCTGATCAAGATTGGGGTGTGACCGGACGATGCATGGAGGGCCCGACTTTTCACATTTACCTTGAGATATAAGGCAAGTGATTGGATCTCGTCCCTACCTCCAAATAGCATTGGATCATGGGATGTCTTAGGTCAAAATTATTGTTGAAGTTTTTCCCACCATCAATGAGCCTCCATTGTAAGAAGGAAATTGCCCAATTTCGTCAAAGGGATGGGGAAAACTTGTATGAGGCTTGGGAGAGGTACAATGTTATGCTTGAAGATGTCCTCAACACAACCGTCAAGGATCAAATTGTGAGCTATTTCTACTATGGATTAAATGATGAGGCACAAATGTTTATAGACTCTTGTTGGGTGGCTCGGTGTTTGATAAAACAAGGAATGGGAAGGATTGATTTGATCGAGAGAATTGCTAACAACACTTTCAATTGGCCCGTAGAAAGATTTATGGCTCATCGAGTTGCTCAAGTGGATAGTGATCCAAACAATACAATGGCGGAGGGCAATGAAGCTCCTCATTAACAAAGTGGATTCATTAGCGGAGAGTCAAAGAGGGAATGATGGGAGGAAACATGGAAATGCCACAAGTTTTGATCATGTGGAGGCGGCCATTACATGGGTAGGGGCCATTATCAACAAGGGAAGTTACCAAGAAACCACAATTTCCAAGGAAACCATTACCAAACCCTAACGAAATTTCCAAAGTCGAGTCCCTAACCAAAACTATCAAAACCGTTACCAAAACAACCCTTCTCAAAACTTTCCCAACCAAAATAATCCACATTCACAATTCCCAAGCCAAAACCAACCTTCTAGCCAAAACAACCATCAACAAAACTTCCAAAACCAAAGCAACAACCAATACCAAAATAACCAAGTCTTCCCATACAACAATTCCCGCAAGTCGAACCTCCAAAAACATGAAAACTTCTCATACTCGAACCCGAAGGCCGCCCTCACTCTACCCTTTGGGATTTGATCCGGGCAGATGCACCAACAATGAAGGGAGGCAAACTTTAGAGGATAGTTTGGCCACATTCATCTCTCTCCCGAATCAACAAACACTCAAGTCAATCAAAGGTTTGATAAGATAGAGGATGATTTGAAGAATTTTAGTAATATCCCTCGTACCATAAATTCTCTCTCAAACCAATTGAAGAACTTGGAATTCCAAATGGGGCAAGTGGCATCCTCAAGCCAAGGAAAGATAAAGGAAAGTTTCCTCCACGGAGGTGAATCTGAAGAATATTGTAAAGTAGTTGAATTGAGGTGTGGTGCGAGGTATGATGGGCGAGCATGCCTTTGGAAGATGAAGAGGAGAAAAGGAAGAGGTTGAAATGAGCGATAAGGAGGAAGATTGTTGTCGAGGATACTTGTGTTGAGAAGGAAGGTGTTGAGGAGAGGGGTTCCTAAATGGAAGAAGGCTAAGGAGTTAAAGGAGAAAAAAGAGAAGGTTGAGTGTGATGGATGGGGAATTCTAAAACCCCTGTTCCACCACTTTTCCTCAATGTTTCATAAAGAAGAAGTTAGATGATAAGTTAAAAAATTCTTAGAAATCTTCAAGAAAGTTACTTTGAACCTTTCTTGGAGGCATCGAGGGAGATGCCTTCTTAATTTCTGAAGTTTCTCAAAAGAAGGAAGGCGGACGAAAGTGTGGATCAATCTATTAATCCAAAGAAACCTCCCTAAAGATATCCGGAGATGGTTGTGTGATCAATCTCCTACGCCACTTATCGATTTACACCGTTTGAAAATGGGGAGCTCAAACCAATGTCCATAACGTTACAATTGGCGGATCGTTCTATTACTTATCCAAAGGGAATTGTGGAGGATAATATTGTGAAGATTGACAAGTTTGTATTTCAAAGAGGACTTTGTGGTACTAGAAATGGAGGAGGATGTTGATATACCATTGATTTTGGGAAGACCATTTCTAGCTACATAAGGGCGGTGGTGGACATGTACACGCAGACAAGTGACCTTGAAGCTCTATGATAAGGGCTCGTTTTCTACTCCTACAAAGCCATGAGGCATACATTCGAAAGCGGAGGAGTGCAAATCCATCAACGTTGTTGAACATTGTGTCGAAGAAAATTGAAAATCTCTTGCTCCTTACTTTCTTCATGCTTATATCAATCCTTCATTTGATTGTTACACTAATCCCTTATTTGAAGAAGAAGAAAGAAGAAGAGAGGATGATGAAGAAGAAGAGGAAGAGGTCCCCAGCGATAAGAAAGATAAAGATGATAATCTTATTAGTCGAAAAAAAGATGAAGAGGAGTATCCATTGATGGATGTAAGCAACAAAGGAAAATCAAGAAGCATCCAAAAAGATTTTGGAGAGTGAAATGAGCATTTTAATCCCTTAGACTCTTCAATTTTCACTTTATTGGATATAAATGCTTCTATTGGTTTTCATCTTGCCTCTTGATACTTACAATCAAAAGAAAGAAATTGAGAAAAGTTTTGGGCATTCTTGAGATAAGAGAAAAGAAAAGCAAAGAGATGATGGTGAGAGAAAAAAAGGCAAAGATGATGGTGAGAGAAAATGGATACAATTTGGAGAATTCAATCATCCATAAGTTATGCAAGAGAGATGGAGGTTATTGGTTAGATCTTTAAGTGAGAGCCTCCTTGATTTTGAGGCCAAAAGATTGAAATCTGAAGCAAGGAGGATCGATATCCATGGCCTTTCCGATGAGTTGAACAACTCAAGTTCAAATCCGTATGGGACGTTAAACCTAGCGCAATGGGAAAAGACCCATCTTTACGTAATTTTTGTGCTTATCTTGTTCGTTTGATCTTGTTTTTGGTAGTGTCGTTTTTTGTAGGTTATCGGGTCGTGCAACGCGGGCTTGGTGAAGATGTCGAGCTTAAAGGAAAGATCGTTATGTTGAAGGAAACTTTAGGTACAAACACTTTTCCAAACTTAGATTTGTTAAAGCAAAGTCTAAGTTTGAGGGAAGTGGTGTTTTTCATCTTTTTATGCATTTTACATTTGCCTTTTGCACACCCCGCTTTGAGATTTTGGTGATGTTCACCCCTATGATATGTTTTTTTGAGCTTAAATGGGTGAAAATACTTGTACATGAATTTTTTATCAGGTTGGGCTCTCTTTTGTTGGTATACTTGCTTGTTGAAGTTGAATGATGATGAACTTAATTGTTAAGATGTGGTTAGTATAAAGCTTAATATTTCTTGGTGCTTGGTGCAATTTCATGGTAAACTTCTCCTTTTTCCAAACTTAGAATTGTAGCAATATCTAAGTTTGGGGGAAAATGGTCGTTATTTTCACTTCATTTGCACGGTAGCACCCATTTGTCTACTTAATTGGAGTCATTATTTGTTGGTGGTTGGCATTGTGCTATATTTCTTGATGATTGTGTGATATTATTTGCTCCTTGGATATTGTGCATTGTGATGGATGCTTTTGTGTGTGATGTTGAAACTTTTGCTTGGTTGATGGGTAATATTGGATGTGATATGGTGGTTACTTGTTGGAGGATTGCACTACTTGATTACATGCTTTGAAATTGATAGACTAGGGATGGTGTTACTATTCCCTATTGCTAAACTTGAGAGATTTGAGCCATTTGAATCATTCATATTGTGATTTATCTTTCTTTTTCTAAAGTGGATCATTCTACAAAATGCATGCTAGAACTTGCCCTTTTGTCTTGTTTGAGATCATGTTTTTGGGAAGGTGTTAAAAAGATGATTGGAGGCCATTTTTTGGTTTGATGAGTCACTTGGCCAAATAAATCCCACGAATGAAGTCGATCCGTAGTAAGCCCCTTTGAGCCTTTAAGCCTATTTTTTGTTGGCAAGCTCATTGATTTAGCCATTTTTACCATTTTTTTTTTTCTTGAGCCCATGTTGATCCCTATTGACATGTAGAGCTTCATAGTTGGTAAATAATGGAAGGAAAAATATAAATGAGTGAATTTTGAGTTGTCAATGTGAAAAGTTGAGAAAAATGCAAAAAAGAGGTTGAGCAAGGATGAGAAAAAGAAAAAAATAAGCCTTGAAAAAAAAAATTGAAAAAAAGAAAAACAAGGCTTAGAAGAAAAACCTTGAAAAATAAAAAAGAAAAAAAAAAATGATGCAAACAAGGTTTCAAAGGAGCTTGAAAAAAGAAAAATGGCTCCAAGAAGAAAAGAAAAGAAAAGAAAATAAGGTGAATTGGGTATTTGTGAGTTTGAATGAAAAAGAAAGAAATGAGTGTTGAGTTTGTGTTCTAGAAATTCTTGAGTGATTTATCAACACTTGTTGCTCTCTAAAGGGAATTGAGTCTTTTCCCCAAATTTTACCCCACCTTTGTCCAAAAGAGCCTATATTACCACCTTGTGAAAGTCCTCCTTGATTTGATTACCTACCAAAAGAGTTGGTGGAGAATTGAGATGAGGGCGAAGCCTATGGATGTTGCATGGGTGAATTGATTGAAGGAGTGTACACACGTCCTTGAAACACGTGAGCTTTGGTGATTTACTTTTATAAGAGAGTGAGGATAGTGCACTTGAACTTGTCTTATCTTGATCATTGCATGTTTGATTGTGGTATGAGATTTCACTTGTGATTCCTTGTTAATTTGATATGAGCCTTGAAGTCCATTGCATAGTCTTGGGGTCCATCATTGCATACTTCACAATTCCCCCTTGTTCTATTTTCTTTTTTTGTTCTTGGACAAGCAACGCTTTAAGTTTGGGGGCGGGGTTGATTAGGGTTATCATTACTTGTATTTATGTGATTTTGAGCTTAATTTGATAGCATTTTGTGATTTTATTGCACTAATTTCCCTTAATTGTGCTCAAATGTGGAGAAATGTCTTGTTTTATTTATTGTGTAGGGAAATGAGTGGAAACGAGAAAGAATGAATTAAAATTTGCTTTGATTTAGAAGGAGATTTTAGAAGAGGGTGGAACCACGTGAAGCTCCTCGAAGATCTGGTCGCAACAAAAAAAAATCAAGTCGATAGGAGTTCTGGAGCTCAAGTTATGAAGAAAAACGGCAATGAGAAAGCACTAAACTCTGGTTGCTCGACACACATTTGCTCGAAATCGAGCAACCTTGCTCGACCTTCCTTTTAGTCGAGCAAGGGAGGTGATTCGAAATTTTTGAGTTGCTCGACCCGGTTTTGCTCGAGCAAAAGGCTTTCGAGTCGAGCAACTTGAAAAATGAAAACAGTGCCGACTTCACCTACCTTTCGAAGTCGAAAGAGACTTAAATCAAAATAGCCAAAATACTCGAGGCCCCATTTAGACCTAGGGACACGTGCGGAGGAATCAAAAGCATATAAAAGGCCATGAGTTAGTTTTTTTGCAAGGAGAAGCGACAATAGGGAGTGAAGGGAAGATAGCAAGTGATACTTTTGAGAGTCGCAACTAATACTTTTTCTGTTTTTCAATTTTGCTTCCATAGATAGCTTAGATAGTTATAACATAGCATAGATATAGTGTTTATTTCAGATTTGAGCAAGAAACCAAGTAGTATTGATGGAATTTGTATGGATTGGTGCTTGAATCTTAAGAGTAAGGTGTTTATTTGTTTCTACTTGTTGTTTATTGCTTATTTTCATATGAGTTTCTTGTTTATTTGCATATTAGACATGGGTGTTGCTTGTAGCACCATGGGCTAAGTTTCTTTTGTGTTTGGGTGTTGTGAATTGGGTTGATGGTTGATTAATTACTTGTTAATGGTGGATTATCTCTATTGATGGTTGTCTTTTGAATTATGGGTTGTTTAGTGATCAAATTCGATTGGGTTGGGCTATTAAAGCATTGTTCGTTTTGTCCTAGTTTATTGCAACGAGTTGGGTAAATGTGGGTGAGCGGATGGGTATTGGTGTGATTCGGTTTTGAGTCAATTCACATCTATTAGATTTAGAGTTGGGTAGGATCGTTAGAATTCCTTAGTTCACATTGATTCACTAGTTAGCCATTAGTGTTGAAAATGAAGAAATTAATGTGAATAATCTCTATACGCTTGATGGGAACACAAAAAAGGGAAGAGTTAGTTAGTTAGAGAGACCCTTCCTTTGCAATTACCGGGTGAGAAAGGTAATTCCATCCCGATCTTAGGAGTTTAATGAAACGGATCTAGGCTTACCAAGTGCGGTGATGGTTAATTAATTGTGATCGTTCTTGGGAGTAACGGACGTAGAGATAACCACCTAGGTAATAGTTAATGAGGAACATCATCCGAGGATCAACACCGGACACCTCTCACTCACAAAACACAAAACACTTTTAATCTAGTTGCTTTACTTGTTTGCTTACTATTTTATTGTTTTGTTACTTGTTTACTTAGTTGATAATTGCTTGTTTTAAGTTTCCAACATGTTTCCCACTATAATCATGCGACAACATATAACAATTGGGCTATATTCCACCTAGTCCAAAGTGATTGATATTTAAAATCGGGCACTTCAACGACCCTCTTATACTTGAGAGGTTAGTGTGTTTGCAAAACCACGCGTGTCAATATCTGAATAAATTACATTATATATAAAAATTTTATATATCATTACAACTAAAACGAGCCTAAAATATTTACCTATAATTAATTGTGACACATCTCAATTTTGTGATTTGAGTTTGTTTATCAACTTTGGGTGTCATTTGCTTGAAATAGAAAAAAAAAATGTACTAATTTTATGAAAAATATACATGTATTGAACAAACATTTATACTGGCATATAAACAATAACTATTGTTTAGTTCACCAGATCATGCATATTAGTTGATACATGTATTTTATATATTTTGAAAATGTATGTATTTATTTTTAGATACATGCATATTAGTTGACACATATTAATTAGATATATGAATTTATTAATAAATTTTACTTGCACGTAATATATAATATGTATTATATTGAATGTATTATTTTTTCATAATTTTTTTTTTATTTTTATGTAAGACTCTATTTAAGAATAACCTCTCTATGATAATATTTTTTCCAGATCCCAACAATATGACTGTATGAAATTTTTACTGTATACTATATGCTCCTTTCAATTCTTTTTTAAATTCTTTTTAAATAACATTTTAATTTTTTTAAATATTTATTATATAATAAATATCGTTCTAATATTTTTTTTATTATTTTATATATGTTTCTAATATGATTATTTTTTTTTCAAATGTGTTGTGTGGATAATTCTTCGATCAATAATAATACTCCAATTATTAAGAATATTTAATTATTATTAATTAAATTAATTTTAACAAAATTATATCCTTAATTTGATTGAAAAAATTCAGAATGTCATTTAAAAAAATAGAAAGGAGTAGTATTATTTTCTAGATTTATATCCAAATTGCCTCTAATTTGGTATTTTTTCTATGGGTAGATATATAGATATATGATATATCTAACTTAGATAACTATCACAAATTTGAATCAAGACATCTTGTATTAAATTTTCTTCGATCAGTGATTTCTTTTGAGATACATCGAGTCCCACTTCCTATATATACATACGCATACCACCCTACTTATTTTTTTTTTTAAGACTGCGCTAAAAAAAAAAAATAATAATTCAAGACTCACAAGTGAAAGTCACAGGTACTTTTCTTCTCCTCCTTTTCTCTGATTTTTTTTTTTCTCTGTTTTTTTTTCCTCTGTTCTTTTTCTCTGTTCTTGCATCTTTATAAATTGGTATATTTCAATCTGTGTTCTTATTTTTGGATGCAGCTGATCTTTAACTTTTCTTCCAATAATTTTTGAAAAAATAAGTTTTTTTTTTTTTCTTTTCACATAACTTATTTACAATCTAATTTCTGTACTAAAAATTTTAAATATTCAATTTTAATCTCATAATTATATTGATTGTTCAATTTTTGTCCAATTTTCACCAAAAAATTGTGAAAGATATCGTTTTTTGTCACACATAAATCACGCGTGTAGATAAAATTTAATGGTTTATAAATTTGTAAAGCTTTTAATTTAATCTGTTGAGGAGATATTGAAAAAACCCAAATTTACATGCACATTACTTGTATGTGACCGAGATGACATTGTTAAATGATTTTCGAAAAATATTGGACCAAAATTGCACAATTAATTTAATTATGAGACCAAAATCGGACAGGATGAAAAATAGTTCAAATTATGGACCTAAATTTTTTTTTTCTCAATAATTTCCATCCATCATATCCTAGAAAAAATAATCAATTTTAAACGAATTGCTTTTTTTTTTTAAATCATCAATTGCGGTGGAATTAATGTATACAGGAGAATGGATTTAAGGAATTTGTTTGTGAGTGTGGTTGGGAATTATAGACGGGATAAGAGTCCGCCGTAACGACGAGATAAAATCCGCTCTCGCCGTCGAAGAAATTGAAAGCCAAACTAGAACTAAAATAATACCTGGTAAGAACTTAGATCAAATTCATACCAAGTTTTTCTGCTGTAATTGTTACGAGTTTATCTCAAGGTTGCGGTTAATTTTGCAATTTTTGCTTCGTGTATATAATAATAATTATCTGGTGTTGGAAAATTATCTTACTGGCTGGAGACCCGAGCGACTTGAAAATGGTAATAATAATGGAGTGCGAGGATCAATCAGCGTGAATTATTGATTGCGTTGTTATTATTTGATTAGAAAATTAACAATGAGAATCATATAATAAAATTGATTAAGTGAATACGTCGTGAAATTAGGTAATAAAATAGGATAATTAATCGATTTAACTTTTTTATACCATTATAGATATATCAAATTATAAAGCAGTATTAATGAGAATGATTTACATCGCCTCGTTCCATTATCCCCAACTAAGAGGACCAGACCATGAATTTTACAGAAAAAAGTCAGTTTTGTTGGTTTTAAAAAATTTTCAAATTTTTGAGTTTAGGAATTTTCAACTACCCAAAACGTGCATCCCAGCAAATCCTGTTTCTCGTTCGTTTCTGGATATGTATTCCTAACAGCCGTAAGGGGAGAATCACGACTGTGTATCTGCTCGTGATAATAGTTTCATCGCTGCCTTGGTTCTTCTCTTCCCCTTCCCAATAAATAATAATTGGGTTTCGCCTCCTTTTCTTCCTGATAATTAGATTCCTCATAAGCAGTTTATGAAATTATGCTTTGAAATTGACGAATAAGGTTGGGTTCGAAATAGTTGAGCAAATTATGGGAAGAGATTAACTAGGGAATGGAGCAATGGGGATGAGAACTAAATGTAAAGGGATGGAAAACAGCGGCAATGAGGTCGGACTCACGGCGGCGTCAGAATGCGGTGGCCAACTATGGTGGTTGGGGGAAGAAGCCGTTGGGTGGGGAAGAAGATGAAGAAAGCAGCTCGAAGATCATCATCTTAAACAGAGGGAATTAAGGTCCTCTTTTATTTGAATATCATATCATGCACTAGTTACTCTTCTTTTTCTTTCTTTCTTTAATGTCCTATATTTAAAACCCAAATGATCAACTCTAGCTTATGCTTTGTTTTTTTGATCAATTTTATTTGATACGTCAAATTTAAGACATATTTTAAACGTAATCTTAAAACATTCCCAAATCACCATTTTCGACAAGGTTGTTCTGAGTCTGCCCTGTCATATTGGCGTGTAAATATTAAACTAAAGCGTGTCACCACTTAAAATTAAAAAAATAGTGAGTCGGGATGTTTTTATATCACATTTTATAATTTTAGGTGGTGATTTTTTTTGAGTGTTACTCTTCAAGTCTTCTTAGCCTAAGAGGGGGATGGTTTTGTTATTTTGGTAAAAGTGAATAGTAAATTAGACTAATTTATAGCCAGGTCGACCAATTACCCGTCCGGGTCAAGCTTAAATTTATTTTGCCTAGGGGTGACCATTAAATTCTCAAAAAGCGTCCGAACCGGCCACACTTTGAGCCACATTGCACCGCCATTGACAAAAACTTCAATAAACCGTGGTAAATTTTTTGGTGCAAAATCGCACTGCAAAGTTGGTGCAATTTCAAAATTTCGTTGCAAACCGCATCGACCACACCGCATAGTTGCAATTGTAATTTAAATACAATGTCTTATATCTCTAACCATCATTCTTCAACTAAGTCCAATTTATAATAAACCATGTTCATGATTTTCTAGTTAGTATTATTAGTTTTTTATAGATAACAAACTTATAGCTATATTTATATTATTTCCAACCTCTTTCAACATGTTTTTTAAAGAGTTGGACCTCTAAATTAATCATGTTATGGTGTTTTTCTGTCAAAAATAAATAAATCATGTTATAATGTTCAAAGATATTATTTCATTTTTCATTTCAATATAAACTTTTCAACTTAAACCATTCTATAGAACATTATTTAATCAAATGCGTTGTCACTAATTTAAATAGACATTAATATCTTCTACTAATATCTATGTTCCTTTAAAACCGTCAAACCTTGAAATAATGACCGAACACGCCCGAAAACCGCATGATCATTTTATATGAAAATGGCGGTTTGAAATTATACAATCAATCGAACCGCATGTAGCAAGAAAATTTGAATTTAGCCGAAAAAATGTAAAAACACTTACCGTGGACACCTCTAATTTTGCCTAATAAACAACAAAATCCCTTCGTCCTATTTTAGATTGCTTATTCAACTTTGTTTGACTTTCGTGTTTTAGCGAAAGAAGCTGTTTATTTAATGTATAAATTGATAAAGTGACTTTAAGGAGGTGTAGAATAGATGTGAGGTAGAACTATCATACCCAATGGCGGATCCAAAATTTTAAAACAGGGAATGCACAATTATAATAATATTAAAATTAAAAATAATAAAATTCAAAATGTAAAACACGTCTTAAAAACACAAAAAACTAAATGCAAGCGATCTCATACATGAGACGGACACAAAACTAATATAAATTATTACCCACCATTTCTAAAGTGTAAGTGTTAAAACATCTCAATTATACTGGGTTCTACCATGATCGGGATTACGCTTAGTATTCTCCCTAAAAAAACTTACAAACAAAATATAAGCAAATAAAAATTTAAAAATATATAATATTAAATAGAGTTGGTCTCTAGGTGCATTAAATTAAGTATTTCCGTAGTGTATTTTAAAACATATAACTTTACCTTTGAAAGATGCAACGAGATTAAATAAAACAAATTACAAGTTTCAAAGTAAAACAAAGATTGATAATTTTCATTACTGGCAAAATTCCAAAACACAAATTTATTTAGTTTTTTTGTATGTTAAATTAATTTTCTTGTACTCTATAATGGATAATAGATATATAAGAAAAGATGTTTTGATTATTATCTAGATTTATTAGGTTGTATAATGAATTTATTAATTAATTTTGAAGTGTATTTTATTATAATATATTGATAAATAGTAAATAAAACTCATTTATATGAAAAAAAAAAAAAAAAACCGAACCGACTAGTCCTCGATTAGTCCCCGCCTAGGCGTGTTTGAAATGGTCCATGTCCCCAATTACTGCGATTTTTAAACCTACACCCATGATCTTTTCCTTCTACAATACTAAATTAATTTTAAAATCCATAAATAGTGTATCTTTTTCTGTCTCCTCTATTTGTTTCTAAATACATGCAGATAGTAAAACAGTGTTACCGTGCACCTAATATGCAACTATAACGTTATAACCAAAACAGCTAATACCTTCTAATTAAATAACTAATATTATAAAACTAATACATTTTAATGAAACAACACACACTGTATAAAAAATACACACGAAATGCAAATCAATTGCTAAAACTGGTTTACATACAAAATTGCCAATAAAAATAAGGAACAATGCAGAAAACATGTCAAAGTTATACAGAATTTGAGCATAGAAAATAGTGAGGGGTGGGAGTGCCAGATCAAAGGTACTACTGCTATTTATCATTCTTTTCTTTCCTTCCTTTTCTCTCTTTTACTTTGTTGCTTGGTAGAGATCTCTTTCTCTGAATCGTCTTGACTTGCTTCTTTTTAGTGGGAGGGATCTTCTGCTTGCTATTCTCAGATCGTCAGCGGATTGAGTTCGCACTATATCTGACTTAACTGGATTCACTTCTTCGAGTTATTTCACTTGTCCGTTACTATAACTTGCACACCCTCGTTGTCATACATCATCGTCCCTTCCAAATAAAAATACAGAGTTCAATTTTTTTGGATCAAGCATAAGAATTGTATAAGTTGCTCATTGCTTTCTGTATTGATCTAAATCTTTAGGTGATGTTTGTTTTGTGTTAAAAAACCGGTTTTAGGATCTGCAAATGTAAAACTGGTTCTACTTGGGATTTTGAAATTCGGTTTTGAAAAGTGATAACTACAACACCTATAAACCAACCATCACACTTTCCATACTATCAATTCTCTCTCCTTGCAGTTTAATATATTTAAAAGCATAACTCACATCATCCCATCATTACAATCACCCACAACAATATAAGATTACAACACCTACTGCAAAAGTTATATGGATCCTATTTAAAACCCCAAAACAAACACAAAACTTTCTATTTATCAGGATTTCAAAAAACGGTTTCCACAAACCAGTATAAACCCAAAAACAAACATTGCCTTAGCTTGCTGCATGTGTTCAATCCAGTCCCTAACCGATACATGCTAATCTCATCTACAACTAAATTGTGTTTAATGCCAAAAGAAATGCTATGCTGATGAAATAACAACAGTTTATTGTAACTTTTAAAAGGCAAATGTAATAAATCCGAGAAACTCCTGCTTTCGTAGTCACTATTGATTGTCAAAGTTATGAATTCATGCAAATCAATTCAACTAAGTGATGCATATTAAAAAGAGTAAAGAATAGGCAAACCAGCAAATAGTTACATGCCTAAGAATATATTAGCAGATATGATATGATACCTGATATCAAACAACTGGTTCACTATCCTCATCATGTTCATGTTCATGTTCTTCATCAGCTTCATCACCATTTTGGCCAGATTCAGGTGGAGCAGCTCCTCCAAACATAACAAAATCTCTCTCCGATTTTCTCTGGGATAAATTTTTTAAGAGAAAACTTCAACAACAGCTATATAAAGAACAATAAAATAATCAACAACACCACAATTTCCATAAAGAACAGTAAAATAATCATCTGAAAGACTGAACTTATGTCAGTCGTTCTTGGTGTCCAAAAAATAAAAGGTTGTTACATGGCATCAAACACATGAGCTGGTCTAATGTAAAACAGTAAAATAAAGGTTGTTACATGGCAACTATCGGCTTTGTAGTATAATAACTAATACTCTTGAATGAAACAACTAACATTGACAAACATGTTTTAATGAAAAAACTAGTACATGGTTAAAAAATACACAAAATGCAAAAAAAGTTGTGCGGTGAAAAACTTTGCCCAAAGCGTAATATGCAGCAAGCATGAGCCTTATTGGAGAAATATTCAAGTTCTTAAGCTATTCAGAGGTTGGTTATGTTTAAGTTTTAACCAGTCCTGAATTAGCGATAATGACAAATAGTAATACTGAAGAAGTTGTTAGGGAACCTTCTATGAATTGGGAAATGACTGTATCAAACCAGAAATCACAGAACCCCAACTTCAACAATCCACAAATTGGAGCGATTTTTACGATAAAACTAACTTTATCTATTTCCAGATTTAAATACAAGAATCCCACCCACATTATCAGTATCACATCTATGACAAATAATATCCTATAAGTCAACTACGATATTTCTCTTTATTTCACATTTAGGACCCAAACAAATTCATCAACTCTGCTCTAATAACGAAACCTAGTTGCTGAAATATTCTTGGTATTTGCAGTAATACATGTAAGGGAAATAACAAATCATAACAGAAGCATTTTCAAATTCCCCAATCGTTACAATTTAAATGTGTAACCTTTTTGCGGAGCTCAATTCGTTTGCGGCGTTTTGCTTCTTCCTGCTGCTGCGGCCTCTTTTCTCCTCTTCTTCTTCCTCTTGTGAAAACCACCCACAAAATCTCTACACAAACCCCCACAAAATCAATTAAATCAACGCCCAAAATTAAACTTCGAATCACTCTAAAAAGCTGAATTTGTAAATAGAACATCGGAGGAAGGAAAAAAAAACTTACTTGAGATCTTTTTCGTTGAAAGATACGGAGAGAGACTTGTTCCTGAGGGCCCTCTTTCTGATGTGGCGAGCTCTGACGCCGAGAGGACCCGGTGCTCCGCCTACATCCGTCGCCGCCGCCGCCGCATCCATTGCTAATAAAATGTTAAAACCCTCAGTATGGTTTGACCGTTTGATAGGGTTTTGGGTTAACCACCTTGGCCCATCAGCTGGGCCTTGTTGTCTTTTGACATCTCGGACTTCACATTAATACCTTGACTTTTGCGTGTATGCGTTTCACTTTCCTATTTTATTCTTTTCTCTAATTTTTTAATATTACTATTATTAAAAAAAATATATTATTATTATTATTATTATTATTATTATTATATATAAAAATTATTACTGTTATGTAAAAAAATATCACTATCACTTTTTTAAAATATATTTCATTTTCTAACGGTGATAATTTTTAAAGGATAAATCTTTGTATGCGTTCGGTGCGTATCGCTAAGCTATGAGTGCATTTTAAAAATATTGAAAGATACAATTTGTTTATCTTTTATCTTTTTGAGCAGGTGCAACTATTAATATAGAAAGATAGTTCTGGTTAAGTTCAAAGAAACAAATTAAATATTCGATATAATGTTTGTATATTTTAAAATGCACTATGAGCCAATTTGACCAAATGAAGCTTAAGGCCAATTTGGCCCGACGAGTCATGGGCATATTTAACCCGACAAATTTATTAATTTTTTTATAATTTTTTGTCTATTATAAAAAAAAGAAAATTTGTTTATTTGATGATGAATAATGGAAAATTAGAAAACAAATAATTACGCAAATGCAGAATAATGGAAAATCGGAAAACAAATAATTCTCAAATGCAATTGGAAAAAAAAAAAATACTAAGTAAAAGATTATTTTGTAATTTTATCAATTAATTTTTTTTAACTTTTAATTTTTAGGGAGTATTTTGTAATTTGTCAAGAGTTCTTTGATACAATTAATCACAATCAATAAAATAATCTGAGATTAATGTTGTCATGTACATAAGATTGTATTTTAATAATTTATAATTATAATTATAATTTTATTTTTTAATCGAGAAAATAAAGTAAATTGATTAGGGTAGAAAAATACTCGAAAAATTCTGAAAAAAAATAACGTAGTTTTGTAAAATAAATAAAATAATTTTAAAAAATCATGGCCCGGCCCGCCCATAGCCCTTGAGCCCATATTGAGGTGGACTTTGCATTCTGTAGACTTAGATTAGATGATGGGCGAAATTTGGCAATGACTAAACTACCTTGCTTTATACACATGTGACCCACTCTTTTGTGCCCAATGATGAAGAAATTTTAAAAAAGCGATAATTTTGTGTATAATATTGACAATTTTTGTGCAAAAAAGTAATAAAATTTATGTATAAACGATTTATAAGTGTTAACATTTAGGCTCACAATGGTGGTGTCTCAATTAAATTGATCATGAATTTTTAATTTTATTTTAATGTGTCTCTGGTATGTGTTTGTATATATATAATATATAGAGGTCTCAGAAAAACTTATTTCTTATGAAATTAATTTCATTTTACACATCAATTTATTTATCACGATTATCTTTTATTGTTTAATGTAAGTCATATTCTTTAATTACACTTATTGTAATATAAGTCATTCCATTCGATGTCACGATACACATTTTCTATAGTAATAAGTCGATACCTTTTGGCTTTAGTTATTTAATTATCCTTTTAATAATATAAATTATACCCTTTAACTAATTTTACAGATCCCTTATGTAAATTTTGTTCACTTTACACTTTGTAATATATGTGTATATATATATACCAATTGAGAAATTGGGACGTAACCTAACATATTGCACCTTCCTACGTACTCACTCTTAGGGCATGTTTAGAAACATAGCTACCAACTCTTTAAATCTATTTTTTTTTTCCAAAAGTTGTGGGTGACGCTCTTAAAAAAAAAAGTGATTCTCACTCCCTTTCTATTGTTTACAAACACCTCTTTTCACACTTGATTAATTTATTTTCTCTAACTATAGTATAATAACATAAAATTCGCAAAATTGCTCATGACCGAACTCTTTTTTTGGATTTTCTTGCCCTTTTATCCCTTTACGATCATTGGACAAAAAATAGTTTGGATATTTCATTTTAGGCAAAAAAAAAAGTTTATCCCATATGCCACATCACCACTTTTATGCACGTATATTTGCGATTTGATTTTCCTATTTTATTTTTTGTGATTTCATTAATTAATTCTTTTTAGATCTTTTTAACACATGGATCCTAATATGGTGGTTAGATTGAATATTTTTTAATTATTTCACGTATCAATCATTTATATTATGAAATAGAAAAGTGGAACACCAATTATAAAAATAAGAAGACACACTTGTATGAGACCGTCTTTTTACGGTGAGGCAAAAGATAAGTTGACGTTGATGCCTTTAACACTTTGAGATGGATGAGTGTGATTTGTGCTTGATTGCAAGGCGGATCAGTGAACAAAAAATATAGGGTGGGTTTGAAAGCTCCTAAAAAATACGATTATAATAAATAATAGTCTTTTTTTTACATAGTCATGCCCTATGATTCTTTATCCCGATAAAATTCATCGATAACAGAATCATGATCGATTAATCTTCAAACAATTCTCTCTCAATGTAGATAACTATAGAATCGATGGTAATCACTTTCCATTTTGTTTGAAGAACACTCTTCACATGCTTCATTCTTTGAAAATGCCCGTTAAATTACGTACGAAGGGTAGCGGGAAGTGTCAAAACAAGGTGAATCAACCTCGTAATCATAGTATATGATTCCGTCTTGTTTATCTCGACCAACCGGGATAATTCGATAGTTGACAAATTAAGAAAACTTTCCTTAGAAAAACATATCAACTTTGTAATGTTGTAATTCAACTCTCAAGCAATAGCATTTCTTGATCGTTAAAATCATCGAGGATAAAATTTATCTACGAGATCATAAATATGATCTCCGTTAAACAACCCGAAGTTGTCTTTTCGGATCGAAGCGCACTAAACTTAAGAAGTTCCACCGCCTCATCATTGAACCTACTAATGATTCCATTCACTGTGTATTTATTTTCGTTAAAGACATCAAATTGGTAATGATGTCCAAACGTGATAACATCCACTTGTTGACATGAACGCATACATACCCGTTTCATGGCGATCATCCGTTTTGGTATAAGCGATGTGATATTCTCTACAAACTAACCTTCGACATGTGCTGAAGACAATCAAAACCTTCATCCCTCAACAAGTTAAGTAAACTTTTGAGTGTTTGAGACAAGATCCATTGCATTCAAGATATCAAGAGACTTTTCTAACAAAAAGATCGACAAAAGATATCTGAAAGTCCCAAAATTTTATTCATCAAGTGTAGAATGAATACAAACTCAAAAGACCTCATTACCATCAAACACCCATAAAACTTCACCACTAGACTAAGAAGAACCTCATCCGGACATATATTGAAACGGTAATCACCACACCATACATATCAATCAACTACACCGTGGAATCAAAATGAGAACTCCAACATGTTTCTCCTGACGATGAGACTACCCATTTGATTAGCACCTCGCTTTTTCACGTTCTCCACCGTAGCTATCTTTCTGCAATTTCCATAAGCTTGAGTGGATTGTACAATACGATGACGCTAGGAGAAGCACCAACACTATTACGATCTTATTCAAAGGCGAAAAAGAAACAATAAACTTGTCGAACTTTTCCACCTCGCAGCAACTAATGCTAATTGCAACTCGATGAGCAAAACAATGAACATGATACGCATAAGGGCAATCTCTCAAAAAAGGGCTTGTAATCCATTCCATACACTTTCACCCATATTGTTTCGCTCCATTGCCCTTGACCCCGATATTGCATATTTGTAGGTTATGTCAACTCAACACAAGACATATTTCTTTCTTGATTGTTACAACAGTAGTATCTTTGACATGTACAATGTAAAAAAAAAGCTCTTTCAAAATACCATTAACATCAACAAATCTTAACACAATAACCATTTGTTCTTTGTTGGATCATCTTTAAACTTCATCAACTAAAATGCAAAACTTTGAATCACCAATATCCTCGCGGATTTTGTTTCTCACCCCACTACCAAAGATGCTCAAAATCTCTTTTTTGAACTATTCATGATATATACTTAAGATTTAAAAGGCATTCTCTAAAACAACTTCATTAATTTTGGTATTAATCCCTCCCCAAAAGCTTAATCAATTCAATGAGATTACCTCGATTTTGGAAGATACTGACACATCATGCCCCTCTCAAAGCACATGCTTGCCAAAATAAGATATTGAAGACAACAAATTGTAGTCATAACCCGCAGACGATTTCTCTTTTTCCTCTTTTCGGTTTTTCACGATTAATAGCTTTGTCGATATCTTTGAGAGGCGTTCTTTAGGGGGAGTTCATGTAAACCCTTTGCTTTCTTTGTGTTTGTGAATCGACATCCCCACATATTTTAAAAATGAACACCTCTTCCCGTCATTGACCACTTTTCCCAACTATCGAACCCGCTTTAAAGTAAATGCTAACTTATATTATTCAAATTATCAAATATGAAGCACGGAAAAGCCATCTGTAAAGATAGTTTGAGGTGAGCTACTCTAAGGAAATTGTGAAACCACTTCTTTTGAAATCGGCGATTCTCAATTCCATCAAAGGTTGGCTTATATTCTTCCAAATTGGGTTGAAATTTTCATGTAAAGCTCTCCTTATTTCATCTCTTTGATTAACAAGATGTTCACAAATTGGAATACGTTTAAACGGATCACGCTCAAGTGAATTAAGATCAATTTCAATTCTTTGGGATTGAGGAGGTTGAACATCGGGAGGTGGAGCTACGCTATCATTGTTAGATGTAGATCTCCCCACTTGTCATAGGCTCATTCCGTTTGAAGTTAGTGAAGAGTGACTTGATAATTTTCCTTTCTTCGACTTCTTGATTATCCGTCACCTTATTCTGAAAATTTAAAAGTTATATATTATGTTATTATTTTAGCACCCATCTCGAAACTCAATATACTACTTCCCCAAACTCTTTATATAAATATTAAAACACTAGTATTAAAACACTAATCCACTCACCTGCATTGACTTGTGTGCAATATTATTTTCAATTAAAACTTATCTTTCTCCCAAAAAATCCCATTCAACCAATGTACTAGCATGCCATGTATGTAAAATTACAATTATAATTGAGAAATCTTTAGAAAAAATATTCTAATGATTAGTCAAAACCAACAAATAAATATGCATATAGGTGTTACTTCTTGTGACACCGCATATATAAAAATTCTCCTCAAAAATTCTTTCCCCAAAATTTCTCCTCAAAATTCTTCTCAAAATTCTCTCCCTCATTGACATATATAAAATTCTCAAAATTCTTGCCCCTTTGAAACTATGCACCAAAATTTAGTGAAATGTTCTCAAATAGAACAACACAAAACTATGCACCAAAACAAGAAGAACACAAAACTATAGCAATTTTAAAAAAGGGAAGCATCCAAAATTTACCCAGGGGAATCAAGTCTTGAAGAGATAAGAGAGAAATTGATGGGCGCCGGACAGAGGAGGAAGCGGCTGAGGTGGCCGGGCAGAGGATCGCTATGTAATCCAGGCAGACGGAGGATCAAGATTACCTATTTTGGAATGAGGTTGCAAAAACCCGAGTTGACCTTTAATTAATTCAAATTTTAAATTATTTAACAAGATATATATTTACAATTTGCAATTTATTAACTAAGACATGAGTAGCCTAGTGGTGAAGGATTAACATTCGGTTGTAGAGGTTGTGTCTTCGACTTTAGTTGATGCCAAGTTTAATTTTTTAATGGTAAATATTTTTTCCCCAAAATTCGAGAGTGACTCTGCCCCGTCCGAAATTTCACAAAGCCATCCGCTTCTTGATTGTCTCTCGCCTCTACGAGATTGTTTTAAATATGAGTTTTTAATCGAATAGGTAATCTCATTTCCTTAATTTGACATTAAATTTTAATAATAATAATAATTCCAAAAAGAAACATTGTGGGCGGTTGGTGATTTAAACCTAGAGTCGACCGATGATAAAGAGCACAAAATAAAATAAAAATAAAATCGAAGGCCAAAACTAACACAGGAAAACCGAGCAAAGAAGATAACGTCCAAAAGCGATAGAAAGAACCACATATTTCCGCCACGTGGCGGATACACCCACTACTTCCACAAGCCAACCTTCCATTTTCCCTCACAACATCTCTCTCTCTTCTCTCCATTACCACCAATGGCGAGCCTCTCAAGCTCCATGTTCAGCCCCACCACCGTCCTCCCCGCAAAACCACCGCCGCCACCCTCCCGAACCAGCCGGCGGTATTCGAGGCTCAAAATACTCCCCTTCCGCACGTGGCAGGGTCACATGCATGGCGTCGTACAAGGTGAAGCTGATCACCCCGGATGGAGAGGTGACGTTCGATTGCCCGGACGACGTGTACATCGTGGACCAGGCGGAGGAGCAGGGCATCGAGCTGCCCTACTCGTGCAGGGCGGGGTCCTGCTCCTCCTGCACGCCAGCAAAAGTGGTCAGCGGCACCGTTGACCAGGGCGACGGCAGCTTTCTGATGAGCAGATTGACGAGGGCTGGGTGCTGACGTGTGTCGCCTACCCCACTTCCGATGTGGTTATTGAGATGCACAAGGAGGAGGACATTGCTTGAATCTTGATTAATTAATTTATGTATGTAATTTTGGTATTGACTCTCTTTTCTCGGTGAGAGAGAGATTTTGTTATGTGGACAAGTCATGAATATAGGGTTTTTTTTGAGAGGTAAAAATGGAATATATTGATTAAAAACAAAGGGGTACTTAACATCATTTTACAAACAGTGACAAATGCCAACTATAGTTTCTTAGGGATACAGGTTAAAGGTTGTGATTTAATCATAGTACAAAACACAAAAAGAGGGAATGGGTAATGAGATGGAATTCATTTCAAGAACTAAACTCGACACAATGAAACTGTATCCAAAGTGTGTTGACCATCTTTGAAGATTCTTTGACATTCCTAAATTTTCACAAGTTCCAAATGGTGCATAGCCATACAAGACTTCGATTTTCCTCTTGAGCATTTTCACCGAAGCCATGGCTAGTGAAGTGCTCTTTTATGACTGGAAGAATATAATGGGCCATTGCCAAGCCAACGCGAAATAGCACTCCAAATGGTAAGAGCCGATGGGCATGAAGAAGGAGGTGTGAAGAGATTGAAGACAGCTTCCTGAACCGGGCATACCCCCTTATCGCCCCACCGAGATAATTCTTTTTAATGTTTGTCTTTGTAGAATTCTCTCTCCGGCCCACTTAAAAATGTCGATACTTTTGAGGAGCCTTTCCACCAAAGCTTCTTCCATGGAAAGTCCCCTCCTAGTCCCTTTGAATCATACGAGGGCAATGATATTGTACATGTCATGTCTTGAACTTCCCATCGGATGATCTGTTCCAACACCCGCAGTGGAGTAGCCCTCCCATATTTTGTACCTAGAAATCAACTCCACAAATCCACAAACTCAAGCATTTCGGAAAGATTAAAAAATGCGCTCCCAATTAAGAGACCAAGACGACCCATCACTTGACACACATCCTCTCACCCACTCATTTTTTCGGGCAAAAATAAGATATAGATTAGGAAAGCATACCTCACGTGATCGACTCTTTTTCCATCCAAGGATCGACCGAAACGAGCGCACTTCCGTTTCCCTAATTTGAAAGCTACATTGTTCCTAACTAACCTACCAACTGGACTTGACCACAACTCTCTTATCTTTCCACCACAATGACCATTTTCCGGACACAACACTATCATTGATCCCCAAGATGGGTACATACCTAGACCTAATGTTGTTGACCCACAAGGACTTTTTCATCAAACACCCATCTCCACAGCCACTTACAAAGTAATGCTATGTTAAAAGTCCTCACATCTCTCACCCCCAAGACCCCAGACCCTTTTACTTTTGCATCTGACACCCACTTGACTCAAAGCAATTTTCCTAATGGGACCCTTGCCCCCCAAAGAAAATTTCTCACGAATTTTTGTGATGGTTTTAATGACACACTTCAGTGCTTTGAAAAAAGGGAGGTAAGTAACAGGAGAGTCCAGATAGAAACGAAATTCAAAGAAATAGTAATTCTTCCCCAGATACATTCTTCCTACCCAACCGATAACTGCGGCGGAACCGATCAATCAATGGCTTCAAACCTTCTTCTCCTGAAATTTGTACCAATAGGAAAACCAGATAAGTGGCGGTAGTTTTCCGATTTGCATCCCAAAATTTACTCGAATGATTCAATAGATCTTAGAAATGATGTTGACCCCCATGTATTGAGCTTTTCCACGAGCCCAGGAGCCTTAACTCAAACAGCGGAGAACCCCTTTCATTGTTTTTTGCATTCTCTCACGATGCTTTTCCCCCACCAATCTTGTGTCATCGACAAATTGTAGAAAGACCGATAGGAACCTTGTCTCTTCCATGAATATAGGGTTTTAATTGGAGTTTGATCGATCCATACCTTGTGAAATTACTATGTTAGATAATTTAATTTAATTAGAGCATTAATCCTGGATAAAGGGAGCAATGCGAACCTCCGCTTTTGACCATGATTTTTGTGGTGGAGCTGCATCAAAATTAATGTTTTCAGTGGTATTCCTAGAGTTTTATTTCCCTTATTTAAACCTTAATAAAATAAAATGCAACTGGGCCTACAAAATAAGATATAAAAGCCCAACAGAGTTTAAACAACTAAATGGGCTAAGGTATGGTGCTATTTTGTTTTGATGATAGGAATGGGTTTTACGAAACCAACCTTGGCATTTTGAAGGTTCTTTGTTTGCCATACAACTATTGACAGGGATGGAGCAACCTTCTACGATCACCATTTCCGAGCTAGGCTTCTTTTTTTGGGCGAGGGCTTGCAATCTTCAATGGAATGTCATAAGGAGGATGTGATACGGTCAGTGGCGAAAAAAGTTGGCAGATTAGATACTAGTGTTATATTTCACCAAAGAACACAATTATATATGGTGATTTAATCCAGTTTAAGGTTTACATTGATATTTCAAAAGCCATTGATGCGGGATTTCATATTCGATTTGGGTGGGAGCAAATGTGGATACCAGTTAAGTATGAATCCTTCCGTCGTACTATTATTATATATCGTGGAAGGATTGGCCATTTCTTCAAAATTGTAATGGAGTTTGATCGGAATGCATCATCAGACCGGATGAGATGAAGTATGCACTGTAAGACTATCTTTATCACGATTCATTTCAATAGAATTAATAAACGATTCGTTTTTCTGCCATTAAAACACTCTGATTCTAACTCCAATCCAATTTTTCTTCTTTTTTATCTTTATCAACAATTCAGCAATCTAAAATAATTTTTCTTTTCTATTATTTAATAATTATATTTATTTGTAATAGATTTTATTATATTAATAAGGTGATATATTTAAATTATTTAATTTTTAAAATTCGTTATTTTAATAAAAAAAAAAAAAGTACTATGCACTTAAAATAAATTACAATTTTAATAATTAAGTTTAAATTACAAAATTAGAATACAAAGCTGTAAATAAATATATCAAGTTGCATATAGATCGTAAAATACAACAATTTGAAAATAAAATTACATTTAATTATCGGTAATTTTTATCATATATATTCAATCAAATCATTTTTAAGAAGCGGTATGAACTTACTTTAATGAGAAGTTGTTTCACCGTGTCATATAAGCGGATAGACTTGCAATCGTCGGGTTGATCATTCAAAACTTTGATCATCATTCATGGGATCATCAAAAAAAAAAATTATGTTGGATCATGATAAGTTTGGTATGTGTCTCGTTCGTCCTCCACTATCATATTGTGCATGATGATCTGAAGCCATCATAATTCTTTCCATCAAAAGCTTATCCCGAGACAAGACATGAAATTGAAGGAAATGCAAAAGCGAGCTTGTAGAACTCCAAAATGCTCATGACATCTTTTACGCCAACCTCTTGGTGTTGACGAATAACGTGTGCTTTCTAGTTTGTGGGCGTAATTAGCGAGCCAGTCTGACCCATGAAGGATATATGCCATCGGTTAGATAATATATGCTCTATCATTTCCACTACCATTCACGACATAACTAACCTTTGGTGCTCGACCTTCCAAGACATCATCAAAAAGCTGGAGATCGGGGAATGCGTTAATATCATTCTGTGGCGTGCTGGTGTTCTAAAAAAAAGCATACCATATCCATAAGTCATATGATCAACAACTTCCAAAATGTTGTTGGTTTCCACTTCTCACATATATTATCCTGTGTCTTGATAGAACAATTTTTTCATTCCATTTGCATGCAATCAATATTACCTATCATGTCGGGAATCCACGTTGTTCCCGACGCGAAATAATCTTGCCAAATCTTGTTCATTGGGCTTTAAAAGTGAAATCGTCACCAAAGCGCGGAAATGATACCTTCTCGAACTTCATGAGAAACTTGCCTTGTCGGCTGCGCTCGTTAAATGAAAGTATTCATCAACGACATAGTTGATATCCGTCCTTGACACCCTCATGCTCCGGTACATTTACGTAATGGTGAACTTTATCTCACGCAATGGCATCATGTCTTGTTGAAAATATCGTCATTGGCGGTGTATTTTCGTTTATGAAGGAATACATGTTTTTAGCATCCCGAAATCTACGTCGAAAGATTTGAGGAGTATATCGGTGTGTCAACAAAGTAGTGATTCATCAAACGTTTCCTCGCAACTCGTTCCTTTCAAAGCCTTCTTCTAGCTCTAAGTGGGATCTCAGCCGTTGATTAAGATTATTTAAAGGAGATCCTACGTGATCTGATCATGTGGCGATTCGATGAAATGCATTAACCATTCATCAAATTCGATGAAATTAAAGAATCAAACTCGAATGGTTATACATTGTTTGATTTTTATTGAGAGACATTTGGAAAGTGGAAGAAATTATTTGAAAGAAATTATGCTTGAGAAAAAGGGAGAAAAAGATAGGGATTTATTGTAAGTACAATGTGGTTTGAGATGATATATATAGAAAATGAAAGTGAAGATAAACTTCAATAAAATGAAAGTCTAGATGGGTAGAACTTTGGTGGAGGTACAACATGTGTATTAAGGGAAGTGTTGACTAATTCATATATTTTTTTAGTTATGCAACATTATTCTTTGTATCTTTGCGTTTACTTTGTATTTAATTTTCCTTTGATTTGGTTTCCTCTAATTCACGGAAACTTCTTTGTACATGATTGTATATATTTCAATCTTCTAATCACCAAACAAAATTGATTTCCTAATCACGTTCACACATGGTATCGATGAAGGGAAAGATCCTAAACCCCTAATCCTACACGGCCGCCGCCTTCTGCCGCCGTTCTTCCCACTCTGATGCTGAAATGCGGATCGCCTCCCCACTCGCGTTCATGAAATTAACTCTCTCTCTAGTCAATCCGATGGCAATCAAACCTCTGTAGACCTATGCGGTTAACACCGCGGTAAATGGTGCCTGCCGAACTTCGATTGAGAACTACATGATGTGGCGTTGTTAGTATCTCTACATGGGTGAGTGTGACATCACCGGCCACACTGGATGGAACCGTCTCTCCTCCTCCGCCCATCAATTAAAATACGGTGTTCAAAATACCGATCCCTGAGTTTGCTTAATGGCGATTAAAACAAAGAAAGAAAACTTCTTGGCGTTATCTTAACGTCGCTATCAAGGATGATATATTGAAATCTCGTACCAAAACCTCTTCGTCGTCTTGGCGTGGCAAGCCCTAGAAACTGTCTTCTCTGATTAAATCTGCTCTCGAACTTCGTGATTAAAGGGAAAAGAACTTAACTTTCGCTTTAGCCTTGTGTCTGCTCCGTCGGCGATTGTGGTGAAAATTCAAAACTCTTTGTGATCAATTGTCCTCCATTGGCGGCACATTTGATGACTCCGACAAGACCACTTTGGTTCTTACGTGGTTTGAGTGCTTTCGAGTTTACTGACTTCTTGAAAAACACTTCAAATGGCGGTATCTCCCGTCCTTTATTTCCGTGATCTTGTCGAGAATGGCTGATGCGATCTTATGCGAGGCTATGGAGGTAATTGATCCTCATGCTGCCTTTACAACCACTAACAGCGATTGGCAGCGAGTCAACTCAGCAACCTTGCGGAAGTCGATCCGAAGTAGCCCGCCAACTTAGATCCCTCGGCAATGAGTGGCAACTCAAATGGATTCGAGGGGCGATGTAGAACCAAGGCAAAGCAGAATTGGTGGGCGTGCATAATGGTCCTATTTGCCAAGATTTGTAAATGCGAGATCTGTATAGATAAATACCCACAATTCTCAATGCTCGCCAGGCAACTTTTTCGCAAATCTAGCACAAGCATTCAACTCTCAGGCACCTTTGTTTACGATCCCGCTCTGTTGGTATTTGACCTAAAGGGTGCCTCTCTGCTCACATAACGAATCGACCTGCGCACTTGACTCTTATGAGCCATATTTCGTAGCGGTTCAAAAGAATTGTCGTGGGAATTTTTACATATTTCGTGTTGGCACTAAATCGATTTACGATGATGTTAAATTGCTCGATGTTTTAGTCAGGCTCACATAACCAAAAACACCGTATTCATCAAGAACCGACATCCGATTTTCCAAAGGGCGTCATTTTTTCGATAAATTCTTTGCAATCGAATCCCGTGACAAAGAAAATATTGTTAGCAGGTAGATGTGATGTGGTCTATACTTACTTGATCGAGGTGTTCCAACTTTGGTGGCGGCGATCAAGTCAAAAATCGAAGAAGGCAGTTTTGATTTATAGCACTTCTTTTGAGGCATGTCCCATTTTCAATTATTTGGCATTAAATAAATTAGGGCATTTCTCATCCTTACATTTTACCCGAATCCACGGTGTTTGTGAATCTTGTCGGTTGGCAAAGAGTAGCGATTATCTTTTTAGGTTGAATGATAAGCGTGCTACATGCTGTGCTTGAGTTAATTCACTTTGTGATTTGAAGGTCTGCACCTATTTCTACTAATGATGGTTTCGTTACTATGATGCTTTTTGTGGATGATTGATTGGCGTTTTTTCTTGGATTTTTCATGCGTGTAAAATACGAATTTTTATAATCGTTAGTCCGTTTCCAAAGTTTGTCTGTCAATTCTCTAGTGCCTATCAAAAGTCTTTGAGTGATGGAAGTCTTGAATTAAGTAAATCTTAAGTCACATGACTTTATCACGGCTTCATGGCATTAAATCATCGTTTGTCGTGTCCTTATACTCCGCGGCAAAATGGATAGGCTGAGCAAAGCTTGTCGTCGTATTTACGAGCGGACCTTTCTATGCTTTATCACGCACATGCAGCATCTCTCTGGTTAGATGCTTTTTTGCCACAACGGTATATATCATTAATCGTTTACCATCTTCCATTTTATCGGCATATCGCCCTTTGAGCTACTACATGGTTTTAGCTCAAATTTGTAAATTTCAAACCTTTAGGTTCTTGGGTATTTCCTTTCTTAAGAGATTATCTGAGAAAATAAATTGGCGCAGCGATTAGATCCATGCATTTTAAGGGATATAGCGGTTCTACAAGGGTTTTTCGTTGCTTTGATCGAGACCTTTTTCGATGCTTCGTTACTCGTCATGCTCAATTTGATGACTCTTATTTCTGCTTTTCACGAGCTCCTTCAGCGTCAAAGTTCAGGATCTCTGATTACGATTTCTTGAAGCTTGGGGTCTTCATTGAGGTGACTCTTCCCTCGACCGCCCACACATTAGCCGCTCTAAGCCCCCATTCAGCCGTACATATGTTTTTTACCCCGAAATGAATCGACCATTAATCCGGTTTGCTACTTTGGTTGAAACGACCCGCCCCCGACCCCTATCCTTTGCCAGGCGCCCGAACAGCCTACACCGCCCGACCCGGCAACATTGTCCTTTGTCGTCAGCCACCTCGTCCGATGACCCGCGGGCCAAAGGGGATCTTGAAACCCGTTATCCTGTCAATCTTGCTTCCCACAGCTCTACCTCTGCGCTCCTTCTTGCCTCACGGGCCGTGGCTTCAAAGGCGCTGCTAAATCCCCCAGTGGTTAGGCATTGTATGCGAAGAAGTGTTCAATCAATCGGGACTTGGGAGCTAGTTCCTCGACCTCCGGACAGCGAACATTGTTGGTTCCAAATGGGTATTTTGAACAAAAGTTTCATGCGGATGGCTCGCTTGAACGTCATAAGGCTCGGTTAGTTGCTCGGGGTTTCACCCGGATCCACGCATTGATTTTCATCATACTTTCGACTGTTGTTAAAGAAATTTTGCCCTTTATTAAATGTCGTCTTGGCTCTTTCGGTCGACACCTTTTAGTATCTTAAATCAATTGGATGCTCCGAGCGCGTTTCTCAATAGCAATCTTGACAAGCGGTTTTCATGTCTCCAGCCCTGACTTTGTGGATGCTTTCGGTTTCAGAATCATGTTTATGTAAAAAAAGGCTCTTCTGGACCATGGCTCCACTTGCTTGGTTTCAGCGTTTTGTACATATCTATTAAGTTTGGGCTTACGCGGTCGTTGGTGTGATTCATCTTTGTTCCATCTTTCTCGGTAAGTCTGTCATTTTTCCTTCTATTTATGTAGGCGACATCATTATTCTGAGGAAGTAATACGCCGTAACAATTTTATTTCGTACTCGTGAGAATTTGTATCAAAGATCTCGTGACTGGCTTCTGCTTCTCTTGGACTTGGGTTTCTTACACTTGGATGGACTTTTTTGTTGGGCAAACCAAATGCGCTCATGACATTTTGGGCGTCTTTGGCGGATTGACTCAAACCCGTCAGCGACTCCTTGGCGGTGGAGAGGTCTTGTTAGTAATAGTTCTTCGCTCCGTGATCCTATTATCGCATTCTCTCTTGTTGGTGCTCTTCAATATCTCACTATCACCGCCCGACTTATCATATGCTTTAAATCTTGTGAGTCGGGTTCCTCCATTCTCCTACACGGATGATCACTTGGGTCATCAAGAGGATTCTTCGTTAAATAAAGGGCACAACATTATGGTCTCTCCTTTCGTAAGATCCTCGAGTATTCAATTGTGGTTACTCGGATACCGATCGGGCTCGATGTATAGAGACACGTCGTTCAACTTATGGTTACTCCATCTTCCTTAGGGTAATCTTGTTTCTTGGAGTGCAAAGAAGCCCACGGTTGCTTTCGTTCAAGTTGTGAGTCGAAATACCGTGCTATGACAAATGCTTGAAAATTTAATTAGTTTGGGTATCTAATCTTCTTCGAGAGCTTCCGGATGTTGCCTCGCTACCGACTGTTTTGCTTTGTGACAACCAAAAGTGCTATCTTTCTCGGTCGAGAATCCACATTGCTCACAAGCGGGCTAAACATTGATCTTGATTATCATTTTTAAGTGAACTGGTGTCTTCAAGGAAACTTGCTACTAGATTCGTTCCATCTCATCTTTAGGCTGGAACATCTTCACAAAGAGCCTTATAAACCCGGCCTTTGAAGCTTCTTAGATTTCAAAGTTTTGTGTTTGCTTGCATCCCATTAGCGGCTTGCCCAGGGGGGTAAATAAGGGAAGTGTTGACTAATTCATATATTTTTTGGATTGTACATATTCTTTGTATCTTGCGTTTACTTTGTATTTAAAATTTTCCTTTGATTTGGTTTCCTCTAATTAGGAAACTTCTTTTTACATGATTGTATATATTTCAATCTTCCTAATCACAAAACAAGGGTGATTTCCTAATCCATTCACAATGTATTCAATATATGATGGCAGGAGCACCCGTGAATATTTGATTGCATGTGAATAAATATTAAGGATTAGTCAATCCCGTTGCACTAATTAGGCAGATTGTAAATAATTAGTGTATCAGGCATTAATTGTATAATTGACCAGGTTTAATGCCTTGTTTTATTTCCTTGTAAATCTTATAAATTATCTCTTTAAATAATATTAATCCTAATCACACGATAATTATCGGTGATATCAAATCATCACATGGTATCAATAAAACCTTTGAAAACCCTAAGAAACGGCATCTCTCTTCTCCCCTCGCGTGACTCATTCTCTGCGCCTCCTTCTCAACCGATTTTTTTCTGGTTGTGCGACCACGTCCCGTCGCCTCTACCTTTCTCTGAGTTCACACGACGACCTGGTCTCCGTCGTCCTCTTTCTTTTCTCTTCACACCTTCCGTAATCTTCCATGGCTGTCACAGATCAGACCTCAGCGATAGGCTTCAGTCAATGCCATGATCACTTGGTTAGCGCCCGTGAAACGGCCTCCCTCCAACTTTTCTCCTTTGGAAGCATCAACTCGACACGATGCTCATGTGCTTCGAAATTGGGGGCTTTAGCGATGGCACCTCAGGAACCTACTGCCGCCGCCGGCATCGGCAACAGATATTGCGACATGGCGCAAGAAGATCGCAAAATCCTCTCGGTTATGACACTTCCCTCTGAAGAAACCTTGCCGGAAATTCTTGGTTGCAAGACCTCTAGGGCGGCGTTCCTTGCCCTAGAGTCCGTCTTCGTTCATGCCTCACTCTCTCGTGCCAATCAACTGAGAGCCAGAGTTGTTTTTCTCTTCGCCGAGACAACCTTTCCTGTAGATGAATTTTAGCAAATTCAAATTTGTTGCGATCAATTGGCCGCTCTTGGCCGTCCGGTCGATGACGCTGACAAAACTCACTGGTTCCTGCAGGGGCCTCGGTCCCTAATTCCTTCATTTCGCCGACATTCGCCTTGCACTCTCACCTGTGCCCTCGTTTGCCGATCTGCTTTTTATCAAGCAAACCAATACGATCTCCTCATGCGGTCCATGGAAGGATCCGCTGCGGCACCCTTTCTGCCTTTTGTTTGCGACGGACAATGGTCGTTCTTCATCCGAGAGCCACTCCACAGGTGGACAGGGTCGTGGCTCTCACGGCAATGTTGGGGTTAACTCTACAGGTGGACAGGGTCGTGGCAACTCCATGGCGGACGTGGGGGTGCAAAACTTACGTTCCCCAATGCCAAATCTGTAAAGGGGGCACTACGCCGACAAATGCCCCCAATATCTTCAGGCTCGCTCCACCTTCTCAAAATTCATTCTCAGCTCATCTTGCACGCCTTGCTCAGGATTTCACGCGGCCCGTGCAACATTTCAGAAGGCTAATTCTGATTGGTATATGGATTCAGTTGCATCGGCTCACATGACTCCGCAGTAAGTCTACTTTTGGATAACGCAGGCCATATAATGGTAATGGCAGTGTTTTAACATATTGGCTCTAAATGATTTATCTCGTAATGTTAAATTGCTAAGCGTGCTTGTTGTTCCCATTTGACTAGAATCTATTATCCATAAACAAGCTCACCTCTGATTTTCAGTGGATGTCATCTTTTCCGACAATTCTTTTGCCATTCGAATAAATGGGACCAAACAGGTTTTGGCACAAGGAAGGCGTGAACATGGGTATGCTACGTCTTAGAAAAGGGGCATTCGGGTTGGTTCTTCTTTTACGATTCCGTACTTTAAAGCTAGTTTTGATTTATGGCATACGTTTGGAGCATGTCCCGTTTTCTGTATTTCTGCATTGAATAAGCTAGGACATTTATCGGTTTCATCTATTTTTGCCGAATCCTACTTTTGTGCTCTTCTTGTCCCGTTGGCTAAAACCAAGCGATTGAGGTTTTCCTTAAATGAGAAACATCTTGATTACGTGTGACATTATACATTGTGATTTATGGGACCAGCCCTGTTTTTACTACAAATGGATTTACATTATTATTGTGTTTTATTGATGTTATTGCGGTTTCACAGTTTATACCTTCGTGCTAAATGAATTCTTTGAGGTGTTTATGCGCTTTCATAAATTTGTATACCAATCAATTTTCTAGTACTTATAAAGGTATTCGGAGTGATGGTGGTCTTGAGTTTGTCAACACTGCGTGTCCGTGACTTCATGAATTGAATGGTATTCTTCCTTGAATGTCTTGTCCTTATACTCCCAATGACAGTCGGTGAAGCGTAAACGCCATATCTTTGAAAGCGGGGTTATCAATGATGTTTCACTCTCCTTTATCCGGCTTTTTTTTACGGTTTGATGCTTTTTACTGCAACTAGTCTACATTATCAATGATTTTACCTTCAACTATCTTGGTAACAAATCCCGTATAAACTTCTCTTTCACTTTCTGCTCCTAGCTTCTCCTCATTTAAACCCCTTTTTTAGTTGCAGTGTCTATCCTTATTCTACGTGACTATCTGTAACAAGTTGATGTCTCGCGTGCGTCCATCATTTTTTGGGCTACACTTGACTCTTTAAAGGTTTTTCGATTTTCTGATCCTGATTCCGCTTCATCTTTCATCTTTCGTCATGCCTAGTTTGATGAAACTCAATTTCCTTTCTGGCATGGTTAAGAACAATGACACTTCTACTCTTGAAATATCCTCTTTTATGGACCCCTTCATCACCTTCTGGCCAAGGTATTCATCTCAGTCCGCCCCGAGACTCCATCAGCACAAACCATCTCCTCCGTGCACACTTTGTCCCGACTCTTGACGACCGCCTTCCTCCGCGTTGAGCCTCATACCCCTCCTTCGCTCATCAATCTCTACCTGCTCCGCCTTCCTCCGCTGCCTCATCCCTATGACGACTGGCGGCTCGGGCTGGTATATTGCATTTTCTCGGTATCCGGTTTGATATTGCCACCACTTCTTGCTTCGGCTTTTTGGCATCTCGGAACCTCGTGGTTTCAAATCAGTTATTAAGTCTCTCTGAGTGGCTTGCGACAATGCAAGAAGAAATAGGCGTGCAAGCTCTATAAGCAGACACGGGATCTTGTTCTCGTCCGCAGGATACTAACATTGTTGGCTCAAAATGGGTCTTAGGGTGAATATCCTCTGATGGTTCAATTAAGGCGTCTCAAGGCTCGTCTCGTTGCTCAAGGCTTCACACAAATTCCAGTCGGACTTTGGTCCTACCTTGGGTCCCGTTGTCAAGGCTTCCACGGTTTGTATCATCTTAGCCTTATCCGTTCAACCTGTTGGTCTCTACGTTAAGCTAGATGTCAAAAATGCCTTTTCTAAATGGTGTCCGCCACATAAGCGGTTTTCATGGCTCCAGCGGCGGGTTTTGTCAGCCCCTATATCCGGATCATGTTTGTCGTCTTGAAAGGCACTCTATGGCCTTCGTCAAGCCCCTCTTGCACGGTTTCAACGTTTGATTGCATACTTACATAGTCTGTGGCGAATTTCTTCTTGATCGCTTTCCGGACTCATCATTGTTCTATCTTCATCCAGGTAGCCTGTCATCTTCATGCTTCTCTCGTTGATGACATTATTTTATTAAGCAATGATCCTGCTATGTACGTCACTTCATTGATTGAACATGCGAATTAGCTATTAAGGACCTTGTAAGCTCAACTACTTTCTCGGCTTAGGTCTCTTACATCTTCGGCGGCTTTTTGTTGGTCGAATTAAATATGGCGAGATATTTTGAACCGTGCAAAAGTACTCAACTCGAAACCCTCTTTGCAACACCTCTTGCACACAGTGAGGTGCTTATTGGTCTAGTTCTCCTTCCGGTTACCCCATTATACCACTCTTTAGTCGGTGCTTTGTCTCACAATCACTTTGTACGATCTCTCATATCTTTGTAAATCTAAATAGCAGATTTCTACATGCTCAGCGGAGATCACTTCTCGCGATTAAGCGAATCCTCCGCTTCGTTAAGGGAACTATTCTTTGGTCTCGACTTTACCGCTGTCGATTCCTCCATTACCGACTACTCGGATCTTGATTGGGCTCGGTATTACCGGAAACCACGACGATCAACCTATGATTCCTCCATTTTCCTTGGTGGTAATCTACCGTTTCTTGGAGTGCGAAAAACAACAAGTATGTCGTTCAAGTTGTGTCGAATATCGTGCTCTAGCCAATGCTACCTCTTGTATTTGTTTGGCTCACGAACTTTACTTGAGAACTCAAACTCTTTAATACTTGGCCCGTTCTTTTGTGACAACAAGAGTGCCTTGTTCATAGCCAAAATCCAGTTGCTCATAAGCGGGCCAAGCATATTGACCGATGTCACTTTGTTCGCGAACTTATTTCCTCGCCGACTATCCACTCGGTTTGTTCCATCTCACTTGCGACACCGCACATCTTCACCAAAAAGTCTTTCACGTCCAACTTTTGAATTTCTTGGTCCAAGCTGCGTTTAGCACATCCACATAATGCTTGCGGGGAGTATTAAGATTCATCAACCACGTTGCACTAATTAGGCAGATTGTAAATAAATTAGTGTATCAGGCATTAATTGTATAATTGACCAGGTTTAATGCCTTGTTTTATTTCCTTATAAATCTTGTAATTATCTCTTTAAATAATGACTAACCCTAATCAAACGATAATTATCGATATCAAATCATCACAATAAAATGAAAGTTGATTGGCATAATGGACATAATGGACAAAAATAGAAGTCTAGCTTGAACTTTGAATGACCCGTGAAGAAAAAATGTGATGATTACACAATGGACATAACTTAATAGTTTAATTACAAAATTGATTTAATTACAAAAATAAAAATAAAATTAATTGGCATGATTTAATTACAATAACGAAGGCATTGAACAAGAATAACTCGAAAATAATGGTCAAGAATAAATAATTAGACGTCATAATTAAAATAACCCGATTATAAATTAACTAAAACCACGAATAAATTTTTTTAAGACAATAACTAAAAATACATAAAATAAATTACATGAACTTTGACATTAAATGGAATTTCATCAACTTCTTTTTGGGGTTAAGTAGATCTTTCCATTAATGCCAACAAAAGTGTGTTTGTATTTTCTTTCTCCATATTAATTCTCTCTTTTCGGGTCCTTAATCCTTTCCAACCTCTCGGGATCTGGTGAGTCTCAATGCCGCGAATTTCTTCAACAATTTTGAGTTATCAGCATTGAGATTGTGATGCCTTACCTTTTCCATTTTTTGGCCTTTTTCTCTAGAATGAAATAGAAATAGATGAACCGCCCTCTTAGGGTTTCTAAAATAGTGGGGATGGAATATCTTTTGTCTTATTTCGCCCGATCTCTTGTTGCCACCTTTCATCATCACCACTTGTCATTTCGGTAGCGAGAGCGTGTTAAATCATCTAAATTTATTTCCATTGGGATGTTTACACACTTCATTAATCAAGTGCAAGTCCACAATTTTTTTTTTGCCATTTGCCGTAAATGGAATGAAACTTCTCTCAATATCCGATTATTTCATTAAAACTTCTTTTTTTAGCGATATCTTTAACTGCAATGACAAACCACTTATTTCCATTTGTATTAAGTCGTTGATAGCGACCTTTTAGTGCATCTCGATTTCTTTCAACGTAATTCTGTGGATTTTCTTTTGAGCTTCTTCGTATAATTTATACTTTTCGTACCCAAATTAGACAACTCTTTTTGATTTTTTGCCCGTGTTTTGTCTTCACTAACGTGAATCCAAGAAGACATTAGGACTACATCTTAACAGGACCATTTTCCACAATTGAGTGGTATTTTGGAACAAATTTCTTGATATATTTTGTGATATTTGGATTGGTTCGGAGATAGGATTTTGGTTTTAGGTTTGGAGAAAATTGAGAATTTCACAATATTGAGAGCTTGGGTAATCTTTTGTGTTTAGAAAAGATTCAAAATTTGGATAATTTTAGGTGTTTGGATTATTTAGGTGTTAGAAAATAGTTTGGATCACATGGATGCATGATAAAATGATGAACTTGGAATATTAATAGAATGAGAGAAATATAGAGAGAATATGGTGTGATTAGAAATATATCGATATTGGTTAATACATTTATATAGATTTTTTTTTAACGAATTTTGATATAATTTTTTTATCATGTCTCGGAATCTTGAAAATCTAAATTATTATCACCAATCTGAATATAAACATTCAGGTAAGAATGTGACATGTGGTAGATAAAATACTTGAAGTTGCCCTTGACCTATTCTGCTAGCCACACTGATTGGAATTGGGGGATATCAATCCTAATTTTTTTTATTTCTTTTTTGTCGTTTTTGTCGATTGGATTGGTTACATACTACCGATAAAGATAGTATAATGAAGGCATTCCGATACGCTACATGAGGGGAGTCAAGATTAATCTTATCTAGGGATGGATCGTCTGGCATCACAAGAATTTTTAAGCCCGTATCATTATCTGCGTCTAAAAATTTTTGATGTCGAAAAAATATCTTTATTGTCTACAAAATTTTGTTATGTCCAATATTACATACCGATACATACTTGATATTTAGGTATTATGCCCGAAATGCTTAGAAATATTTTAGATTATCATAGAATATTTTAAATATGCGAAATTTTCATTATCTTGAGATTTTTCGATATATACCTTTGAAAATTTATAAAATCAATATTTTTAGATACCCAGTGAAAGTGCGGTATCTTTATTTTTTTATATCTCATCACTACCAATCTATCTGGGTTACACCCGTTGAATTTTTTCACATAGCGAGACACTACCCTACCCGTACGAACCTTAACAAGCTGGAAAACAAACTACAATTTCCCCGAGCTTTTAGGCAGGCGAAATTCTCTCACACCTAACACCTTTTCCAAAACCACAAAATCTTTTTATGGCGCTTGGCTCATCTTCTCTTCTCGAATTCCCATAGCCGAATCCCCTAGCAATCCGTGGTCCTCTCCCCATCAACGCTATGATAGCGATGGTGCCCGTTAAATGGTTTCCACACCAAGCCCTCATTGATTTTCACTTTGTACGTAGATTAAATGCCACAATACCACAAACTCAATAAATTCATCAACGTTAAAACTCAACCACCTTAACACCCATGAATCACTCTGCTACATTGGGATAATTGGGTGCTTTCCGTTCAATCGGGTGATTATTTAAATACATATTTAAATTAAGCAGGTTAATTACTAGCATGAATTAATCTAAATTAATTCAACATAATAATAAATAACATGCGTACATAATTCCGTAAATCCTAAAGCATGCGGAACTAGGAGTTGCAATTACTAACCTCTTGAAGAATCAAGCGGATGAATCAACCCGACCTTCCAAATATATCCCCAAAGTCCACGAGCTATGGGTAGGAGATTTCAGCAGAGCTTAGATTTTTAATGGGAGAGAAATTAAATATTTTGCTACCACCTTGTGGATTTCCTAATATTTCCAACATATGAAATTGCACTTGGGAATGAGGAGCCCGTCCCCTATATATATGGAGGAGGGGTGGCGATTTTAGGGTTAAAAATTAGGAA